>JARHVA010003869.1:895000-1495000 GCA_037957365.1 Torreya grandis | reverse complement strand
AACCCAAACTAGAATATTATGTATCCAAATATGCAATCTTAAGTACATCCCAATCCATGTATGCATATTCTTAGCCCATTCCCCAACCAAGCCAATATACCTCAATAGGTGTCTCTATCATACCCTAGTCAAAGTGTTCCACTTGTGACCTCCTAACCATCTATCCAAACCCCAATTCTCCCTTAAACAAATATTCCATCTATTTTCCTATCCTAAGAATTGTAATAGATGAAGGATGTAATTGCTACTTTTCAGGTGGGGAAGTAAACTAAAAATTTAAAATTGGATGATGTATGTTCTTATCCAAAATTTAACAAATACAAAGGGAAAGGTGACCCTAAGGCTTATTTGACTAATTTTTTTGTCACATGTCAACTAGTGGCATATAGTGATATATACCTTTTGATGTTTTTTCCAATGATCTTGGCTAGACAAGCCTTGGAGTGGTTTTTGAAGTTTCCCAAGAATTCAATAATAGACTTTGATGATCTTTCTGATAAATTTGTGTAGCACTTTTCCTATAATCTTGAGCATGAGATTTCATTAGTAGACCTAACACAAGTAAAGTAGAAAGCCAAGGAAAGTTTTACAAGTTATTTAGAGCGATGGAGATCCCTTACAAGACATTTTATCCATAGTTTACCAAATAAACAACTAGATATTATGTTTACTAAAAAATTACATAGTGAGATAGCCTATTATATGGAACTGCAATGTGCATATACATTCAAGGAGATCATTGATAAAGGTTTATTGATTGAGACGATACTCATCAATAAAGGAGTCATCAAGCTTAGTTCAAATAATCAAAATCAATGTACCAATAAGGTAAATGACCAACATCCCATCCAATCAAGAATCGCAACCATCACAAGCCAATAATCATGAAATATTGAAGCAATTCAACCACAATAGGAATGTAGTTGGAAATGGAATAACTAAATCTTGTCATGTAAAAACTATATAGACATCATATGCACCACCTTTTTAGCTTAATCCTACCTATCAACCTCTCCAACTAATGTCGCAAGCATAATAACCAAAACCTACATAATAAATATAGTATCCCTTGCCATTACAAACCCCTCCTCCTAAGAGAATCATGCCTACACATCATGTCTTTAGTGACCTAGGAGATCCCATTAAATATGTATTTTTCATTCTTGCTACCACTAATTTGATTAGTTGGGCTATACCAAAGCATCACCCACAAGGCATTCCGTACCCTGATTGGTACCATGAAAATGAATTTTATGACTATCATCTGATCAATGGGCATAATTTATGATGTATCTAAATCAAGAATTTAATTAAAAATATGTTAGATAATGAGGAGATAATATTGGATAATGGTTCTTCCACTTTCAATCAAAATCTTGGGATTTATCAAAACCCTTTTCTTTGACATAACAATCAGCTATAGCAAAACAATCAACAACAACAATGGCTAGTGTAATAGCAAAATCAATAGTATAAAAATCAAAGGCTAAACCAACATACTCAACAAAATTAGTAACAAAATATAGAATGACAAAATAATATACAAAACTAAGGTTAGAATGGTAAAAACCAACAAATCTACCATGCAGTTACACATGACTACAATAGGGTTGTCGATCATATTTTAGGGGGTAGAGTTAATACCATCTCCATTAATCCTAGATCAAACACTAATCAGCCTAGACCATTGCTAAACAACAATATGCAGCTAAATCACATGGATAATTCTTATTTGACCTAGAAGTGCATACATGCAAACTAGCAAACTAGGACATCTCCTTTTGGATCTTATAGCGACAACTCATTCTTTCCATGTGACCACATGCAAGTGCATTGACAATCAATACTTATCATATCTAGTCCCACACAATTCCTAGTATTGATTAGCAATAATGGTCTAGTATTTAATGTTGATTTTTCAATCACAACTTAGAGGTCAAAGATTACTATCCCAAGCCCACAACCATCAGCCACTTTTCCTATCATCTAACCAACCGTTCAACCTAAGAATAAACCATTCACTAATGACTAAGATAATAAGTTTGATATTGTGGAATAATTATAGAAGCTAATAACATAAATTTATATTTTAGATTTTTTGTGGATGTCAATAATCTATAAGAAAATATTGAATGATTTTTTAACCCAATCCACTATTACTAGTGACATATCCCTTGATAAATTTCAAGCTTTAGTTGGACACCTAGCTCCAGCCCAACAAGTCACATTCAGCCAATGTGATATGTCTTCCCTTAGCCCACTCTATAATAACCAATTATACATATAAGTTTGTATCATATAACATAAATTGAAATGTGTCCTTATAGACAATGGATTTGGCCTCAACATAATGTCTCTCAAGCTCATCAAGCTTCTTGGGTACATAATGATGGATCTCTAGCTAAAAATAATATTTATCAAAGCTTGTGATAATCAAGAAAGAGAGTCACATGGCACCATTAGTTTGGTAATTATCATTGGGCCTTTGACCCATGATACACTTTACCATGTGCTTGATATAGAGTTATCATACAATTTTCTTTTAGGTGGGCCTTGGTTACATGAGATTCATGCAGTTCTATCAACACTACACTAATGTGTCATGTTTTCCCACTTAGGGATGAAAGTGAATATTCTAATATATTTACACCCATATAAACACTGTAAGCATCTTGAGGCCAAATTTTAAAGCTATAGTTATCAGTACAATATGAATCCAAGTTCTAAGTAGGATAAAGGAAAGGATATACTTGTTGATCCTTCACTAGATAATTGCATAGATCCTAATACCTTGGATTCCCTTTCCCACATGCTACCTCCTAAAGCTTCTAAACATTTCACCATTTCAGATAATGGACTGGGAGAATATGTGACCCATGATACATTTCATATTGCCAATCTTCCTCAAAATCCAAAAACCTTTAGCTGACCTAAGGTCATTCCATATTTTCATTGGTAATGAAATAGAAAAGATAAGGGACCTACCACATTTATACCAGCATCTAGCCTAAGACCTAACCCTATTAAAAGGAATGAATCATGGTTATACAATGATGACCAAGTTTATTTCTATAAAAATACAAAGTATCATATTCCCAATAGGATCATGGAGCATCACAATTATGAAGGAAGAGGCCTCAGACCAAATCAATAAGGAATCATCGAGCCAATTTCCATGACTAAGTATAAAAGACCTTATGGACTTAGATTTAAACTTCTTGGGGATGACCCCACATATCTTATTCAAACTCTATCACAAGTGACTAATGATGATGATGCTGACAGTGAAGGAGAGTATGATCATAGCCTCACTTTTGATGACCTAGCTAAAACCAATTTATCTGATAATAATGCCATTTGTACCCTTACCCAAGTTGTTCATCATAATCCATTACCATTATATTATCCCCAGCTAATATATTGGGACCAATAAGAATATAGTCTACCAATTGATGCTTTCCAAGATGATGAGGCATTCTGTGATTTCTTAGGCCTTAGAAACAATGTTCTATTGGTAGATCACAAATTAGGATTCTCAATCACATTAGATCTTGCAGCCTATTTTAGAGAGTGAGTGAACACCCTTAGCCAAAAACAAATAAATAAAACATTGAGGTCCCAAAGTGATCCATTTTGAGGAACTTTTTGACTAGGGAAAAAGTAAAGATAAAGGCCAGTCTAGTGGTGAAAACTTGTTTCAGGCACCATTAGATGGGGGTGTTCATTCTTCTTTGAATTTAGATTAGGAGACATCAATGATGAACTTACCTTTGGATATGATTTCAATTTTGAGCAACAACAAGTATTTGATCAAATTATTCAAGAATTTCTAACTATTTTTATTACATGGATAGATATCCCATTAGGGGATTTAGATTCATCATGCCTAGGAAAAGTTGAAGAGTAAGTCTTAATAGAGGATCTTGACATAATCCAATAGTTTAAGTCATTGCCTATTATCCTATAAGATGGTTCGACCCTTCTAGTCAAAAATACCATAGAGGTAAACATGAAGACTCCATCAGACCTAAAATGGATAAAATTAGGAACATCTCTCACTAAGGAGGAATATGACATCTTTATAGCTCTGTTGAGTGAGTTTGTGGATAATTTTTCATGGGCCTATTCTTACATGCCAGGTTTAAATCCTACCTTAGTTCTACACCACCTTGTGGTTAATCTTGATGCCAAACTAGTAAAATAAAAGCTCCATAAGATGCATCCTTGCATTATTGTATTAGTAAAGAAAGAGTTGGAAAAACTCTTAGAAGTGAGATGTATCTGATCCATTAACTATTATTAATGGGTCTCTAATGTTGTACTTGTTATCAAAAAACCTAAAAGAATCATAATTTATACTAATTTTTGAGACATCAATAAAGCTTGATCTAAAGATGATTTTCCCTTGCCTAATATCAATATTATTTTGGACTCCATGGTAGGTTATGAAATGCTTTCACTCATGGATAGATTTTCAAGATATAATCAGATCTAAATAACACCAAAAGATCAGCATAAAACAACATTCACCACTCCACGGGGAACATTTTGTTATCAATTGATGCCATTTGGCCTTAAGAATTTTGTAGCTACATATCAAAGGGCCATGGCTTCCATATTCCATGATAGAATGCATGATATTGTTGAAGACTATATCGATGACATATTAGGAAAATCAAAAACTAGGGTCGACCATCTAGTAGTGCTATACAATATATTTGAAAGATTATGAGAGTACAAAGTCATACTCAATCCAAATGAATGTGTGTTTGGTGTAACTTTAGGAAAACTACTTAGATTCATAATGTCTAGTAGAGGTATTAAATTTGATCTAGCTAAAGTCCATGCTATAACTGAGATGCCACCACCAACCAATTTAAAACAACTTCATAGTTTGTAGGGTAAGATCCAGTCAATCTGACATTTCATCTCTCAACTAGTAGATAAATGTCATCTATTTACTCACCTTTTAAAGAAAGGAGTTATATTTCACTAGGATGATCACTACCAAACAACTTTTTAACAACTCAAAGATTATCTTGTTAATTCACCTATTTTATTACCTAATATGCTAGGAAAGCCATTCTTATTATACCTATCAGCTACTAACCATTCTTTGTGGGCACTCTTGGCTTAACATGATGACAAAGGAAAGGACCATGTTGTATATTACTTAAGCCATACCTTGGTTACATATGAATATAACTTTGCACCTATTGAAAAATATTATCTAGCCATAGTTTTTATAGTTTAGAAACTACATCATTACATGTTGAATAACAAAACTATGGTCATTTCAAAAGTAGATCCACTCAAGTATCTACTATCTAAACTAGCTTTATAAGGTAGAATGTCAAAATGGATCATGCTTCTCAGTGAGTTTGACTTAGAATATGTCAATCAGAAGGCAATCAAAGGATACATTCTTGTAGATTAACTTATATAAACACCTCTCATGGATACACAGCCACTCAAGTTTTAATTTCTGGATGAATCCATCATGACCATTATTGATAAACCCCTTGAGAAACAACCTTGGAATATGTACTTTGATAGTTTATTCACTACACATGGATTAGGGGTAGGCCTATTATTTATTACACCATAGGGGGATCTAATCCCTAAATCATTTAGAATTAGATTTCCTTATATAAACAACATGGCTGAGTATGAAGCACTTCTTGTAGGACTTTGAAAAGTAGTGCATTGGAATATATCTTATTTTCAAGTTTATGGTGATTCTTAGTTAATCATCAATCAGGCCAGAGATCATTTTTGGACCAAATATGATAAGTTGGATCCATATAAATCCCTAGTTGACACTCTTGAAAAGTAAATTGCCAAAATTTAGTTTGAGCATATATCAAGGGCTACTAACAGAACTACAGATGCCATGGCTACTATTGGTTCTCTAATTAAACAAATAGATAAAACTATAGAGTATCAATTCCTCATTGAAAATTTATCAGCACCAACTTATGAACCTTCAACCATTGCCATGATTTGTTATATTATAGTTCCTAATTCTATGTGGTACTCAGACCTTTATAACTACCTTCATGACCAACTATCTCTAAAACAAAATAAATCCTTCATTATTCATTCCACTCATTATACTTTACTTAGATCCACTCTTTACCATCATAGTTTTGATGGAACTTTTCTTCATTATTTAACTTTAGTAGAGTCTACGCTAGTGTTAAGAGAAGTTTATGAAGGAGTATGTGGAGCCCATTCTAGCAACGTAGTCCTATCCAAAAATATCTTGCATACTATTTATTATTGGCCCATAATGGACATAGATGCCACTGCATATGTAAAGAAATGTGACAAATGTTAATGGCATGCTAATTTGATTCATACCCTAGCAAAAACTCTAAAACTAATGTTGACACCATGGCCATTTTCTACATGGGGACTTGACCTCATTGGGAAGATTAACCCCACTTCATCTGAAGGCCATAATCATATCCTTATGATGACCAAATATTTTGCTAAGTGGGTTGAAGCTACACCCCTCACTTACATGATTGAAAAGAAAATTTCCAAATTCATCTTCAACCATCTCTTATGCCACTATGGTATCCCCTCTAACATTATATCTGATAATGGAGGATCATTCAATAACAAATATGTAAACTAGTTATGTACTGAATACAACATAATCCAACATTTTTCTATAGCATATTACCCTCAAGGTAATGGCCAGGTTGAGTCATCCAAAAAAACCAGTGTCATTATTCTCAAAAAGATTGTCAATGATGTTGGTCATAACTAAAACCTCCAAATATTCCCTACCATTTGGGCATATCATACCAATCATCATACCCCCATAAGAGCCACTCCATACTCATTTATTTATGGTGCTGAAGCCATCCTTCCCATTGAGGTTGATTTTCCTTCACTAAGCATCTCTTTCAAGCATGTCTTGGATGATCATAACTATTAAGTAGCTCACCTACAAGAGCTTGATCTACTAGATGAGAAATGCATAGCCACACTTAGCAATATTCAATCATATCAAAATTGACTCAAAGGGTACTATAATTAGCATGTGAAGTATAGAACATTTGAACTTGGTCATCTTGTTCCTAAATAAAACCAAAAGAATACCATGGCCAAGAAGAAACATAAATGGAAATTCAAACCAAATTGGATAGGGCCTTTCATCATCACTATAGATTATGGATCGGGAGCTTATAAGCTTGCCATACTAGATGATGATGAACTTTTAGAGCTAATTAATATTATTCATCTCAAGCAGTACTATGTTTGAATGCTAAGGTGTACTATTTGTAAGGACCATATTAGTTATATCATTTTGACACTATTCTTCTTGGTACACATACCACCCTTATTAATCCTCTTTCCCATATCTACTTTCCATTTATGACCTATCAACCCAATGTGTTCTAAAGCCTAGCTTGTTTGACCTTGGTTTTTATCATTCATTACATAGTTTTAACATCAATGTATCTAATCAATTAGTTCAACTATTCCAGATAAAGAGCATATCTTGGGATAGTGTGATAGAAGTTTTGGTAGTTTTATCCTTCATTTGTTAGTCCTTTCTTACCACCAATCTTGCTACTAATTATAACTACCTTTGGGTAAATTAGTACCATTGATCTATGCCATTGTGTCCTGGTTATAAATTCCTATGGACAAACTAGGGGTAAAACTAAGACTTGACATACTAACTTGCCACTTCCTATGCCATGTTGTGTCTTTTTACCAATAGTGCCTTTTTTTTTAATTGGCTACTATACTAGTCGAATTCCTCTACTGTAAGGGTAGAACTATAGTGACTTGAGGTCCTACTCTAGAACTATGTAGGAAACACTTAATACTTGATGAGGTCAGCTTAGTCACCCTTTTTACCATACTCATACCATTTCTCAAGCAACCTAAGCCATGATCTCACTATTTTGTGAGAAATCTAAGCCATGCTCTCACCATTTTATGAGCAACCTAACCCATGCTCTCACCATTTTGTGAGTAATCTAAACCACACTCTCATATTTTTGTGAGCAACCTAAGCCATGCTCTCACCATTTTGTGAGAAACCTAAGTTTGAATGTTCTCACCATTTTGTGAGTAACCCAATCCATGCTCTCAACATTTTTTGAGAAACCTAAGCCATGCTCTTATTATTTTGTGAGCTTGAACCATTTAGTGTCTCATCATTCTCGATTGAGTTGTGACACTCCCAAACACTTTCAAAAAAAATTTAAAAAATTGGTAGAAAAGAACAAAAACATTGACCCTTACTAAGTTATAAGCAAATAACTTGTCATTTAGTTTCCCCATCCTTTTTGGCCTTTTTCTCTCACACACTTGGCATTTTTCAAGACCATTCATATTCTTCTATCACATCTATTCTATTTATTTTCATCAATTATCATTTTCTTCCCATTCCCTAGGAGAACTACATTTGGCCTAAAGTTTTTTTATTAGATATTACATCCATGGAACTATGTATGTAGTGTCTACTTTCCTAGTGCATATGGAGATAGCTTGGCCACCCCCTTCCCTTTCTTTTATTCCCCCATTTTGTTCATTTGTTAAGTTGTCACCTATTTTTTAAGGGCAATGTTTGTAGCATTTTTGTTTATTTATTTCTATTTATTTTGTTTGTTTGTTTACTTTCAACATTGTTGCCTTGATTTAGTTTATGTGTGTTCATTAGGTGATTCCTTGCCCACATTTATATGTGAATCCATCCATATTCATATGTTTACATTGTCATCATGGTTTTTATCATTGGTGCATTATTTTCTATTGAGTATTAGATTATGGGACTTAGTCCTTATGCATATTTTGGCCAAGTCCTCATGATATTATACTATGATGCCTATTGACATGTGATACAACAAACCTCAGCTTCAAGAGGTCTATTCAATAATGGTAGCATCGCTTCAGCATTGACATCCTGATTCCATCCTAATCATATCCCAAATAGAGTAATTAACCATGAAATAATTTCAACTTTTATTAGTTCATATGAGCATCTCTGTACTAGTACGTTGTTCTAATTCATCATTATGCTCTATGTTAAGTTATCCTCCTCGATCAATTTTATCCTTTTTTCCATAATCAGGGTCTAATTATTATAACTTCCTATGAACAAATCATTTCACACCATCCCACCTACATTTCTTAATGATTATAACTGCCTTTGGGCAAATCATTGTGTTGTCACCACTTTATTTTTATACCTATACAAGGGCATGTTATTATCTTGTTTGTCTATCTTAACTGGGGTAGCTCCATTATTCTTAATGATTATAACCACCTTTGAGAAAATCATTGTGTTATCATACCACATTGCCACATCTAGGGTACAATGTTTATAACCACCTTTGGGCAAATCATTGCACAACATCCCACTTGCATTCTCAATGATTTTACTAATTTTTTAGTCTCATTTTGTTTTTCACCACATCATCTTTACTTTCTTTGGTCCCCTCGCTTCACTTCTTTCTTTGTGAGGGCTCGTTTGTTGACCTTCTTGTGCCAATCATTCCCTTGAGGGGGAATCATACAATTAGTTTATCATCATTACATTTGTAGGCATACAAGACCTTTTCATTCTTTGAGAAGATGTTACTATGCTTATATCTTGCAATGCCTTCCCAAATAGGGGAAAATTATAGACACCTAAAACTGGCCACCAATAACTTCCAATCAGGATTTTGGCCAATTTCCACCCAAAATACACAACTTGGCCTAAAAACACTAAAATATTCTAAATGATGTGAAACTAACATATTCAAGTGTTAATTTTGGCTAGAGTATCACTAATGGGGCAATGTAATTTATGGGCTAGTTAACTTTGATCAATCCATTTTGGGTCAAAATGCCAATTTTGTACCCACATGCTCTAGATTGCTCTTTCCTATCAAATATTTTGCACAAGATGTATGCCTTCATTATTATTTTTTCCAAATATTCTAAATGGGATAATGCATCCAATGCATCTGATAGTGACTTCTAATTTGAATCTAGTCAAATTTAAAACTAATAACAAGGCATTCTGATCAATCTAAGTAATTTGTGCACAATATGCTTAATCATGTTTAAGAGATAATTAACACAAATTAAGGCCTAATCAAGAATTACATGGAAACTTGTTAGAAATGAATATTGAATATATATATCATCAAGTGACCTCATTTCTTGAAAATGCATCTCTAGGAAATAAATGCCACAAATATCAAGATTAATGCCCTCCATGCCTCATCAATGCCCTCCATGATGCCCTCCATGCCTCTTAGTTTCCCCATCTTCCAATTTCATGATGAGGATAATTACAAACTTAATTCCAAAAATTTAATTAATCCTCAACTACACATCTCAATCTTGAGATGGATGGTTGAGGTTGATTCTGATCAAATCCAAAAATCTATAAATAGGAGGCCTCATAACATCATTTATAAGATTAATTTATGCAAATTTATAATTCATAATTGGTTCCAAAAGCTTCATAAACTAGTGTTACCATGCCAAATTGATTCCAAGCCAAGTCAAGCCACAAGCTAAAGGTGCCAAGGAGAGATGGAGGTAGCCTAGCTTCCATTGCTAAGGACTTCATTAGCACAAGCTAAGCAAGCCACTACTACAAAGGAATTTGGATCATCCAAGGAAGGTGAAATAACTCTTGTAATTGATTTCTTACTTTCTATTTATGCTTGTCATTTGATTTTGTTAACTAAACACTCCTTAGTGTCTAGGCCTAGAGATGTTATGCTATCAGTGTGTTTATTTCATTTTGTTGTCATTTTAGAACTAACACCATACTAACCATCCTCTCTTGAGTCAAATTCCTATATTCACAACTTGAGGTCCTACTCTAGGACTATGTAGGTAGTTCTCAATACTTGTTGAGGTTAGCTTAGTCACCCTAAACCACATTTTCACCATTTTGTGATCAATCTTCATTTAAATGCTCTTGTCATTTTGTGAGCAATCTAAGCCATGATCTCACTATTTTATGAGCAACCTTAGTTTAAAAACTCTCACCATTTTATGAGTTTGAACCATTTAGTGTCTCATCATTCTCGATACACTCCAAAATAATTCCAAAAACATTTGAAAAATTGTTAGAAAAGAACAAAAACATTGACCACTTCTTTGCCTTAAGGATTTTGGGAACCCTTACTAAGTTACAAGTAAATCACTTGTCATTTAGTTTCCCCATCATTTTTGGCCTTTTCTCTCATACACTTGCCATTTTGTAAGACTATTCCTATTCTTCTATCACATCCATTCTATTTGTTCTCCTCAATTATCATATTCTTCCCATTCTCTAGGAGAACTACATTTGGCATAAAGTTTTTTATTGGATATTACATCTATGGAACTATGTAGGTAGCATCCACTTACCTAGTATATATGGATACAACTCAACCACCCCCTTCCTTTTCTTCTATTCCCCAATTTTTCTTGTTTTTTAAGTTGTTGCCTATTTTCTAGTGCCAATGTTTATAGGGTTTCTATTATGTTGTTTATTTGTTTGTTTTTATTTATTTGTTTGTTTGCCTATTTTTTTACTTTTAGCACTTCTTCCTTGATTAAATTTATGTGTGTTCATTGAGTGGTTCTTTACCCACACTTACACTTGAATCCATCCATATTCATATGTTTACATTGTCATCATGGTTTCTATCATTGGTGCATTATTTTCTATCAATTATTGGATTATGAGAGTCAATCATTATGTATATTTTGGCTAAGTCCTCATGATGTTATATCATGATGCCTACCAACATGTGCTACAAAAAACCTCAGCTTTAAGAAGTCTATTTAGAAATGGCAGTATCTCTTCAGTACCAACATCTCAATTCACTCACAATCATATCCCAAATAAAGTAATTAACTACAAAATAATTTCAACCTTTATTAGTTCAGATTAGCATCTCCATACTAGTAGGTTATTCCAATTCATCATTTCCCTCTATGTTAAGTTAGCATCATCCTCAACCAATTTTATCATGTTTACCATAATTGGGGTCTAATGATTATAACCACATATGGGCATATCATTGTACACCATCCCACCTGCATTTCCCAATGATTATAACCACCTTTAAGAAAATCATTGTGTTTTCACCACTTTACTTTTTCTACCTATATAGGGGCATGTTATTTTTTTGTTTCTTTACTTTAGGAAAATCACTGTGTTGTAACTACCTTTGGGCAAATCATTATGTTATCATACCATGTTGTTAATATCAGGGTACAATGCTTATAACCACCTTTAGGAAAACCATTATACACTTCCATTTGCATTCTCAATGATTTTGACTACTTTTTTAGTATCATTGTGTTTTCACTCCATCATGTTTCCTTTCTTTGGTCCCCTCATTTCACTTCTTTCTTTTTGAGGGACCATTCACTGACCTTGCTTGTATCAACTATTCCCTCAAGGGGGCATCATACAGTTAGTTTATCATTATTACAGTTCTAAGAATACATGAGATTTTCATTATTTGAGAAGATGTTATTATGTTTATAGCTTTTACTACCTTCCCAAAAAGGGGTAAACATTAGACACCTAAAACTAGCAACCGATAACCTCTAATTAAAGTTTTGGTTGATTTCCACCTAAAATGCATAATTTGGCCTAAAAACACTAAAACATGATAAATGATGAGAAACTAACATTTTCAAGTGCCAATTTTGGTTAGGGTATGCCTAAATGGGGTAATGCAATTTATGGGCCAACTAACTTTGATCAGATCATTTCAAGTTAAAATACCGAATTTGCACGTGGGTGCTTTGGATCGCTCTTTCTTATCAAATATTCTACACAGGACATGTGCCTTTGTTATTTATTGTTGGTAATATCTTAAATGGTAATATGCATCCAACACATCTAACATGGACTTACAATTCTAATCCAATCAAATTTTGGAACAATAATAAGGTATTATGATCAATTTGATTAATTTGTGCACAGATTGCTTAAACATGCTTAAGAGATAATTAACCCAAATCAAGGCTTAATTAATAATTCCATGGAAACTTGTTGATTTTTTTTTTTTTGGAAATAAATATAGAATATCTACATCATCAAGTGACCTCATTTCTTTGGAAGACATCCCTAGGCCATAAATGCCACAAATATCAAGATTCATGCCTCCCATGCCTCATCAATGCCTTCCATGATGCCTTCAAACTTAATTCCAAAAATTGAATTAATCCTCAACCACACATCTCAATTTTGAGATGGATGGTGGAGGTTGATTCTGATCAAATCCAAAAATCTATAAATATGAGGCCTCATAACATCATTTCTAAGCTTAATTAGTGTAAAGTTATAATGCATGATTGCTTCCAAAAGCTTCATACAACTAGTGTTACCATCCTGAATTGATTTCAAGCCAATCCAAGCTACAAGTCAAAGGTGCCAAGGAGAGATGGAAGTATCCAAGCTTCTATTTCCAAGGACTTCATGATCACAAGACAAATAAGCCACCACTATAAAGGCATTTGGAGCATCCAAGAAAGGTGAAATAATTATTGTGTTTTCATTCCTTACTTTTTAGTTGTGTTTTTCATTTGCTTTTTTTAACTAAGCTCTCCCTAGTGTCTAGGGCTAGATATGTTATGCTATTAGTGTGTTTATTTCATTTTATTTTCATTTTAGAACTAACACCATACTAACCATCCTCTCTTGAGTCAAATTCCTAGAGTATAGGGTTCATAATACATCTCAACATAGAGAGTTGGACTATATAGAGTTTTGTGCAAATTTTGAAATATTTCATAGGGAGATGATCAGACAATACCAAATGATAAATCCTCCAGATCTCCCCCATAAATCTAGACTTTTTAGTTCAGCTATAATCTTTAAGACTTTTGATTCCTCTTTCCTTAAGGAACATGATAATATCCTAGAGGATATTTATGATGAAGTAAAATCATTCTAATAGTTCAATAAGAAGAATTATAATATGAGGAACACGAAACCATTCACTACTTCTACTCCTCCTAACAATATGTTTATCCCTCCAAATCCCAAGGCTTACAATAATCCTCCTCCCCCTAAAAGGAATGATCAACTTCATCATAAAAGGAATAAAATAAAGGGGGATATAATGTTATTTAGGATATAAATAAAACTAAAGATAACATTACTCTTCATGAACTAACACAAATCATAAAACAAAAGGAGCTCCTATGGAAGTCCATCATAAGTCCAAGATATCCAACATAAATTTTATCTACAAAAGTAAGCTTGAAGTTCCCCATTTCTTGCTGAGCATTTAGGACTTTGGAAAAAATATACACAATTTCCTAGTAGGTTCATGAGATTCAATGATGGTGATGCCAAATTCCATTTTTTATGAGCTTGGTTTGACACCAAATCCATCTAAAAGGATTGTGTCATACATAGATAAAACAATAGTTCCTATATTGGAAGAAGTAAACATTATGAGAATTTAGATTGCCTTAGAACCTAAAGTATAGATTACTATCAACATCTTGGTAGAGTATTTTTATAAAGGTTATGGATTGTTGTTGAGTAGAGATTGGTCAAAAATTATAAATGGATATCTTTCCATGAATTTTTCAAATATGTATCTACCTTAGAGAGGCATATCCAATCAGATCAGAATCAATCAAGGGTCAACAATGAATCATCCCATTATGGATTACAATATTTCCAAGGAAGAGGTAACTTATAAATATCCTAGTCTTATAATTTATACATTTTCCATTAAACATGAAGTACCAAAAGAAACTCTAGGTCCTCAATTATGGACCCTCTATTTTAATGGAGCCAGATCTAAGCAAGGATTAGGTGTCAGTATTGATTTGATTAATCGACAAGGAGAGAAACTATTTGTAGAATACAAGCTCTAATTACCATATACCAACAATAGAGAAAAATATGAAGCCCTAATTTTAGTATTGCAATTCACCCTTAAGAACAATGTTAAAAAATTGCTAGTATATAGAGATTGTGAACTCATTGTTAACTAGGTCATAAATGAATATCAATGTAAATTGTCATATCTAAATAAGTACAAGCATATATCATGGGATTTAATTGAATCATTTAAAGATTTTAACATAATATCTATCCTGAAATAACAAAATGGAGTCATTGATTCATTGGTCGCTTTAGTAGTAAATTTGAGACCATTATAGGAGTCAAAAATCCATAAGTTCTACATTTAATTGGTATCGTGTCCTTCAGTACTCGACAATGTTACAGATTTTCAATTATTTTATGATGACCATTAAATTGTCTAATCTTTGACAAACTCAGGATAATTTGAATCTCAATTATTTGATGACAAAAAAAGAAACCATAGGTCCCATGAATAACTAGATGAAGAAGGTGTTATCTAAATGAAAGAGAATCACCTCTCATTGGGAATGGTCACCCTAGAAAGGACCTTCAATACAAATCCTCAAGCCCAATCACATAGACAACTCAAGCTTAATGAATCAAAATTTAGCTCAAAAATGTTGGTGACAAAAAGAGTGTGCACTTCATTAATATTGGCTTATGTTTTACACTAGGAGAAAGGCAAAGAGTCAAAGAACTGATTATAAGGTATAAAGATGTAATTGCATGGACTTATGATGACTTAAGTGTCTTCAATCTTAGATTCATCACCCATATAATCCCACTCAAGCCTAAATATAAACCATTTAGGCAAAGGTAGAGGTTGGTTAATCTTATCTTTGAATCATTAATTCAGAACGAAGTGGAAAAATTGCTAAATGCTAGGATTATCTTTCCTATTAGACATTTGACTTTGGTGGCCATCTAATTCCAGTCAAGAAAAAGAGTGGTGAGATTAGACTTTACATCAAATTCATAAATCTAAATAAATCTTTGAATAAGGACAATATACTTTGTTCTCCTTAGAAGAGGTAATATAAATTGTGATTGGTTCTAAAATTATGTCTTTATTGGATGGATTTTTAGGTTGCAATCAAGTACTAGTCAAATTAGAAGATAGGATGAAGCCATCATTCACTATAGGGAACCTATGCATATAAGTGAATGCCATTTTGTTTTATCAACACTAGAGTGACTATTCAAAGATCAATGGATCATGCATTCTAGGGACTTATAATGAAGTGCATAATTATATACATGGACAATATCACTATTTTTTCTAAAAATAGAGGTGATTATATTGACCATCTTCAGTCTATTTTTGATAGGTGTAAGATGTTTGGGGTATCAGTCAACCCAAATAAAATTATATTTAGTGTTATAGAAGGCAAGATGCTTAGTTGCATCATTACTAAGGATGGGATCACCATTGACCCAAACAAGATTTAGGGGATTTCAAAATAATGTTTCCAAATAGAAAAACGAGCTCAAATAATTCTTTGGAAAAAAAATTTTCATAAAAAAATTTATATTGGGATTTATAGAGATTGTTAAACCCTTGATCACAATTCTCAAATATAACACCAAATTAGAGTGGATTCTTGAAGTGAATAAGTCCTTCCAAGACATAAATATGGATATTTCTCAAGCCCTAGTGTTGGTAAGCCTCTATTTCATTGAAGAATTTTACTTCTACTCATTCACCTTAGAACATATTATTATTGTCATTATTACATAAAAAGGGGATGAAAGTGAATATCCTATTGCATTTATGATTACTAACTTCAAAGATGTATAGCTTAAGTATTCCTTGAATAAAAAATAAATATTCACTCGTGTCAATATAGTCAGAAAGTTTAGACACTTCATCTTCTGCATTAAAACCATTACCATAGTACTCGATCCTATTTTTAATATTATGCTTAGATAAAATAAATTAGGAGGGTCTGAGGTAAATAGATGGAAAAATTGCAAGAATTTGATATTGAAATCAAACCTAGTAGGATGATTAGAGGATAAGGTATCATTCAATTGATGACTAAACTAGATTCATGCATCACTATTAAATAGGTCTGATAGACATATGTCTCCCAAGAAGATTGGTATTTATGTATTGTTTTATTCTTACTCAATGGAACATACACCCAAGAACTCAAAAGATAGACTTAAGACTTAGGGAACTCCGCTCAAGAAATCTTAGAAAATATACATCAAAATATGGGAAACAACCATCCATCCAAAAATACTACAACCCATAAAATATTTAGAATGGGTTATTACTAGCTAATGATTTTCAAGGATGCTCATTTCCATGTGAGGATGTGCCATGAATGCCAAATTTTGGCCAAAATAAAGGTACACATAATAATATTTATATATCATATAATTAAAGGTATGTCATTCACCTTATGGGTCTTAGACATGATCAGTGTTATAAATCCAAATTCCTCAATTGGATATAAGTTTGTGCTCACTACTATGGATTACCACACTAGATGGACTAAGGTATTAGACTCCAAGAACTCTATATCCCAAGATGTAATAAGTTTTATTAAATAAAATTTTAATCAATTGACACCATTTCTCTTTGGTTTAAAATAATGGGCCAACATTTTAATCAGTTGAGTTCACTGAATGGGCTGATGATAATCAGATTACAATTATATCATCCTCTAACCACTACCTATAATGAAATGGATTATTTGAGTCAAATAATGAAAAACTCATAGATTATATCAAGAATTTATCTTTGAATAAAATAGGGTAATGGCATATATTACTAAAATATTCACTCTAGATAGATCAAACTAGGTATAAACAATCCCTTAAAGCTTCACCATATCTAATGGTATATGGGAAATAGATAGTGTTCCCAATCATGCTAATTTTTTTGAAATATAAGTTTATTCAAGAATGCATGGAGATTAATGATAAAACATAGTCTATATTTTTGGATATCATCAAAATGGAAGACTCCAAGGATAAAGCACTATAAAACTTTAATAAACATCAAGATGTGGTCAAGAGATGGTTCGACAAGAGATCAAGATTTAAAGTGTAGTTGACATTTGAGATATATAAGGATTTCACATTGAAAATTCCAAACTCAAATATAAACCACTAGGTAAGATGATAAAGCCATTATAATCTAAATTACATTGTATGAGTGCAACATTCAATCCTAAATTTAAATCCTAAATCCTAAGTGCTTAACATCATGATCAAATAAAAGAGAAAAGATATGAGGATTGGGATGAATTTACCTTAAACTTAGATTGACATGGATGCTTGATCAAAGGATTTTCATGATGGATTCAATGAATTAAATACACACTACCTATTAGGAAGGATTCATGAAACAAATTAGAATGATATAGACCTTACCACATTCCTTGATTCATATCACCTCCTTCTAGGATGTTCTAATGCATTTGTGATTGCATATTAGACTTAGATTTTTCGCATAGTGATGGAATGATAAAAGGATTTTTATGATGGATGAAGGATTGATTCAAGGACTAATTTGGCATGGATTGGGTATGAGAATGATTTTTAAAGGATTAGATTGGCATGATGATGTTATGGTAATTATATCTATTATGCCATCACCCAAGCATGGAATTTTATAGGATAATTTAGGGAGATTTTAGATAATTTAAAATTATTTATAGGTCTCTAGATTAGAGAATTTAAGAGACTTGGAGGAGCTTCTCCAATTCGAGAAACTTCTCTAGTAGCATAGGGATAATAGAGGATTAGGAGAGAGTTAGATAGGGATTAGGTGGGTGATTAGTGACTAGGGATGTAGGAAAGGATAGGGTATTGGTTAGTAAGTGGGTAGGTGGGGTTATAGGAATTAAATATTCCCATATAAATGGATAACTAGAATTATATTGGGATAATAGGGATTATGATAGATTTAATGAAGTAAATGGGATGAATAAGGTTAGTTAATGTATGCTAAAAGAAGGGAGATATTAGATAAATGGCTAGGATAGGGGGATAAATTAGTGAGATGAATTAGATTATGTGGAATTAGTGTCAACTAATAGGAATATTCATTAATTAAGTGAGTGATTTTAGGTGCATACATTTTTCCCCTCTTTGAAATGGCATTGTGAGTAAATTAAGTAGAGGGAGTAATGGTCTTTCAAAGAAAAACCATGTCATGGATGAATGTTAGTATATGTTGTTAGGGGATATGATGCCCCATTGAGGAGATATGCTAGGAATAATGAGATGGATGGCCACTCAAAATAGAAAATAATAGGTGGGATGAGATGGATATATGAGGGGATGGGGCTCTATACATGAGACAGATGATGAAGAAGATGTATTTAACTTGAGTAGTGAGCTAAAAATTGATAATGCCCATGGCAAGGACACATACATAGGGAGTAGAGATGATGGGTGTCATGGTTATTGACACATTTTGAGGGGGGATCAACTATAATAGGATGATGATATGATAGAAGACCATAATATTTATACATATCCCAATCAAGGATACATGTAAAGGATATCTATATGATAGGATAATATTTTGATAATATTAATGATGGGTGTAAATCAAAGCTAAATCTATCAATAATAATGATAGAGAAGAATTTATTTGATCAAGTGACCAATGTGTAGTGATGATGCCCCTAACAAATACATATGTAAGGGAGTGAGAGAGAAGATAGTGTCCAAGCTATCATTGGGCATTAAATAGAGGCCAAGTGCTACCTACATAGTCTAAAAAGATCTCAAGATGATGTAGTTCTGACTGATGGATAGAAGAAGAAGAAGATGATGATGATGATGATGATGATGATGATTATGGATTAAAGGATTTTATTAATGATGATAGGATATTTCATAGATGACGTAACCAGTATAAAATATTGGATGTTAGTTGGGTGTGTGAGGATTAGATTAGTGGTGGGAATAAGGATGATTATATGATTAGATAAATGATGATAGTGTAGATGATCAAGCCATCATAAATGTCATAAGGCTCATCATAGTCTAAGAAATCTATTAAATGTAGCATTTGACAATATGCCCTATGATATATCCATGATCAAGAGCATGTTGTGACAAAGTGCATGGGCAAGTAGGAAACTCTGCATCCTCAAGGGAACTTTTGGTATCTTCATAGCATCCCTATTCATTGCCTAATAGACAAAAGACATGAAGAAAAAAAATATAAAAAAACTATAAATATGACACAAAACAAAAAAATAGACAAACAACAAACAAACAATAGATAAAAAATAGACAAGTGTCTACATGTAATGTCACAATGTCTTGTGTAAGGATGGGATGAGTGATTGGACTAAATTGGTTATGATGGTGATTAGAGACTAAAGATGGGCTTATATTTGGATGGGACTAAGATATGGATGTGGATATGGATTTAGGATTTTACCCCTAGTTTAGGATGCAAGGATGGATGATGTGATAAGGTCATTGAATATAGATTTGGTCTCAAAAGTGAATTAAAAAGTGGCCACAAAAGGTGATTGAGAAAAGTGATGACCAAGAATTACCAATAAATAAGGCCCTAAAAGAATCCAATATAACAAGGAGACTAGGATATGATGGGATTAAATACCTTTCATACTAGAAAAATAGTGATTCGATGGGTTCTAGGTATGAAGAGGTAATGATAAAGATAGTGATGGGATCAAAGACTTTTCTCTCTAGAAAAGAGGTGATATGATGGGTGATAGGTGTGAAGAGGCATTGATAAGGAAATTATGGGTGATAGATTAAATTCTTTGATAAGGTTATGTGTGCTAATAATACCTAGGTAAATTATGAGATTGAATATTTAAATGGATTGGTGACCACTGCAATTTAGTCTCAATATAAAAATGGTATCTAAAAGATGGGACAATATGATATGGATGTATATGGATGTGACTAGGGGATTAGGCATAAGGTAAGACACAATGTATTATTTTTCTAGCTTTTTCAAATTTTATGATTTTTAAGGTTTTTGAAATTTTTAAAAAATTTAGGGTTTTTTTGAAATACGTATGTATAATGTACAAAATAGGGTTAATAGCAAAGCGAATACCAAGCCTAGAAACCAAGCTAAGGATGGATGGGATAAAAAAAGGATGAGGGTGATGTAGAGCAAGGAGGAATGGACTATGGTTTTTTAATGATCACATCATGAAGGGACCAGATGTTCATTGGAGGATATGCCAAGATGGTTCAAGAATATTTCTCAAGACACCTTCCACACATTACAAAAGTTAATATGGGTAGGAAAAATGGAAAGGATGGATGACATGATGGTATACAAAGGATCAGAATAATGGATTGTGGGGATGGATTGAGAAGGGATATAAAATGGATGGATTTACCCCCAAGTGTTGAGGTATAATGAAGATAATGGAGTATTCTACCATGATGATAGAAACTGGTTTTCATCATGGTACTTGCCCAAAGTGCTAGAAGACTATTTTCACCATTGGATGATTTTTTTTATAGAGTTTTTGACATTTTATTGGGCATCTCAATTTATTAGTTGATAGGTGAGATTCAAAGTGTAGACACTTGATGGATCATTTATCCAACACCTATTTTGGGGATGTGTGATGGTAAGATCATATTTTTTTCATTATTAGATGTATGGGGGACCATGTGACCTTTGATGATGCTTGAAGTAGAACCTTATAGATGTCTAGACTAGGTGTCTTTGTCATGCTTATAAGAGATTATTATACATAAATAGGTGATGGGAGATATTGATCAATTAGATGATGATTTTGATGGGGATGTAATGAGTTTAAATGGATCATAGGAATTGATTGGATTATGGTTTCATAATAGGATAGTGTGATGGGTGATGGAAGATTAGGACTTATAGTCACATACACCATTAGAGGTATTACACATTATTCATTTGACTAGTGCCAAGTGATAAAAGACTATAGGAGATCTAAGACACTTTGATGTTGTGGCTCACCTTTGATCTAATTATTTGATGGATTATTGGCCATATGATTCTGATGGAATTTGATTTGGACTGACCATTAGTGCCTAATTTTGGGCTTCACTAGGGGATATTTACTTTTGACTTGAAATATTATTTTGGATTTGATAGTCCCCTAGTGCCTGATTTTGGGCTTCACTAAGGAAAGATATGTTTTGATTAGGCTGTTGTATTATAACTGATGGAATCAAATATGATTTGATTATTATGATTGACTTTTGGAATATTATATTAGACATTTGGATTTGTGGCACATATTATAGTTCTCAAGGAAATTTCTAGTCCCTATGGAGGGAGGAAAATGTAGTAAGATTTTGAGCACACTATAAATTAAATAAACTAATTCAAACTAAAACTAAAACTACCTATTAGGAAGGATTCATGAAACAAATTAGAATGATATGAGACTTACCAAATTCCTTGCTTCATATAACCTCTTTCTAAGATTTACAGATGGACTTGTGATTGCATTTAGACTCAAATTTTTGGCATAGTGATGGCATGATGGAGGATTATTGATGAGGGATTCAATGGCTATTTTGGCATGGATTGGGTATAAGAATGTTTGTTCAATGATTATATTGGCATTATGATGTTATAAGAATTCTAGTTAGTTTTCCATTGTCGAAGAATGGTTTTTTATAGGATAATGGAGGGAGATTTATTTAATTTAAAATTATTTAGAAGTCTCTAGTCTAGAGAGTTCTAGAGACTTGGAGGATATTCTCCAATTATAGAGAATTATCCATTACCTTAGGGATAATAAATGGTTATTTGGGAGTTATATAGGGATTAGGTAGGTGATTAGGGACTAGGGATGTAGGAAATGCTAGGGTGTAGGTTAGTAGGTGAGTAGGTGGGGTTATGGGAATTAAAACTTCCCATATAAATGGATAACTAGGATTAGATTAGGATAATAGGGATTAGTATAGAATTAATGAAGGAGGTGGGATGAATAAGGTTAGTGAATGTATTTTAATAAAAGGGGGGTATTAGATAAATGTTTAGGAAAAGGGAATAAATTAATCAGTTGAATTAGATTAAATGGAATTAGTGTTGACTAATAGGAATATTAGCGACATCAATGAAGCAATAGATTTTAGGTGCATACATTTTTCCACTCTTTGAAAGGGCATTGAGAGTAAACAAAGTAGAGGGAGTAATTGTATAATGAAAAAAATCATGTCATGGATGACTATTAGTAGATGATGTTAGGGGATATGATACCCCCTCAAGGGGACATGTGGGGAAGAATGAGATGGATGGCCACTTAAAATAAGAAATGATGAGTGAGATGAAATGGATAGATGAGGGGATGGGGTTTTATACATGAGATATATGATGAATAATATGGATTCAACTTGAGTAGTGAGATACAAATTGATGATTCTTCTAGGAAAGACACATGCACAAGGAGTAGAGATGATGGGTGTCATGGTTATTGACACATTCCAAGGGGGAATCAACCATAATAGGATGATGATAGGATAGAAGGCCATAATATTTAGACATATCCCAATCAAGGATGAATGTAAGGGAGAGATATAGGCTAGGATAATATTTTGATAAGATTAATGATGAGTATAGATCAAATCTAAATTAATCAATAATGATGATAGAGATTAATTGATATGATAAAGTTAACAATGAGTAGTGATGATGCCCATAAAAAATACACATACAATGGAATGAGAGAGAAGATAGTGGATGAGATATCTTTTGGCACTAAAAAGTGGCCAAGTTCTACCTACATAGTCTAAAAATACCTCTGGCTGATGTAGTTTTGACTAGTGGATAGAAGATGATGATGATGATGATGATGATGACTAGGGATTAAAGGATCATATTATTGATGGGAATAAGGTTGATTAGATGATTAGATAATTTATGAAATTGTATATGATCAAGCCATCACAAATTTCATAATGCTCCTCATAGTCTAAGCAATACATTAAATGTAACACTTGACAATAGGTCCCATGATATAGCCATGATCAATAGGATGTTGTGCTAAAGTGTATGGGAAAGTAGATAACTCTACATCCTTGAGGGTAGTTTTCCTCATAGCATCCCTATTCATTGCCCAATAGATAAAAAGACATGATGCAAATAAAACATAAAACAAACAATATATATATATATATATATATATATATATATATATATATATATATATATATATATATATATATATATACGATGTAAAACAAACAACAGATAAACAACATACAAGTATCTACAATGTCTTATCTAAGGATGGGATGAGTGATTGGACTAAATTAGTTATGATGGTCATTGGGGACTAAGGATGGGATTGGATTTATATGGGACTGGGATATGGATGTGGATATGGATTTAGGATGTTTACCCTAGTTTAGGATATAATGATGGATGATGTGATAAGGTCATTAAATATGGATTTGGTATTGAAATAAAATTATAAAGTGGATAGGGAAGGTGATTGACAAAAGTGATGACCAAGGAATACCAATAGACAAGGCCCTCTAAGAATCCAATCTAGTAAGGACACTAAGAATTGATGGGATCAAATACCTTTCATACTATAAACAATAGAGATGGGATGGGTGTTTGATATGAAGATGTAATGATAAAGACAGTGATGGATCAAGGAATTTTGATATTAGCATAGAGGTGATGTGATGGGTGTTAGGTGTGAAGAGGCATTGATAGGGAAATGATAGGTGTGAGATTAAATTCTTTGACAAGGTTACATATGCAACTAATACCTAGGAAAAGGATGAGATTTAATATTTAAAGGGATTTTTGACCACTCTAATTTGGTCTCAAGATAAAATATGGTATCCAAAAGATGGAAAAATATGATATGAAGGGAGATGGATGCGACTAGGTGATTAGGCATAAGACAAGACACGATGGATGATTTTTTTGGCTTTTTAAAATTTTATTATTTTAAAGGTTTTTGACATTTTTAAAAAAATTAATGATTTTTTTAATAGGTATGTACATTTTATAAAATGGGGTTACTAGTAAAAGTAATACCAAACCTACAAATGAGGATGAGGATGGATGGAATGATATATGGTGTATATGCATAATATTTTCAACTTTTATCAAATATTAAAGATTTACATCTTGTAAGAACCTATAGAGACTTAATCTCTCTGAGTGCATGCCTTAAGGGGTGAATTGAGAAAGGGGTGGCTAGACCTTTGGTTCTTTTTAGGATTGTTGTCCCTTTTTGCCACATTATTACCAATCCAACTAGTTCCTAAAACTATTCCTTAAGATGGTTTTCTTCCCTTTCATAGTCTTCTAGTCTTTTTCCTCTTTCTATCCTTTATTCCCTTAATTGGTACCCTTTTATCTATTCAACATACTAGGTCAGCCTAGTCTATCAAGTATAGTTTGTGGACCTTTTCTCTCTTTTTGTTTATTAACCTCTCGGTCGACCTAACACTAACCTAGTGAGTTAGCTCGAAAATGTGCTAGGTTGACCAGGTTAACCTAGCATAATTGACATATTCAAATGTTTTTATTATGTGTTATACCTACAAATATAAGGCCATTTTATAAATTATTAGAATATGCAATCAAGAGTTATTTATTCGAAAACGCTTCTTCACAATCTACTCTTCCACCATTCTACTTGAGGAGACTTAGCTTTGGTTTCTTATTTTAGATAATTTAGTCTTGTGGATAGGTATTAGATGCTTTGTCCTAAAAAAGTGATTCTTATGAACTAGAAAAACTTCTTATAAAGCCCCATTGGCCAAGGGAGAGATTGATTCTCAACAAGTTCATATCCAGGTAAGTATATTATAACTTTGTTCTCCTCTCTTTTAGTAGATAGAAGTAAAATAAGTGTTGGATCAAATAAATATTACTCTTCATATTCCATGTATTAGGGTGTTACTCATACTTACTTAATTGATCTAATTTACTAACCCCCACTTTGTGTCACAAGATTTGGTGTGCACTAGATTAGATTTACTTTTCTTGTTATTAGATTCATGAAATATTAAATCATAAGACTCCTTTAGGTTTATTATGTGATTATGTTAGACTATAAGCTTTAGAACCCTATCTCACATAGTATGTTGTGACAAGTGATGCCCTAATCAGGTCTAACAAATCTTCACATTGGTCATGCTCCTGCTTAACAATTATATGCCCTAATTGAAAGTGTAGGTGTGTTTCATCGCATTCGATCCAGGATTGATTTATGGACACAATGAATTTTTGATTGCATACATTTTGGTGAAATTGGCATGAATCAATCCCTTGTAGGATTTCTTTCACTTATTTCATTTTTATTGATCATTATTTTAATCATATCTTTACTATGTTGGATCAACCTTATTAACATAGTTTATTCATCTCTATGCATAGGTTTGAAAGAATAGGTAACTGTCTTGACCATTTAAACCAAGTACAAGGTTTAAAACTTGTAAAACTCTATTTAGAAAATTAAATTAACTAGATTAATCCAATATAGTTTTTAGACATCCTATTCAATCAACTAGGTTGACCAAGTCAACCTAGTGCATTTTCAACACTTATTAGTAGGTTTTTGTATTGTTTGGTCAACCATCTTGACCTAATTTACAATTTTTTGACAATTTTATTTAAGGTTATTGATAAAAAATATTCTCTATATTTATATTTAAACCACTTAGGTTAATTTATACTTCTTTTTATCTTTCTATTTTTGTACTTTATTTTCATTGTTTATAGTCTTTAAAACTACCCCTACATAGTCAACTAGGTTGACCTTATGGACCTGTTAAGAATGGGATATACTAAGAGGGGGGTGAATCAGTATATCATATATCTTATAAAACTTTCACTTAATCAAATTCCACTTAATCAAACATTCAAGATATGCAATAAAACTCAAACAATATACACCACACAAGATAGAGAGAGACACTAGATATAACATGGAAACCTAATGTGGGAAAAACCATGAAGAACAATCTCAAGTATATGAATGAGCACCAACCCAAAAAATATTCACAAGCACCAACATGTAAGAGTGCCAACCCCTTTACTAAGCACCAACCTAGAAGCTATTCATGAGCACCAACCCACAGGAGCACCAAGCCAGCAACTATTCATGAGCACCAACCCACAAGAGCACCAACCCCTTTACCGGGCACCAACCCAACAACAATTCATGAACACCAACCCACAGGAACACCAACCCCTTTGCCTAGCACCAACCTAGAAACAATTCATGAGCACCAACCCATAGGAGAACCAACACCTTTATCGAGCACCAACCCAAAAGAGCACCAACCCCTTTGTGCATACCACACACCTATCTCTCAATGTTGCTATCTCAAGAAATGATAGTTCAATACAACATCACTTTCCTCTCTCTCACCTTTTCTCTTCTATGCTATATATAACAAATACAAATCATATTCTTCTCTCACAATTGCTCTTCTAAGCTAGATATTACAATATCAAATCAACATCTATCTCTCATATTACAAATGGCTTCTCAAGCCTTTTTTTATAGCTTTCCAAATGACCTTTGGCCTTCCCCCTTTATGACCCTTCAATCCTCATGGAAAATGGTGCCAAACTTGTATAACCCTTCATATGCTTACCTTTGAAAAGTCATGTGGTGACCCTTCATGATCAAAAATGTCCTTCCCTCTTTTGACCTTATCTTGGTGACTTTTTGTATTCCTCAAAGTGTCCCTTCATGATAAATTTCACCCTTCCTCTTTTGTCTTCACTTGGTGACTCTTGGAATTCCCCAAGATGACTCTTCATGGGAAAATGCATCCCATCCTTCTTTTGTCTTTACCCTGTGACTCTTTGACTTCTCCATGGGCCCTTCTTTTATATCATATGCAACCAAAAATATATTCATTAATATCAAATAAATATTAACTCACATTAGCCAAGATAAATCTATTACAAACAACATTAAATGCAATGGGGCCTTTATCACCAATAATGCTAGACCTTTGACATCAATGACAATATTTCCAAAAATATCCACCTTTGTCATTGATGGCAACCTCAATCCTGAAACTGCCACATCCTATCAGCTGCACATACTATCATCTGAAAACATATAGTAACTCCCCCTTACTATAGCAACCTGTACCTATTCCCTGTACCTATTTTTGCACCTGTACTTATACCTATTATTCTTCCCCTTTAACATTAATGGCAAAGGGCCTACTTGGAGCTAACACTTAGCTCCACCTCAATTGATGCTAAACATCAATGGCAAGAAGTAAAATAAATTACTCCTAACTCCTCTTGAAGATCTTTGAATGTGTCCTTTGATTGTGCCTTTGAGAAGATATCCGATAATGCATATAAATCTTTATTTGTCCTTTGAGAATCTGTAATCAACTCATTTGAATATTTTCTTCTAACCTCACAACCTTTTGCATGAAACTTTAAGGTGTATCCTTGATCACATATTTGACTTACACTCAATAGATTATGCTTACAAAACATTCTTAGCTTTGGTTCTACTAATATCCAAACTTAAAATACCTATTTTGGCTATCTTGGTAGTGGTTTTATCTTTAAATTTTACTATGCAATCATTGATCTTCTTTACTCTTATCTCCTATCATATGCCTCGAACATCTGTTATCAACAAACCTTGGCTGATCTTTATGCAAAGCTGTTTGCACCAACATAGAATCTTTAGGTTATTTCTTCTACCATGAACATGACTAAACCTTCTTCCTGTTGAATGGAACTTTAAAACTCTGATCCTTCTTCATTGAATCTGCATGATTATCTTTCTCCTTCTTTCTAAAACTGTTAGCTCTTTTTCAACATTCTAATTTATTGTGACCATAATCATTTGAAACACTTTAAAACTTTTAAACATTGCAAATGCAAGAATAATTCTAATAGCCTCAAACCTTAATACTGATGCAAAATTTTACTTCAACAATCTATTCCCTCAAAAGATATACAAATTAATTTTCTAACTCACCTTCTTGTCATGCAACATAGCCAAGACACAAAAGCATCCACCATGCTTCAATTTTTCTTAAAAGTGTCTCCTTGAAGCCTAGAAGAAACACCCCACACAAAAGGGTACTAGAAATAAATCTCAAGAGATTCCCACATCTCCTTTGTTTCTTCCTTGATCTTCTTGTGTTTTTATTTTAGAATCCATTTAAGCATGTCTAGCATTTTTGACTTACTAACCTTATCATTTATGATGTTTTTCATCTTATCAACTTTTGCAACTATCTTATCTTGACAAAGCTCATGCTCAAATGTAACAAGAGATTCTACACAATCCTTCCTATCTAATTCTTTATCTACTATAGCAAGTAATTCATTTTCACTTTTAAACTCAACCTGATCAAGCTTTACTATTTTAGGTCTCCAAACCTGAATTTTTCTTTTCTCATATTTTCGAGGGGCTCTATATCCTTTGACATACCTTGAATATTCTTTACTTTATTTTGACATGATTAAGCAATATGGCCAATCTCATGACAACAAAAGCAAACAATATTTCTCATACCTTTTTCTTGAATGTGACTGAGATCTCCCTTTCACTGATTGCCTCTCCTCATACAATCTCTTGCCCTATGACCAACATGATGATAAATAAAAAAATGGCCATGAAAATAAATTAAAAACTTAAAAGAATTAGGATGCCTAATCAGCTCCTTTAATTTGCCTTCAAAACCTGCATCCTTCTTTCCTTAGACCAATATTTCATGATCTTTCTCAACCTTAATTATAAGATTCTCATGATTATCCTTTAAAGAACCTAACTCATCCTTCAACTAATTACACTCTTCTTCTTTTGATGTTAAAATTGAATTTGCAACCTCTAACTGATTCTTAAGATCTTGAATAAATATCTTATTTTTTTACTTCTATTTCCAACTTAGAACCCAAGATACACACTTGTTCCTTAAGAGCCTCAACCATAGATTTCAACTCTTGATTCTCCTTCTTTAGTTGCTTGGCCATCTTATGCTTTTCTTTTATTCTACCTTCAAGATGTTAAACCCTTTCTGAAGGAACCTACTCTGATACCAATAGTTAAGCATAGAATATATTGAGAGGGGGGGTGAATCAATATATCATATATCTTATAAAACTTTCCCTTAATCAAATTACACTTAATCAAACATTAAAGATATACAATAAAACTCAAACAATAAACACCGCACAAGATAGAGAGAGGCACTAGATATAATGTGGAAACCTAATCTTGGAAAAACCATGGAGAACAATCTCAAGTATATGAATGAGCACCAACCCAAACAATATTCAAAAGCACTAAATTGCAAGAGCACCAACCCCTTTACTGAGCACCAACCCAATAACTATTCATGGGCACCAACCCACAAGAGCACCAACCCCTTTATCAAGCACCAACCTAGCAACAATTCATGAGCACCAACCCACAGGAGCACCAACCCCTTTGCCGAGCACCAACCCAACAACAATTCATGAACACCAACCCATAGGAGCACCAACCCCTTTTTTGAGCACCAACCTAGCAACAATTCATGAGCACCAACCCACAAGAGCACCAACCCCTTTGCCGAGCACCAACCTAGCAATAATTTGTGAGCACCAACCCACAAGAGCACCAATCCTTTTGTGTATACCACACACCTATCTCTCAATGTTGCTATCTCAACAAATGATAGTTCAATACATCTCTTTCCTCTCTCTCACCTTTGCTCTTCTAAGCTAGATATAACAAACACAAATCATATTCATCTCTCACAATTGCTCTTCTAAGATAGATATTACAATATCAAATCAACCTCTATCTCTCATATTACAAATGGCTTCTCAAGCCTTTATTTATAGCTTTCCAAATGACCTTTGGTCTTCTCCCTTTGTGACCCTTCAATCCTCATGGAAAATGGCACCAAACTTGTATGACCCTTCATGATCAAAAACATCCTTCCCTCTTTTGTCCTTATCTTTGTGACTTTTCATAATCCTCAAAGTGTCCCTTCATGAGAAATTGTGCCCTTCCTCTTTTGTCTTTATTTGGTGACTCTTGGAATTCCCCAAGATGGGTCTTCATGGAAAAATGCATCCCATCCTTCTTTTATCTTTACCCAATGGCTCTTTGACTTCTCCATGGGTCTTTCTTTTATTTCATATTCAACCAAAAATATATTCATCAATATTAAATAAATATTAACTCACATTAGCCAAGATAAATCTATTAAAAACAACATTAAATGCAATGGGGCCTTTATCACCAATAATGTTAGACCTTTGACATCAATGATAATATTTCCAACAATCTCCCCCTTTATCATTCATGGCAACCTCAATCCTAAAACTGCCACATCCTGTCACCTACACATAGTATCATCTAAAAACATACAGTAACTCCCCCTTACTGTAACAACCTGCACCTATTCCTTTTGCCTATTTCTACACCTGTACCTGTACCTATTATTCTCCCCCTTTGACATCAATGGCAAAGGGCCTACCTAGAGCTAACACTTAGCTCCCCCTCAACTAATGCTGAACATCAATGGCAAGAAGTAAAATAAATTACTCCCAAATCCTCTCTTAGATCTTTGAATGTGTCCTTTGATTGTGCCTTTGAGAAGATATCTGATAATGCATATAAATCTTTACCTATCCTTTGAGAATTTGCAATCAACTCATTTAAATATTTTATTCTAACCTCACAACTTTTCGAATGAAACTTTAAGGTGTATCCTTGATCACATATTTGACTTACACTCAATAGATTATGCTTACAAAACATTCTTAGCTTTGGTTCTACTAATATCCAAACTTAAAATACCTTTTCTCGCTATCCTGGTAGTGGTTTTATCTTCAAATTTCACTATGCCACCATTGATCTTCTTTACTCTTATCTCCTGTCATATGCCTCAAACATCTGCTATCAATGAACCATGACTGATCTTTCTACAAAGTTGTTTTCACCAACATAGAATCTTTAGGTTATTTCTTCTACCATGAACATGACTAAACCTTCTTCTTGATGAATGAAACTTTGAAAATCTGATCCTTTTTTATTAAATCTGAATGAGTATCCTTCTCTTCTTTCTAAAAATGTTAGCTCTTTTTCAACATTCTAATTTCTTGTGACTATAATCATTTGAAACACTTTAAAACTTTTAAACACTGCATATGCAAGAATCATTCTAATAGCCTCAAACCTTAATACTGATGCAAAATTTTCTTTAAAAATCTATTCCCTCAAAAGATATACAAATCAATCTGCCAACTTACCTTCTTGTCATGCAACATAGCCAAGACCCAAAAGCATCCACCATGCTTCAATTTTTCTTCAAAATGTCTCCTTGAAGCCTAGAAGAGAAACCCCACACAAAAGGATCCTAAAAACAAATCTCAAGAGATTCCCACATCTCCTCTATTTCTTCCTTGATCTTCTTGTGTTTTTATTTTAAAATCTGTTTAAGCATGTCTAGCCTTTTTGACTTACTAACCTTATCGTTTATGATGTTTTTTATCTTCTCAACTTTTACAACTATCTTATCTTGACAAAGCTCATGCTAAAATGTAACAAGAGATTTTGCACAATCCTTCCTATCTAATTCTTTATCTACTATAACAAGTAATTCATTTTCACTTTTAAACTCAACCTGATCAACCTTTACTATTTTAGGTCTCCAAACCTAAATTTGTCTTCTCTCATATTTTCTAAGAACTCTATATCCTTTGACATACCTTGAATATCTCTTTACTTTATTTTGACATAATTTAGCAATATGGCCAATCTCATGACAACAAAATCAAACAATATTTCTCATACCTTTTTCTTGAATGTGACTAAGATCTCCCTTTGACTGATTGCTTCTTCACATAAAATCTCTTGCCCTATGACCAATATGATGACAAATAAAACAATGGCCATGAAAAGAATTTGAAAACTTAAAATCATTGGGTTGCCTATTCAGCTTCTTTGATTTGCCTTCAAAACCTGCATCCTTCTTTCCTTAGACCAACATTTCATGATCTTTCTCAACCTTGATTATAAGCTTCTCATGATTATCCTTTAAAGAACCTAACTCATCCTTCAACTGATTACACTCTTCTTCTTTTGATGTTAAAATTGAATTTGCAACCTCTAATTGATTCTTAAGATCATGAATAAATATCTTATTTTCTTTTACTTTTATAGCAAACTTAGAATCCAAGATGCACACCTACTCCTTAAGAGCCTCAACCACAGATTTCAACTCTTGATTTTCCTTCTTTAGCTGCTTGGCCATCTTATGCTTTTCTTTGATCTACCTTCAAGATGTTAAACCCTTTCTGAAGGAACTTGCTCTGATACCCATAGTTAAGCACGGCATATACTGAGAGGGGTGGTAAATCAATATATCATATATCTTATAAAACTTTCCCTTAATCAAATTCCACATAATCCAACATTCAAGATATGCAGTAAAACTCAAACAATAAACACCACACAATATAGAGAGAGACACCAGATATAACGTGGAAACCCAATGTGGGAAAAACCATGGAAAATAATCTCAAGAATATGAATGATCACCAAGCCAAACAATATTCACAAGCACCAACTTGCAGGAGCACTAACCCATTTGCTGAGCACCAACCCACAAGAGCACCAACCCCTTTAATGAGCACCAACCTAGCAATAATTTATGAACACTAACCCATAAGAGCACCAACCCCTTTGCCTAGCACCAACCCAGCAATAATTCATGAGCACCAACCCACAGGAGCACCAATGCCTTTGTTGAGCACCAACCCAGCAAGAATTTGTGAGCACCAACCCACAAGAGCACCAACCCCTTTGTCGAGCACCAACCTAGCAATAATTCAGGAGCACTAGCCCATAGGAGTACCAACCCCTTTATGTATACCACACACCTATCTCTTAATGTTGCTATCTCAACAAATGATAGTTTAATACAACATCTCTTTCCTCTCTTACATCTTTTCTCTTTTAATCTAGATATAACAAATACAAATCATATTCATCTCTCACAATTGATCTTCTAAGCTAGATATTACAATATCAAATCAACCTCTATCTCTAATATTACAAATGGCTTCTCAAGCATTTATTTATATCTTTCCAAATGACCTTTGGCCTTCTCCCTTTGTGACCCTTCAATCCTCATGAAAAATGGCACCAAACTTGTATGATCCTTCATATTCTTGCCTTTGAAAAGTCATGTGGTGACCCTTCATGATCAAAAACATCCTTCCCTCTTTTGTCCTTATCTTGGTGACTTTTCATATTCCTCAAAGTGTCCCTTCATGAGAAATTGTGCCCTTCCTCTTTTGGCTTCACTTGGTGACTCTTAGAATTCCCTAAGATGACTCTTCATGGGAAAATGCATCCCATCCTTATTTTGTCTTTACCCCATGGCTCTTTGAATTTTCCATGGGCCCTTCTTTTGTCTCATATGCAATGAAAAATATATTCATTAATATTAAATAAATATTAACTGACATTAGCCAGGATAAATCTATTACAAATAACATTAAATGCAATGGGGCCTTTATCACCAATAATGCTAGACCTTTAACATCAATGAAAATATTTCCAACAATCTCCCCCTTTTTTATTGATGGCAACCTCATTCTTGAAACTACCACTTCCTGTCACCTACACATACTATCATCTATAAACATATAGTAACTCCCCCTTACTGTAGCAAACTATACCTATTCCCTATACCTGCACTTATACATGTACCTATTATTCTCCCCCTTTGATATCAATGGCAAAGGGCCTACCTGGAGCTAACACTTAGCTCCCCCTCAATTGATGTTGAACATCAATGGCAAGAAGTAAAATAAATTACTCCCAACTCCTCTTACAGATCTTTGAATGTGTCCTTTGATTGTGCCTTTGAGAAGATATATGATAATGCATATAAATCTTTTCCTATCTTTTGAGAATCTGTAATCAACTCATTTGAATATTTTATTATAACCTCACAACCTTTTTCATGAAACTTTAAGGTGTACCCTTGATCACATATTTGACTTACACTCAATAGATTATGCTTACAAAACATTTTTAGATTTGGTTCTACTAATATCCAAAATTAAAATACCTTTTGTGGCTATCTTGGTAGTGGTTTTATCTTTGAATTTCACTATGCCACCATTGATCTTCTTTACTCTTATCGCCTATCATATGCCTCAAACATCTGCTATCAATGAACCATGGCTGATCTTTATGCAAAGCTATTTACACCAACATAAAATATTCAAGTTATTTCTTCTGCCATGAACATGAATGGACCTTCTTCTTGATGAATGGAACTTTGAAACTCTGATCCTTCTTCATTGAATCTGCATGAGTATCCTTCTCCTTCTTTCTAAAACTGTTAGCTCTTTTTCAACATTCTAATTTCTTGTGACCATAATCATTTGAAACACTTTAAAAATTTTAAACACTGCATATGCAAGAATCATTCTAATAGCCTTAAACCTTAATATTGATGCAAAATTTTCTTCAAAAATCTATTCCCTCAAAAGATATACAAATTAATCTACCAACTCACCTTCTTGTCATGAAACATAGCCAAGACCAAAAGCATCCACGATGATTCAATTTTTCTTAAAAGTGTCTCCTTAAAGCCTAGAAGAAACACCCCACACAAAAAGGTCTTAGAAACAAATCTAAGGAGATTCCCACATCTCCTCTGTTTCTTCCTTGATCTTCTTGTGTTTTTCTTTTAGAATTCATTTAAGCATGTCTAGCATTTTTGACTTACTAACCTTATCATTTATGATGTTTTTCATCTTCTCAACTTTTTCAACTATCTTATCTTGAAAATGCTCATGTTAAAATGTAACAAGAGATTATGCACAATCCTTCCTATCTGATTCTTTATCTACTATAGCAAGTAATTCATTTTCACTTTTAAACTCAACTGATCAACCTTTACTATTTTTGGTCTCCAAACCTAAATTTATCTTTTCTCATACTTTCTAGGGGCTCTATATCCTTTGACATACCTTGAATATCTCTTTACTTTATTTTGACATAATTTATCAATATGGCCAATCTCATGACAACAAAAGCAAACAATATTTCTCATAACTTTTTCTTGAATGTGACTGAGATCTCAATTTGACTAATTGCTTCTCCTCATACAATCTCTTGCCCTATGACCAACATGATGAAAAATAAAACAATGGCCATGAAAATAATTTTAAAACTTAAAATCATTGGGCTGCCTGATCAGCTTCTTTGATTTGTCTTCAAAACCTACATCCTTCTTTCCTTGGACCAATATTTCATGATCTTTCTTAACCTTGATTATAAGCTTCTCATGATTATCCTTTAGAGAACCTAACTCATCCTTCAACTAATTACACTCTTCTTCTTTTTATGTTAAAATTTAATTTACAACCTCTAACTGATTCTTAAGATCCTTAATAAATATCTTATTTTTTGTTTACTTCTATAGCCAACCTAGAATCCAAGATACACACCTATTCCTTAAGAGCCTCAAACACAGATTTCAACTCTTGATTCTCCTTCTTTATCTACTTAGCCATCTTATGATTTTATTTGATCTACCTTCAAGCTGTTAAACCCTTTTTGAAGGATCCTGCTCTAATACTAGGTTGACCTTGTGGACCTAGTTTTGTGTTTTGTGTGTTCTAAAATAACTAGGTTGACTTGACTGATTGAGTTTAATTTCAGACTTTGCTTCAACATAATAGTTTCAACCCTATCAATCCTATTCTATATGACTGTCTATATAGTATCTCAAGTATACCTTATTTTAAAGTTAAGATTACCCATATATCTTAATCACATCTTTATTTTCATTTTTTTACATGCTTAGAATAACTCACATAGTATAATTAGGTGGTTTTAAATTAATCATTTAATTACAATTTTTTTTTTCACACATGGGTGAACCAAACATCAACAAGTATCTTAACATTTGAATATCCAAGCCAACCTACTTGGATTCATCACTAAGGGGGAAGCTGACTTGATGCTCTAGTCAAGTATAAAGTGTGATTAATGGTATATTTTGGCTAAGAAATTGATACCCTTATCACTATGGTGTGTTAAGTGAGGGTGTAGACTCAAATACCAAGCTTGTATCATTACCACTATAGTCCCTTTCATCCTAAACTTACCTAAAACTAGCCTTAGATTTCTATCTAGTACCTTACTTATAACCAATCTCCCTTTAAATTTAAAATCATTATTCATAATCTAATAAACATTCTAGGTTAACTAAGTAGCTATCTTTAATTTCAAGTTGTTTTCTTGATATTTGATAAATTGTATGTGAAAAAGATTGCATTAGCCAATGTTAGTGTAATATTTTTCTTTATGTGCATCAATTAAATTGGCTAGTATCAATTCAATTGACTATGTGTTTCTTTTTTCACTTAATTTATTAGATTGTATACAAATTATCTTATTTCATTTCCAAATTTATTATCAATCTTTTCCTCTTCCTTTTTCAATGTACTAAGTTGACCTTGTCAACCTTGTACTTTTTATAGCTTTTGTGCACTGCACTAGATCAACCTAGTTGACTCAATATAGTCTGCAAGCCCTATTTCCTACATTAGGTCAATCTAGTTGGCCTAATTATGTTTCCTTCTTTTTTTTCAATCTAATTCCCAATTTTTTCAATTTTGCATCTTGTTCATCTCTAATCAGTCATAATGAGGTCTCCTATTAGAATAGTTTTAGACAACCTAAATATATTTAGATACTATATGGGATGTTCATTCCTCCCTCTCTTTTCCTCCCAAGAGAACCATCACTCTTGGGGCACTTCTTCTCCTTCATCTATGAACTGTAACATTTTGAAAATAACACCTCAATATGAAGTTGATGAACCTAATCCTTTCCATACTTATCAAGATACTTCTCAATCTCTATAAACCAATGTGGGTGTGATTGATACAAATCTCTCTAACAATCCCACTAATAACCCTCCTTCTAATAATCATCCCCTAACATTAATTTAGGGAGTCTTCCAACCAATACTAACTCACCTCCCAATACAACCCAACTCTTAAATCAAGTCATTCAAAAAATGAACATCATGAAAAACTCTATTACAAACCAAATGATACAACTTCAACAACACTTAATCAACATTTATAATCAACCTCCAATGATTCATCCTTAAGCTAATCCTAATTACATTCCTCCACCTCTTAGGGATGCCTCAGGTAATGTTATTCCTCAACCCATAATGAATAACAAAATGCTTCAAACCATTCAAAATGAGCCTTTATCTTCCTTCATTATATCCATTAATATTGGTAACATATATCCAACTATCAAATATGATGGGACTAAAGATCATGATTCATTCCTTAAAGCTTTTGGTAACCTTTACAACGAGTGGATCCAAACTAATACATTTTCCACAACTAAGATATTAGTCAAAACCTTTACTAGTGATGTATTAGAATGGTATAATCAAATTCTTCAACAGTCTATTTGGAAATTTAAATATTTGGTTAATCTTTTGGTTAAAGATTTTCAACACAATGACCTTCCTAAAAATTGTCTTGGTCACTTCATAAATTCTAAACAATCTCCTAATGAATCAGCTCATGAATTCATTAAAATATGGAAATCATTAGCTCATCAAGCCAATCATAATATTAATGATGATAATTTATTTAAACTCTTTATTACCATTTTGATTCCCAATCTTTAATAAAAGGTTCAAACCTTTGCTCCTCAAACTCTTAATGAAGCTCTTGACCAAGCTAAACGTCAAGACTTTCTTATGAAGCAATTCAAACCCAACCATAAACTTCTTAAAGGTTCTTTTCAAACATCTAATGCTATCATTAGTAATACTTCACAAAACAAGCCTAGAATTTCCAAATACGATGTTCATTTACCATCTCATACACCTCTTTTGGTTCAAAAAATGCATCAATTTTTACCACCCTTGAAAACTTTCATTTATCCCAATGCTCCTCCTAAGTGGTATGATCCTAATCTATTTTTTTGGTTCCATGCCAACATTGGGCATTCTCATGAATCTTGTAGAGGGCTCACTAAGTGTGACATTTCTTATATGCTTGGTGACTCATTTAACCATGAAGCTATGATCAAAATTCATCATCAAGAGTATACTACTGAATCTGAAAAATGACAAAACATTAAATCTTCTATCTCTAATAATCCAAAATCTTCTTCAAACAATAATCAATCACATGTCAAGGTTGTTTATGTTAGCGATGCTAATTATGACCTATATTACAATAAATCTCAATATGTCAATGCTGATAAGGTTAATTATCATCATAAACCAGCTCATAAAGATCTTTTTACCAAGCCTAAAAAACCATCTTGAGAAGAGAAATTGCTTAAAGATACCACTACCACTTAGGATGATTCGAAAGCACTTGAGGAACAATTTCCTCCTTCTGATCCTTCCACCACATTTATACCTCATAAATATAATTTACCTTATAAACTTCATGCTACTTATTCTAAATCACATTGGAATTTTATTAAAAAACTCAACTCTATGCTTTGTAATATTCCTCTTGTGGAGTTGGTTCACACTTCACCTTATCTTCATAAATTTATTATGAAACAACTTCAAGAAATTGAAGATCCATATTCCATCGATGAAGAACCACCTTTTATTGATTCTCAACCAACTAATGTCAATACCATTGAGACTATGTGTCCTTCTTCTAAGCCTTCCATTGAATTTATTGAAGAGTACATGATCAATTATGAAATTCATTTTTGTGTTGATGATCCACCTCTCTTTATCAAAGTATCCATTAATACCACCCTTATCCAAAAATTTCTAGTTGATGAAGGTTATGGTATTAATGTCACATCCTTATGGCTCATTCAACAACTTGGTTATAATAAAGATCATCTTAAACAAACCCATCTTACTTGCCATGGCTTTGACAAGACTAATCAAAATCCACTTGGTTGCATTTGGCTTCTAATGACCATTGGACATAAGACTATTATAACCAAGCTTATGTTCCTTGATCTTACTTTATCTTATAACATTTTTCTTGGTAATCCATGGACTCATTAGATGAGGGACTTCACCTCTTCTGGTAGTTAGTGTATTAAATTCCTACATAATGGAAAACATTACAAACATGAAGCTGATCCTAATCTATGGAGCATCCAACTTCCCAATCCTAAGCCTCAATATCAAATTCCTACAATTTCTAAAATCAATAGTGCTCTTTTTCTAGAGTTCATCAACATAAATCCTAATCTTCAAGTTATTCTTACATATTCTGATGATGATGAGCCCAATGAGTTGTATCACACTTGTAATACTAAGAAGCTACCCCCACATATTATGGATTATCTTCCTCCTTCTCTCTTACCCTGAGATCATACAGTTCCTATCATGGATGAGATTACTAAACTTCCCCCTCCATACAATGCTTAAGAGCCATCTTTACCTGAAGATGACTTCACTTGTAATGATTTTGGAGTGGATAAATTATTCCAAGATCCTATCACCATGTCTCCTTGTATATTTAGCAACATTAAGATTTCAAATTTTGAAATTCCCTTAGTTTTCAAGCATGTATGATTTCTCCAATATATGATGATAAATATATCATGGCCTAAGTTCAATCTAATGACTTGGATGTCTAGCACTATCAAATTATTTTATCTCAAATTCATGCCTTCAATCAGGATGTATATACCATATCTACACATTATGACTTCGATCATGAGGGTCATATACCTCCCACCAATCCTCCTTTTATTGATACTCTTTGGGTGGAAGAATAACTTGCACCTTTTGAACCTACGGATGAGAAGATAGATCCTATCATTTCTTTAGATTCTTCTCCCATCATCAAATCTAACAATACTCCCATTTCTTCAGATCCATGCTCTCCATCTACTTCTGACATTACACTAGATTCCAAGGCAACTGATGTATATTAGATTCATTATGAGTATTATATCCATGATAATCATATTCTAGACCTTGAAGTAGATGTTGAATATTATGGTCCTCTTCCTACCTTGCCTAGTGACGAAGCTATTCTTGAATTACTTCATGCCAAGGAACCTCAAATTTCTTAGCATCATCATACATTTGGAAATTTAAAGAATAAAAATCCTTGATTTAACAAATTTGTTGCTAACATTGATCCTAAAAAAAATCCAATTTTAGCCTTGCCTAATGCACCTTATCATTTTTAAGATAGCAATGTCATGTTTATCGAATAAATAACACATATAAACTATGGTAACCCATCTTCTCCTCAACCAATCATAGTTTCTCAAGAACTCTCACCAACTAAGAATGATAACTTTAGCTTATTATTTGATAAATATAAAAAATCATTCACTTGGTCCTACTAAGACATGCATGGAATTGACCCTAGTATTGTGGTTCATAACATCATTACTTATCTTGATACTAAGCAAGTCTTTAAAAGAAACAAAAATTCCACCTAAAGTTACTAATCTATGTCATAAGGAAATCATTAAATTACTAGATGCTAAATTCATTAAACCAGTAGACTATTCTAAATGGGTTTCTAACATTATTCCCTTGTGGAAGAAGGTCACTATGGTCATCCACATTTGTATTTATTTCTACAACCTTAATCTTTCTTGTCCTAAGGATAGCTTCCCCTTACCTTTAATAGATGCCATCACTGATTACATGAATAGTTATGAAATTTTATTGTCTTATGGATGGCTTCTCAGGACACAATTAGATTCACATTACTCCTGAGGACCAACATAAGACTAATTTTACCATGGAATTGGGTACCTATTGTTATTTCAAAATTCCCTTTGATCTCAAAAGTTATAGAGCTACCTACCAACCTGATATCACTCACATCTTTCATGATCTCATGCATAAAATTATTGAAACTTACATGGATGATCTTATTGCTAAATCCAAACATTATAAAAACCATCTTTTTGATCTTGATATCATATTTTACCATCTGATTAAATACAATGTCCAACTTAATCCTTTAAAATGTGTTTTTAGGTCACATCCAAAAAATTGTTAGTATTCCTAATATTTATCTATGGCATTGATGTTGACCTAGCTAAAATTAATTTTATCATCAACATTCCCATTCCTCGATCTATTCTTGAAATTTGTACTTATTTAGGAAAACTTGGGGCAATTAGATGATTTGTCCCTAAAATAGCTTATCATGTTCACTCCATTAATTCCCTTATCAAGAAATTTATAGTTTTAGAATAGATGGATCCATGTCAAAAAGCCTTCAATAATATGAAAGAATCATTAATTCATCCACGTACACTTCATACACCTTCTAATGCTATACCATTAATTATCTATACTTCTTCCACACCTATTTTAGTTGGGTCAATGTTTTCCAAAAAAGATGATATAAGAAGAGAGCATGCTATTTACTACATTAGTTGAGGCCTCATTGATTATGAGACGGATTATACCAAAGTTGAAAGTGATTGCCTCACTATATGTTTAGCAGTTGAAAAGCTTTGTCATTATATGCTATACCAAACTACTTATGTCATTATTCATTCTAACCCTCTTCAATATTTATTCTCTAAAGCCTTTCTTATCGAAGATAGAATTGGCAAATGGATGGTCTTACTTATGGAATTTTATCTCTATATCGTCACTCATAAAGTTGTTAAAGGGCAAGTCATAGATAATTAACTTACCATAACTCCCATTCCAACCACTTCTCTAGTTTAAGATGGCCTTCCTGATGACAATTTACTTTTCATTAAAGGTCTTAATCAGGCTATATCCCTTAAAGATTATTTTCATAGCTTTACTATTGATCTTGAAGCCAATAATCTTGAAGAATCTTTCCCTCCCTCTAGTACTACTAAACCAAAGGTAGTTATCAAGGAGCTCCCTGAAATTAATATTGACTTACATGAGGATACTTGGACCGTCCACTTTGATAGTGCTAAATGCCTTCAAGGAGTCAGAGTAGGTTACATTCTCACTGGTCCTTTTGGTAAAATAATTCTCTAGATTTTTTTTTACCTTTTATGTCACTAATAATATGCACAAATACGAAGCTCTTATATTAGACATGAGAGTTGCTCTTGATCTTGACATCCAATATCTTCATGTTTTAGGAAATTTTCATCTCATTTTTTGTTAATTTAATGGTTATTCTCAATGTAAAAGTGAGAACCTTATTACCTATCATCAAATTTTAACCACTCTTTCTAAGGACTTTATCTCTTTCACTATCGAGTCTATTCCTTGAGACCAAAATTCCATTATTGATTCTCTTGCCTCTTCATCTTCTCTCTTTCATCCTCATCAATTTATTTTTGAACCTTAATTTATCATCCAAATCAAAAAATATCCATCATATACCCAACAACTTGATTCACTTATCTAACACAATGAGGATATGACTATTTGATAAAGTCCTTGGTGTCAAGATATAATTTAATACTTAGAACATCAAACCTATCCTCTTGATCAATATTCTCATGAAAATACATGCATTTGTAAACAAAATTTCAAGAATATATTTCAACATAATATCCTTTACTATTGCAATGTTGAAGGTACCTTGATCCATTGTGTTATGCAAGATTAGGTCCCTCCTCTTCTTGAACAAGCACATGGGGGTATTTATGGTGGTCACTATAGAAGACATGATACAACATGCAAATACTTATGTATGTGTTACTTTTAGCCTACTCTTGAAAAGGATGCAATTTTATTTTTCCAAGAAGTGTAATCCTTATCAGCTTCATAATGGTCTTATCTATTTACCTCCTTCCAAACATAAAACTATCAAATATCCTTGACCATTTTCCACATGGGGATTTGATCTCATTGTTAAAATTATTTGTTCCTAAGATGGGTACATCTTTATCATCAACGCTATCGAGTAATTTACAAAGTGGGTAAAAACCATGCCCCTTATTAATGTTACAAGTCCTACTATATCCAACTTCATTCTTAACTAAATTATTTGTCTCTTTGGCATTTCCCATACCATCATTTCAGACAATGGTGGTAATTTAAAAAATAAACATGTTAAACAACATTGTACCAAATTTAAGATCAATCAAAAGTTTTCCATGCCTTATCATCCACAATGCAATGATTAAGCTAAGGCTACCAATAAAATTCTCAACAAAATTATCTAAACGATAATTCATGAAACCCACATGGATTGGCATATTCATCTTTACCCTAAACTTCAGGCCTAGTGGATTAGCATTCATACTCCCACTAGGGAAAATCCATTTTCATTAGTCTATGGCTATGATTTGGTCCTTCCATTAGAATTTGAGCTTCCCTCACTTCATGAAATTATTCTTGATGAATAATTATGTGAAGCTAACCTTCATGTCCTTGATCTTCTTGATGAATGTCATTTTTTTGCATTATAGCATAATTGCCAATACAAGGCTCACATCACCTAAAAACATAACAAACATTTTAAAGTCCACACTTTAAATATTGGTGATCTTGTCCTTAATTTAGATTACACCCTTTATAAAGAAAGAAAATATGCCCAAAAATGGTGGTTTCCATATTTAGTTAAAGACATTCTTGGTCTAAGCACTTATCATCTTCAAACTAATGAAGGTCAGGTTTTCAAAGAGCCCACCAATGCTCAATTACTTTGGCTAAAAATTTCCTTCTTGTCATGTTTTCTATCTATATCTTTTTTTTTTTAAATTTAGGTTACTTAAGCATGAATCTCTCCATCTATAGCAGCTTCCTTCCTTTCACAAAGCTTTAGTCCTCCCTTTTGGTCTTTTAGTTTTTTGATGTACCATAGTCTTCTTTCTCTCTTAACATTTTTTTATTTTTTTTGCACCCCTTAATTCTCTCTTTTTTGAGTTACTTTGTAAGACTATGGATAAGACTTGACATCCCTCACAAAACCACCATATTTTTATCATTCCTTCTCTTTTTTCTACTTGCTAATGTTGTTTTGGCATCCTTTGGGTTTTTCTTTATAAGGTGATTTTTCACAGGGCTCCTCACTTTTTGATTCCTATCACCCTCATGGGTCCCTCTTTTATGATTTTATTTGTAAGACCATGGATAGGACCCAAACCTCCTTATAAAATTACCATTTTTTTCATGTTCTTGATCCTTGTTCTTAAACTTTAGCTTTTGCTTATTTTGTTAGATGAAATCTACCTAACAATCTATGTTAACATGTTTTCCTCCATTTCCCTATTTATTATGATAAGTAATCACACTTTTAATATCATTGTGTCCCTCTTATTTTCCATTTGTCACATTTTTTGTAATTTGAAATAGTTCAAATTGTTATATGTGTCATTGCTCTTGATATCCCCTTTCTCTCATCTCCACATTGGATAAAACAAGGTTGAAGTCAAGATAGCACTTTTATTTCACCTTGATTTATGAGACTCTTAGACCCCATTCTCTTTGAAGTTTCTCTCTCTTAACCACCTTGTCCTAAGTTTTTAAATGAAAGTCATATTTAGCACCCATGTTTGGTTTTCCAAATCTGTATGGAGGAGGAATATAAAAAGACATCAAAATAAAGTTAAAAGCCAAATCATTTGAAACAAAAAGCAATGATATCTAAAAGGTAACATACAATTCTCAAAATTTAAATCACGCCAAAATACATGATTATAAGCACATATCCTATCTCCAATTAAAGCTCAAACTCCATAGTCAGCTTCACATAGAGCCAAAGTCCTTTGGAGTGTGGTAGGCCAATATATTAGAATAGGTAAATTCAAAACAACTCTATGGTGCTACCTACTTTCTCATACAATTACCCTATATTTTGAGTAGATCAAAGGCTCTATAATGGGTCCTAAAGAGTAGGGAACACATCATGGGGAGGTAAGTCCATTTTAATTGTCATGCATATATCCTTCATTAGATGATCTATATACTTCATTTGTTTACCCAATACTTGTGTGGCTAAGAGAAGTTCTTCATAGTCCTTAATGTCAAAATTCCTCTTATTTTGAATAGCCTAATTTGAGTGTCTTGACTTTGATAAAGAGTTCTCTCTACCTTGATTTTTCCTTCATTATCTCCTCCACCCATTTCATTTTCCCCACTTGATAGATAAATTATGATTCGAAATATATTTTCCATATCCTTCTAATTCTTTTTTCTTAATATATTAGTAGCATGCTATCACTACTTTGTTTCAAATTTTATCTATCCTTAGATCAAAACAACATGTTTAAGTAACTTTTGATCATTTTATTTACCTCATTAATATTTACTAGACTTAATTTACCTTCTTATTACCATTTATCATGCTTTTGTTGTCTTATTGTTATGAACACTTGAGTACTTACCTTTTTTCCATTGTTGCATGAGATGTAGATTGTTACTACTCACTCATCAATGTTGTTTTCCCTTTTATGCACCTTTTTCTATTGATTATTGAGATTTTGATTGTTACTCCTTAGTCGCTAATGTTGTTTTACCATTTTGTCTTTTTATTTAGTCTTTTTTTACCATCTATTTCATTTTATTTTACCATCCTATTTCACATGTATCCTGAGTTTGATTTGGTCAGTTTTCCTTTCTTACTTAAGGATAGTTTGTCTAAGTTTTTTGGTCTTTAGTAGCCTTGGATTTTGGATTAATCAATTTAAACTTATTTGTTTGAATTGGTCATTTGGTCTAGCATAGCACCTATCACCCCATCTTGCCAAATTTCCCAAGTATGTCCTATCATCATCCCACTAGCTACCTTGGCTTTTCTTGCATTTGTTTATTTTTGCTCTTTATTTTTACATTCTTGGGTTTGTCAAAATTAGTCTCTATGCCCTACACAATCAAAACTAATAACATAGTAGATAACCATCCCATGATAAAATGTAATTAAAGGTTTGCATTGCATTTACTTTTTAGTTATTTACTTTTTAGTCATTTAGTTTTATTTCTAGATTAGTTTCCCTTTCAATCATTTACTTTCAGTTATTTTATGATTTTAAAATACTAAAATTATTTTTAGCATCAACATTATGTGTGTCCTTATGTTCTTTCTTGAATCACCATCCTATGTTACACCTTAGTGACACATGATGAGCTTCGATTGGGGCATATATATACGCATAATATTTTCAACTTCTATCAAATACTAATGCTTTACATCTTATAGGAACCCATCAAGATTAAATCTCTTTGAGTGCATGCCCTAAGGGGTGTACTAGGAAAGGGGTGGGTGGACCTTTGATATTTTTTAGGATTGTTGTCCCTTTTTTCCATATTATAACCAATCTGACTAGATCCTAAAACCATCATCTAAGATGTTTTTCCTCCCTTGCATAGTCTTCTAGTCTTTTTCCTCTTTCTATCCTTCATTCCCTTTCTTGGTACCCTTTTAACATATTCATCATACTAGGTTGACTTGGTTGACCCAGTATAATTTGTGGATCTTTTCTCTCTTTTATTTGTTAGCCTCATGACTGACCTAGCACAGACCTAGTGAGTTAGCCTAAAAATTTACTAGGTTGACTAGGTTGACCTATAAAAACTAATAGATCTAAATGATTTTAGGGTAAGTTTTTCCTAAATACTTAGTCAATAGTTATTTTATCATGCTTCTTTACAATCTACTCTTCTACCATTCTACTTAAGGAGACTTAACTTAGGTTTCTTGTTTTGGATAATCTAGTCTTGTGGATAGGTCTTGGATGCTTTGTCCTAAAAAGTGATGCTTATGAACCATAAAAACCTCTTGTGAATCCCATTTTTCCAAGGTAGAGATTGAGTCTTGACAGGTTCACATTTAGGTAATTATATTCTAACTTTGTTCTCCTCTCTTTTAGTAAATAGAAGTAACATAAGTGTTGTCTCAGATAAACATTACTCTTCATATTCCATGTATTAGGATGTTACTCATACTTACATTATTTAAAGTTCCATATACATGTTTTTATTACTTTTGTTTACTAACCCCCACTTTGTTCAACAAGCTTCAGTGTGCACTAGATTAGATTTACTTTTCTTGTTATTAGATTAGTGAGATATTAAATCATATGACTCCTTTAGAGTTGTTATGAAATTATGTTAGACTATAGGATTTAGAACCCTATCTCATATGATGTTTTTTGATAAGTTATACCATAATTAGGTATAGTAAATCCTCACATTGGTCATGTTCTAGCTTAATAATTGTATGCCCCAATCAGAAGTGTAGGTGTGCTCTCTCCCATCTGATCTAGAATTGAAGTATAGACATGATGCATTTATAATTTCATATGGATGGGATGATAAGAGGATGAGGGTGATGGCTTAGAAAGGAGGAATGCACTAATATTGTCAATGACCACATCATGAAGGGAACAAATGTTTATTAACCCTAGTGTTTATTAGACGATATGCCAAAATGGTTCAAGAATATTTCTCAAGACACCTTCCACTCATAACAAAGGTTAAGATAGGTAGGAATAATGGAGAGGATGGACATGATGGTATACAAAGGATAAGAATAATGGATGGAGGAGATGTACAAGGGATGGATTGACAAGGGATATGAAATGGATGGATTTGCTCCCAAGTGTTGAGGTATAATTCAGAAAATGGATGATTTTACCATGATGTTGGAAACTAATTTTCATGATGGTACTTGCCCAAGGCACCAGAAGACTAATTTTCACTATTGGATGATTTTTTTTAATTTTTTGACATTTTATTGGGCATCTTGATTTATTGGTTGATGGGTGATATGCAAGATGCAAATTGTTTTTGGATCTTTTACCCAACACCTATTCTAGGGATGTGTGATGGTAGGATCATGTTATTTTTGGATGTATGGGGTTCCATGTGACCTCCAATGATTTTTGATGTATACCCCTCCATATATCTAGACTAAGTGTCTTCATCACCCCTATAAGAGAAAATGTTGCTCAGAGAGGTGATGGGAGATATGGATGTGATTAGATACTAATTTTAATGATGATGTAGTGAATTTGAATGGATGACAAGATTTTATTGGATTATGGGTTCCAGATAGGGTAGTGTGTTGGGTGATGGAATATTAGGACCAATAGTCACATACATCATTAGAGGTATTAGACATTCTTCATTTGATTGGTTCCAAGTGATAAAACACTATAAGATATCTAATACACTTTGATGTTGTGGCTCATCTTTGATCTATTTATTTAATGGATTATCAACCATATGATTTGGATTATTTGATGGAATTTAATTTAGACTAGCCCCTAGTACCTAATTTTAGGCTTCACTAGGGGAGATTTAATTTTAAATTGAAAGATTATTTTGGATTTGATAGTCCCTCAGTGCCTAATTTTGAGCTTCAGTAAGGGAAGACATGTTTTGATTAAGCTGATGATTTGACTCTTTTTTATTATAACTGATGGAATCAAACAGGACTTGATTATTATGATTAACTTTTGGAATATTATCTTGGACATTTGAATTTGTGGCAAACATTATATTGATAAAAAAATGGTCTAATGATGCATGGTCCTACTTGTCCCTATGGAGGGAGGAAAATGTAGTAGGATTTTGAGCACACTATGAATTAAACAAGCTAATTCAAACTCAAACTCAAACTACCTATTAGGACGAATTAATGAAACAAATCAAAATGATATGAGACTTACCAAATTACTTACTTCATATGACCTCTTTCTAAAATTTTCAAATGGATTTGTGATTGCATGTAGAATCAAATTTTTGGCATAGTGATGGCATGATAGAGGATTATTGATGAGAGATTCAATGGCTAATTTGGCATGGATTGGGTATGAGAATGCTTGATGAAGGATTAGATTGGCATGATGATGTTATTATAATTCTAGTTATTTTTCCATTTCCCAAGCATGGATTTTTATAGGATAATGGAGGGAGATTTTAGAGAGTTTAAAATTATTTAGAAGTCTCTAATTTAGAGACTTAGAGGAACTTCTTCAATTCTAGAGACTTATCCATTAACTTAGGGATAATTGAGGGTTAGGTGGGAGTTAGATAGGGATTAAGTATATTATTAGGGACTAGGAATGTAGGAAATACTAGGGTGTAGGTTAGTATGTGCATAAGTGGGGTTATGGGAATTATAAAAAACCCATATAAATGGATAACTAGGATTAGATTAGGATAATAGGGATTATTATAGAATTAATTCATGAGGTGGGATGAATAAGGCTAGTGAATGTATGGTAATAGAAGGGGGATAATAGATAAATGGTTAGGAACTAGGGATAAATTAGCAAGATTAATTAGATTAAGAGGAATTCGTGTCGACAATTAGGAATATTAGTGGCATTAATGAAGAGATTAATTTTAGGTACATAAATTTTGCCCCTCTTTGAGAGATCATTATGAATAAATTAAATAGAGGGAGTAATAGTATTTAAAATAAAATCCATGTCATGGATGAATGTCAGTAAATGATGTAAGGGGATATGATTCCCCCTTGATGGGACATACAAGGAAGAATGATATGCATGGCCACTCACAAGAAGAAATTATGGGTGGGATGAGATGGATAGATGAGGAGATATAAATATATACATGTCATAGATGATGAAGAATATGGATTAAACTTGATCAGTGAGATACAAATTGATTATTCCCCTAGTAAGAACACATGTATAGGGAGTAGAGATAATGGATGTCATGGTTGTTGACACATTACAAGGGGAAATAAACCATAATAAGATAACAATAAGATAGAATTCCATAATCTTTAGATGTATCTCTAGTAAGGACACATGCATGGGAGAGCTATAGGTTAGGATAATATTTTGATAAGATTAATGGTGGGTGTAGATTAAAGCCAAATCAATCAATAATGATGATAGAGAATAAATTATATGATCAAGTGACCAATGAGTAGTGATGATTCCCCTAAAAATACACATATAAAGGAATGAGAGAGAATATAGTGGCTGAGATATCCTTGAGAACTAAAAAGTGTCCAAGTGCTACTTACATAGTCTAAAAATACCTTAGGCTAATGTAGTTCTAACCAGTGGATAGATGATGATGATGATGATAATGATTATGGATTAAAGAAGATATTAGTGATGATAGGATATGACTATGATGATATGATGAGGATAAATTATTGGAAATTAACTCAATGTGTGAGGATTAGATTAGTGATGGGAATAAGGATGATTAGTGTTGGAAATATTGTCATTGATGTGAAACGTCTAACATTATTGGTGATAAAGGCCCCATTGCATTTAATGGTGTTTTTAATATTCATATCTTGGCTAATATGTGTTAATATTTATTTAATATTAATGAATATATTTTTGGTTGTATATAAGTCAAAAGAGGACCCATGGAGAAGTCAAAGATTCATAGGGTAAAATATGAAGATGAATAGGAGACATTTTCTCATGAAAAGTCATCTTGAAGAATTCTAAGAGTCACCATGTGAAGAGAAAAGAGGTATAGCATATTTTTCCATGAAGGGACACTTTAAGGAATAGGAAAAGTCACCAAGATAAAGACAAAAGAGAAAAGTATGCTTTTGCTTATGAAGGGTCACCATATGACGTTTTAAATGCAAGGATATAAAGGGTCATGAAAGTTTGGCACCATTTTCCATGAGGATTGAAGAGTCACAAAGGGCGAATGCCAAAGTTCTTTTAGAAAGCTATAAATAAAGACTTGAGAATCCATTTGTAATATGAAAGAGAGTGCATGGTTTGTATTTATTTTCAAAGAGAGAAAATTAGGAGATATTATAGATTTCTATTATTTATTGAGTAAGCAACATTGAGAGATAGTTGTGTTTTATACATAAGAGGGGTTGGTGTTCCTGTGGGTTAGTGCTCACTAATATTTACAAAGAGTTGGTGTTCCTATGGGTTGGTGCTCATAAATAGTTGTTGTGTTAGTGCTCAGCAAAGACGTTGGTGCTCTTGCAAGTTGGTGCTTGTTAACTTTATATTTTGAGTTAGTTGTCATTCATAGACTTGAGATTGTTCTCTATGGTTTTTCTCACTTTGGGTTTCCATGTAAAAATCTAGTCTCTCTCTCTCTCTCTCTCTCTCTCTCTCTCTCTCTCTCATGTGGTGCAAATTATTGTTTTAATTTTATTGCATATCTTAAATGTGTGATTAAGTGGTTAAATAAAAATAATCAGATTAAGTAAAAAGATAAATAATATACTGATTCACCCCTCCCCCTCTAAGTATATTTCATGCTTAACAATTGGTATCAGACCGGGTTCCTTTTGAAAAAGTTTTATAGCTTGAAGGTAGATCATAAAAGCACGATGGTTGGATCACATGAAGAATTTTCTAAAAATAAGGCATTTTTGTTTGATGGGATGAATTATATTTTTTGGAGCATAGGGATGAAGACTTATTTGATGGCCCTTGGATTTGACATATGGCAAGTAGTGGTGGAGGAATATGAAGAGCCACAGACACTTGTAACTACTCCAATAGAAAAGAAGGCAAGTGAAAATAATGCTAAAGCTTTAAATGATATTTTATGTGGTCTATATGAGTCATAATTTGTTAAAGCTATGTAATGTAAATATTCTCATAAAACTTGGGTAAAACTTGAGAATATTTACAAATGTGATGGAAAGGTTCAACATGCTAAGCTTTAGACTTTGAGAAGATAGCTTGAGAGTTTGAATATAGAAGAACAAGAAGAAAATATAACAAGTAATCTTTTGTAGGTTGATCAAATAGTTAATCAGATTTAAGGTCTTGGAGAAAATTTAGAATAATCAACTATGGTTCAAAAGGTTTTGACATCTCTACCATTGAGATATGATGCAAAAGTTTCAGTAATTGAAGAGATGAAGAATTTAGCCAAGCTCAAGATGGATGAGCTTCTCTTTTCAAAGGTTTATCTTATTTAGTCCACATCTCATATATCATAAGAATACCATGAGACATCAAAGAAAGATGAAGTTAAGATTCAAGAATCAAGTGATAGTTCTATAAATGATGAAGATGATAATGGATCTCTTTTCATTTTCAAGCCGAAAAAGGGTACAGGTAAATATAAAGAAAAATTACCTTTTAAATGTTTAAATTATGGAAATATTGGAAATTTTACAAATAAATGCCCAAATAAAGGTAATGATGATAATGAAGAAGTAAATTATACATACAAGAAGAATTTCAATGGTAAATTCAAGAAGGGATTCAAGAAGAAGAGTTTATATTCTAAAGATCCTAGCTTAGCTGAAGATAGTGGAGTCAATGATTTAGAAGAAGAAGAGATTATATTCATGGCCATACATGAAGATACCTATGTAAGAAAAATTATAGATGATCAAGAAGAAGAACAGGATGAAGCTCAATTGAATTTGGAAGGAGAACTCATTTGTGACTTAGAAGAGTTAAAATCTCTTGAAAAGAAAAATTGAAGATTAAAGCTCTAGATAAAAAAAAATGAAAAGGATTCAAAGGAAATAATTTAATATCTACAATCACACTTTGAATAAGCCAATAAAAATGAATAAGATCTAATGGCATAGTTGAAAATAGTAAGTAAAGAATGTGAAAGGTATGTTATTGAAATTACTTTTTTAAAAGTAGATCTTGAGAAAATATATAAAGAAATCAATGATAGAACATCCAATGATTCAAAATTTGAGAATAACACTAATATGTTGAATAAGATATTATAAAATCAAAGATAAATGTCAGATAAGATACGTATTAGATTTGAAAAAGATAAAGAGGAGGTCACTACTTTCACAGACAAGAAAAAATGAAAGAGCTATGCTGAATCTCTTACAAAGAAATAAATAAAAAGGGAAGAAGTTAATAATATAGAGGAAATTTCAAACAAAGAAGGCCTAAGGGAATAGAGCTATAAAAGGTAATTAGGTCAGAGATACACAAATAGGTCCTATTTTTTTGGTTACTATTTTTATTATAATGAATATGGTCATAAGAAAATATAATGTAAAAAAAAGACTAACAATTTTAGAAATAAGGAGAAGGAAATTTATATAGAGTCAAGTAGAAGCCACACCTATTTTGCTCCTCTATCAGGCTTTAATGAAGAGGCCATAATATTTTATAAGTGAAAGAACTTTGGACACATAGGTTGGTACTATAGAAGCATGTTTGAATCAGTCAAGAAGGACCAAAGTTTTAAGACTCCATTTATCAAGAGGAAAGTTTAGATAGGTTCATGGCAAAAGAAACAACCTAAAAAAACTATGTTGGTACAAACAACTTTGCATGAAAGAAATGAAAAAAGCCATGGTTCATTGATAGTGGATTTTCAAGGCACATGATAAGAGACAAGATCAAGTTCATAACCTTGAAGAAGATCAATGGTGGCATAATGAAATTTGGAGACAATACTACTATTAGAATTACTAGAAAAGGTACACTAAGGTTGGACAATGGTAGAATTAAAACTAAAAATATTTTTTATGTAAGAGGTCTTAAGCATAATCTTTTGAGTGTAGGTAAAATGTGTGATCAAAGACACACACTAAATTTTTATGTAGAAAGTTATGAAATTAGAATAAAATATTTAGATGTGTTGGTTACAGATGCTCAAATAATAGGTAATAATTTATATATGCCATCAGACATCAAAGTTCAAAGATGTTGTTTGAGTCAAATTGAAGAAAGTTGGCTATGGCATAGGAGAATCGGGCACACAAATTTTGATAATCTTGTCAACATTAGCAAGAATCAAGAAGTCATAAATCTTAAAATGACTAAAAAGCCATCTGACAAGCTTTGTGAGCCTTGTCAGCATGAGAAGCAGGCTAGAAAGCAGTTCAAGACAAAAGAGTACTCGACCACTCAGATGCTAGAGCTTGTTCACATTGATCTATGTGGACTTATGAGAACTCAAAGTACTCAAGGTGAGAAATATTTCATGTTTCTTATTAATGATTTTTCATGTATGACTTGGGTAATATTTTTAAATAAAAAGTTAGAAGCTTTCAGACATTTCAAAGATTTCAAAGCATTAGTTGAGAATGAAACCAGTTTGAATATTAAGTGTCTAATATTAGATCAAAGAGGATAATTCATGTTAGATCAATTTATCAAGTTTTGTGAAGGCCATAGAATAAAGAGACACTATTTAGTAGCCAGAACTCCACAAAAAAATGGAGTAGTTGAATAGAAAAGTAGAATATTTTAGAAGATGGCAAGGATAATGCTAAATGAATCCAAGATAGTAGATAAATATTGGAGAGATTCATTTACTATAGTATCAAATATATATAATAGATCATTATTGAGAGTTAATAGTGATAAGACTCCATATAAGCTATAGAAAGACAAACCAACAATAGTTGATTATTTTAGAGTTTTTGGTAGCAGATGCTTCATAAAGAAAACTGATGAAAAACATGGTAAGTTTAAATTTAGAGAAGATGAAGGTATATTTCTTAGTTATTCTTAAAAAATTAAATCTTATAAATGATATAAAAAAAGAACCAAGAATTTTTTTGAAAGTGCAAGTGTCAGGATAGAAGAAGATGGAACACAAAGAATTAGTGATCTAGTAGACATTCCTAAAATCATTAAAGAGGAAGATTTTGAAGAATTATATGAAGATGAGAAGAAGAAGAAAAAGGACACCAAAACTCCATCCAAATATGTTTAGTGAAATCATAATAAAAGTGACATCATCAGGGACATAGATAAAGGAATTTGCACTAGATTAATAATGGTAAGTAAATTTGAGCAAATTAATTTCTCTTTGTTATACAAAATTTAGCCTAGAAATTTTTTAGAAGCTAGACATGATAAGAATTATGTTAAGGCAATGGATGAATAATTGAATTAGATAGAAAATAATTATACTTAGGAATTAATTCCTAGACCAAAATATCACAATGTGATAGGAAAAAAATGGGTTTATAGGAATAAGTTGAATGAAAATGGAGAAGTGACTGGAAATAAAGCAATATTAGTATGTAAAGGATATGTTCAAATTGAGGGAATATATTTTGAAGAAACTTTTGTACCAGTGGTAAGGTTAGAGTCTATTGGAATGTTTCTTGCATATGCAGTGTTTAAAAATTTCAAAGTATTTCAGATAGATGTCAAATCTACCTTTCTGAATAAGAATATAGAAGATGAGGTCTACATTAACCAGCTTGAGAGATTTATTCTCTCAAATATTATTAACCATGTATACAGATTGAATAAAGTATTGTATGGATTGAAACAAGCTCCCAGAGCTTGGTGTATAAGACTTGATAAGTACCTATATGATCAAGGTTTCAAGAGAGGATTTGATAATAGTAATCTCTACATCAAAATAAAAGGTGAGCATCAATTGATTATTATGGTATATGTTGATGACATCAGTTTTGAAGGAAATATTGAAAAGATGACAAATTATTTTTTTGATAATATGCAAAATGAATCTGAGATGTCTATGCTTGGATAATTGTGATTTTTCTTAGGATTGAAAATATTTCAGTCAAATAAAGGAATTTTCATACCTTGAAGTAAATATGCCAAGTAAATATTTAGGAAATTTGGTTTTGAGGATTATGCACTAGTTGGCACACTAATGTGTATAGAAAATAAGGTGAGCAAAGATGAAGATTCACCTATTATGGATCAATATTTATATAGATCTATGATTGGTAGTCTTTTATATTTGATAGCATCGAGGTCAGACATCATGCATGTATTAGGTATGGTTGTAAGATATCAGTCATCTCCAAAATATAGTCATTTTTAGTTGGTGAAGAGATTATTTAAATATATCAAGGGGACATTAGATTACAGATTATGGTATCTCGTATGCAGAGATTTCACTTTGGTTTTTTATACAAATTTAGATTGGGTAGGGTGCTTGGATAATAGAAAGAGTACAAGTGGAGGAGCTTTCTTTCTTAGTGATAGCTCAATATCATGGCTAAGCAAAAATTAAAATTCAATATCACTTTCTATAGCTGAAGCAAAATATATTGCAGTGGTTTTGTGTTGTACTCAAGTGATTTAAATGAAGCAAACTTTGGAAGATATCAAGGTAAAATATGATGAAATTATTTCTATTTTTTGTGAGAATACAAGTTTTATTAATATTTAAAAGAATCTAGTAATGCATTCAAGAAAAAAATGTATTTCTATTAGATATCACTTATTGAGAGAGTAGGTTACAAATCAATAGGTTAAGATGGAATATATTAGTACTACAGAGTAAATTGTAGATATTTTCACAAAGGTTCTACCAAAAGACACATTTGAATATATGTGAGAGAATTCGGGAGTAATTTATTTTACTTCCTACCATTGAGGTTTAGCATCAGTTGAGGGGGAGCTAAGTGTTAGCTCCAAGTAGGCTCTTTTATATTGATGACAAAGGGGGAGACTAATAGGTATAGGTATAAGTATAGGTGCAAAAATAGGTGCAAGGAATAAGTACAAGTTTCTACAATAAGGAGGAGTTACTGTATGTTTTTTCAGATGGTAGTATGTGTAGGTTTCAGGATGTGGCATTTTTAATTTGTTATTTCCATCAATGATAAAGGGGGAGATTATTGGAAATATTGTCATTGATGTTAAAGGTATAACATTATTGGTAATAAAGGTCCCATTGTATTTAATGGTGTTTTTAATATTCATATCTTGGTTAATGTGTGTTAATATTTATTTAATATTAATAAATATATTTTTGGTTGTATATAGGTCAAAAGAGGGCCCATGGAGAAGTCAAAGAGTCACAGGGTAAAAGATGAAAGAGGAATGGGATGCATTTTATCATGAAGAGTCATCTTGAGGAATTCCAAGAGTCACCATGTGAAGACAAAAGAGGTATGGCACATTTTTCCATGAAGGGACAATGTAAATAATATGAAAAGTCACCAAGATAAATATAAAAGAGGAAAGGATGATTTTGCTTATGAAGGGTCACCATATGAATTTTCAACTGCAAGGATACAAAGGGTCATACAAGTTTGGCACCACTTCCCATGATGATTGAAGATTCATAAAGGATGAATACCAAAGGTCTTTTGAAAAGCTATAAATAAACACTTGAGAAACCATTAGTAATATGCAAGGTATTTCATGGTTTGTATTTGTTTTCAAAGAGACAAAATCAAGAGATATTGTAAAATTCTATCATTTATTAAGTAAGAAATATTGAGAGATAGTTATGTTTTATACACAAGAGGGGTTGGTGTCAAATCTTTGCAAGTGGTTGGTGTTCCTATGGGTTAGTGCTCACAAATAGTTACTATGTTGGTGCTCAACAAAGGATTTGGTGCTCCTACAATTTGGTGCTTAAAAACTTTTTATTTTGACTATTTACTCATTCATATACTTGATATTTTTCTCTGTGGTTTTCTCTCTCTCTCTCTCTCTCTCTCTCTCTCTCTCTCTCTCTCTCTCTCTCTCTCTCTCTCTCTCATGTGGTGCAAATTATTATTTCAGTTTTATTACATATCTTGAATGTGTGATTAATGGTTAAAGAAAAGAAATCATATTAAGTAAAACGATATATAATATAATGATTCACCCACCCTCTCGTTAAATTTCATTCTTAACAATTGGTATCAAAGCAGGTTCGTTTTAAAAAAGTTTTATAGCTTGAAGGTAGATTAGGAAAGCATGATGGCTGGATCACATGAAGGATTTTCTACCAAAAAAAAACTTTTATTTTATTGGATGAATTATGTTTTATGGATCATAAGGATGAATAATTATTTGATGGCCCTTAGATTTGACATATAGAAAGTAGTGGTGGAGGAATATGAAGAGCCATAGACACATTTAACTACTCTGATAGAAAAGAATGCAAGTGAAAATAATGATAAATATTTAAATGCTATTTTATGTGGTTTATATGAATCATAATTTATTAAATCTATGCAATGTAAATCTACTCATGAAACTTGGGTAAAACTTGAGAATATTTACAAAGGTGATGGAAAGGTTCAGTAAGCTAAGCTTTAGACTTTCAGAAGATAATTTGAGAGTTTGAAGATGGAAGAAGAAGAAAATATAGAAGTTATCTTTTACAGGTTGATCAAAAAGTTAATTAGATTCAAGTTCTTAATAAAAATTTAGAAGAATCAATTATGGTTCAAATTTTTTTAAGATCGCTACCATTGAGATATGACATAGAAGTTTTAGCAATTGAAGAGATGAAGAATTTAGCCAAGCTAAGGATGGATGAGCTTCATTGTATTCTTATGACATATGAAATATAGACTGAACAAGATAAACCCTAAAAAAGAGAAGATACTTTCAAGACATCAAATAAAGAGAAGGATAAGATTCAAGAATTAAGTGATAGTTCTAGTGATGATGAATATGATAATGGAGATCTTTTCATTCACAAGCTGAAAAAGGGCACATGTAAATATCAAGAAAAATTACTATTTAAATATTTTAATTGTGGAAATATTGGAATTTTTTTAGCTAAATGGCCAAATAAGGGTAATGATGAAAATGAAGGAAAGTCTACATACAAAAAGAATCTCAAAGGTAAATTTAAGAAAGGATTAGAGAAAAAGAGTTTATATTCTAAATATCCTAGCTCAGCTGAAGATAGTGGAGTCAGTGAGTTAGAAGAAGAAGAGATTCTATTCATGGCCATACATAAATATGCCTTGACAAGCAAAAGTATAGATGATCAAGAAGAAGAACAAGATGAATCTGAAGTGAATCTATAAGAACTCATTTGTGCCTTAGAAGAGTTAAAATCTCTTGAAAATAAAATTCAAATATTAAAGCTCTAGATCAAGAAAAATGAAAAGGAGTCAAAGGAAATAATTTAAGATATATAATCACACTTTGAAGAAGTCAAGAAGAATGAATAATATCTAATGACATAGTTGAAAATAGTAAGTAAAGAATGCGAAAGTTATGTTATTGAAATTATTTTTTTAAAAGTAGATCTTAAGAAAACAAATAAAGCAATCAATGATAGAAGATCCAATGATTCAAAATTTGAGAATAGCACTAATATGTTGAATAAGATATTAAAAAATCAAATATCAATGTTAGATAAGATAGGTATTGGATTTGAAAAAGAGAAAGAGGAGGTCACTACTTTCACTGACAAAGAAAAAGGAAAGAGCTATGTTGAAACTCTTACAAAAAAAGAAATAAATAGGGAAGAAATTAAGAATACAGAGGACATATCAAATAAAGAAGGCTAGAGGGAATAGATCTACAAAAGGAAATCAGATTAGAGATACAAAAATAGGTCTTATTTTTATGGTTAACACTTTTATTGTAATGGATATGGTCATAAGAAAATAGAACATAAAAAAAAGGCTAACAATTTTAGAAATAAGAAGGAAATTCATATAGAGTCAAGTAGAAGCCACAACTATTTTGCTCTTCTATCAGGATTTAATGAAGAAGACATAATATGTTACAAGTGAAATAACTTTGGACACATATCTTGTAACAACATGAAGAAGGTTCCATTCATCAAGAAGAAAGTTCAGATAGGTTCATGGAAAAAGTAACAACATAAAAAATCTATATTGGTATAGACAGATTTACATGCAAGAAATGAAGGAAATCCATGGTTTATTGAAAGTGGATCTTTGAGGCACATTATAGGAGACAAGAGAAATTTTATGACCTTGAAGAATATCAATGGTGGCATAATGAAATTTAGAGACAATACTACTACCATAATTACTAGAAAAGGTACACTAAGTTTGGACAATGGTAGAACTAAAACTAAAAATATTTTGTATGTAAAAGTTCTTAAACATAATATTTTGAGTTTAAGTCAAATGTGTGATCAGGGACACATACTAAATTTTTATGTAGAATTTTTTTAAATTAGAAGAAAAGATTCAGATGTGTTGGTTGCAGATGCTCAAATAATAGACAATAATTTGTATATGCTACCAGACATCAAAGGTTAAAGATGTTGTTTGAGTCAGATTGAAGAAATTTGGCTATGGCATACGTGAATGGGGCACATAAATTTTGATAATCTTGTCAACATCAACAAGAAGCAAGTATTCAAAAATCTTTCAAATATTATAAAGCCATCTGACACACTTTGTGAACCTTGTCATCATGGAAAGTAGGCTAGAAGGTGGTTCAAAACAAAAGAGTACTTGACCACTCAAATGCTAGAGCTTGTTCACACATATCTATGTAGACCTATGAGAACTCAAAGTACTCAAGGTGAGAAATATATCATGTTGCTTATTGATATTTTTTTATGTATGACTTGGGTAATGTTTTTAAAGAAAAAGTTATAATCTTTCAAACATTTCAAAGCATTCAAAGTACTAGTTGAGAATGAAACAAATTTGAAGATTAGGTGTCTAAGATCAGATCAAGGATGAGAATTCATGTTAGATTAATTTATTGAGTTTTGTGAAGACCGTTGAATAAAGAGACATTATTCAGCAACCAAAACTCTACAGCAAAATGGAGTAGTTGAACAAAAAAATAGAATAGTTTAGGAGATGGCAAAGGCAATGCTAAATGAATCCAAGATAGCAGATTAATATTGGAGAGAGGTAATTACTATAGTAGTTCATAATTATAAAATATTATTATTGAGATTCAATAGTGACAAGACTCCTTATGATCTATGGAAAGACAAACCAACAATAGTTAATTATTTTAGAGTTTTTGGTAGTAGATGTTTTATAAAGAGAAACGATGAAAAACTTGGTAAATTTAAATCTAGAGTGGATGAATGTATATTTCTTGGTTATTCTTTCAAAATAAAAGCTTATAAATGTTATAACAAAGGAACCAAGAAATTTTTTGAAAGTGCAAGTGTCAAGATAGAAGAAGATGGAACATAAAGAATCAGTGATCCAGTAGACATTCTTGAAATCATTGAAGAGGAAGATTTTGAAGAATCAGATGAAGATGAGAAGAAGGAGAAAAAGGACACCAAAACTCCTTAAAAATATGTTCATATAAATCATAATGAAAGTGACATCATTAGGGACATTAATGAAGGAATTCACACTAGAAGAATAATGGTAAGTGAATCTGAGAAAGTTAATTTCTCTTTGTTATAAAAAATTCAGCCTAGAGCTTTTTTAGAATCTAGACATGATAAGCATTGGGTTAAGGCTATGGATGAAGAATTGAATTAGATAGAAAAGAATGATAATTGCGAATTATTTCCTAGACCAAAAGATCATAATGTGATAAGAACAAAATGTGTTTATAGAAATAAGTAGAATGAAAATGGAGAAGTGACCAAAAATAAAGCAAGATTAGTATGTAAAGGATATGCTCAGATTGAGGGAATAGATTTTTAAGAAATTTTTGCATTAGTGTCAAGGTTAGAGGCTATTATAATTTTTCTTGCATATGTAGTTTTTAAAAATTTCAAAGTGTTTTAGATGGATGTCAAATCTACCTTCCTAGATGGGAATCTAAAAGAAGAGGTATACATTGAGCAACTTGAGAGATTTATTCTCTTAAATATTATTAGCCATGTATTCATATTGAAGAAATTATTGTATAGATTGGAACAAGCTCCCAAACCTTGGTATGGAAGACTTGATAAGTACCTATAGGATCAAGGTTTTAAGATAGGATTTGTTGATAGTAATCTCTATGTCAAAATAGAAGGTATCAATTGATTATTGTGGTATATGTTGACGACATCATTTTTGAAGGAAATATTGAAAAGATGGAAAAAAAATTTATTATAATATGCAAAATGAATTTGAGATGTCTATGCTTGGAGAATTGTTATTTTTATTAGGATTGAAAATATTTCAGTATATCTCAAAGTAAATATGCCAAGGAAATGTAGAATAAATTTGGTTTTGATGATTGTGCACTAGTTGGCACACCAATGTGTATAATAAATGAGGTGAGCAAGGATGAAGATTCACCTATTATAGATCAATCTTTGTATAGATCTATGATTGGTAGTCTTTTATATTTGATAGCATTAAGGCCAGACATCATACATGCAGTAAGTATGGTTGCAAGATATCAGTCATCTCCAAAAGATAGTCATGTTTAGTTGGTGAAGAGTATATTCAAATATATCAAAGGAATATCAGATTATGGATTATGGTATCCCACAGGTAGAGATTTCACTTTGGTTTCTTATACAGATTCAGATTGGGTAGGGTGCTTGGATGATAGAAAGAGTACAAGTGGAGGATATTTCTTTCTTAGTAATATCTTAGTATCATGGCTAAGCAAAAATAATAATTTAGTATCACTTTCTATAGCTGAAGCAAAATATATTGCAGTGGTTTTGTGTTGTACTCAAGTGCCTTGGATGAAGCAAACTTTGGAAGATATCAAGATAAAATATGATGAGCCTATTTATATTTTTTGTGACAACACAAGTGTTATTATTATTTTAAATAATCTAGTAATGAATTCAAGAACAAAACATATTCCTATTAGATATCACTTCTTGAGAGAGAAAGTTGTAGATCAATAGGTTAAGATGGAATATATTAGTACTATAGAGCAGATTGTAGATATTTTCACAAAGGCACTACCAAAAAACACATTCGAGTATCTATATAGAAGTTGGGAGTAATTTTTTTACTTCCTACCATTGAGGTTCAACATCAATTGAGGGAGAGCTATGTTTTAGCTCCATGTAGGTCCTTTGACATTGATTTCAAAGGGGGAGAATAATAGGTATAGGTAAAAGTGTAGAAATAGGTATAGGATATAGGTACAAGTTGCTATAGTAAGGGGGAGTTATTGTATGTTTTTTAGATGGTAGTATGTGTAGGTTTCAAGATGTGGTATTTTCAATTTGAGGTTGTCATCAATGATAAAGGGGAATATTGTTGGAAATATTGTCATTGATGTCAAAGGTCTAGCATTATTGGTGATAAAGGCCCCATTATATTTAATGGTGTTTTTAATATTCATATCTTGGCTAATGTGTGCTAATATTTATTTAATATTAATGAATATATTTTTGTTTACATATAAGTCAAAAGAGGACCCATGGAGAAGTCAAAGAGTCATAGGGTAAAAGATGAAAGGGGAATGGGATTCATTTTCTCATGAAGAGTCATCCTGAGGAATTCCAAGAGTCATCATGTGAAGATAAAAGTGGTATGGCACAATTTTCCACGAAGAGACACTTTAAGGAATAAGAAAATTCACTAAGATAAAGACAAAAGAGGAAAGGATGCTTTTGCTTATGAATGGTCACCATATGACATTTCAAATGCAAGGATACAAAGGGTCATGCAAGTTTGGTGCCATTTTCCATGAGGATTGAAGAGTCACAAAGGGTGAATACCAAATGTCTTTTGAAAAGATATAAATAAAGGCTTGATAATCCATTTGTAATATGCAATAGATTTAATGGTTTGTATTTGTTATCAAAGAGATAAAAATAGGAGATATTGTAGAGTTATATCATTTGTTAAGTAAGAAACATTGAGAGATAGTTGTTTTTTATACACAATAGGGATTGGTGCTCAAAAATCTTTACAAGCGGTTGGTGCTCACAAATATTTTCTATGTTAGAGCTTGGTAAAGGGGTTGGTGTTTCTTCAAGTTGGTGCTGACAAACTTTGTATGTTGAGTTGGTGCTCATTCATATACTTGAGATTTTTCACCATGGTTTTTCCCACTTTGGGTTTCCACATAAAAATATTCTCTCTCTCTCTCTCTCTCTCTCTCTCTCTCTCTCTCTCTCTCTCTCTCTCTCTCTCTCTCACACACACACACACACACACACACACACACACACACACTCTCTCTCTCTCTCTCTCTCTCTCTCTCTCTCTCTCTCTCCCATGTGGTGCATATTTTTGTTTCAATTTTATTGCATATCTTGAATGTGTGATTACGTGGTTAAAGAAAAGAAATCAGACTAAGTAAATATATATATAATATACTAATTCTTGCCCCCCTCTCAATATATTTCATGCTTAATAGATTATATGATTAGATAAGTGATGAATGTGTAGATGATCAAGCCATCACTAATGTCATAAGGTTCATCATAGTCTTAGTATTCAATTAAATGTAGCACTTGATAGTAGGTCCAATGATATATCCATGATCAAGAGGATGTTCTGGCAAAGTGCATGGGAATGTAGCAAACTTTACATCCTTGAGGGCACTTTTGGTGTCCTCATAGCATCCTTATTCATTACCCAATACACAAAAAGACATGAATCAAACAAAACATAAAACAAACAAGATATATATATATATATATATATATATATATATATATATGATGCAAAATAAATAGCAAACAAACAATATACAACAACAGATAAACAAAAAAGAAATAATGACAAGTGTCTACATATAATTTCATAATGTCTTATCTAAGGATGGGATGAGTGATTAGACTAAATTGGCTATGATGGTGATTGGGGACTGAGGATGGGCTTGGATTTAGATGGGGCTGGGATATGGATATGGATATGGATTTAGGATGTTGCCTCTAATTTAGGATTTAAGGATGGATGACATGATAATGTCATTAAATATGGATTTGGTCTTGAAAGTAAATCAAAAAGTGGTTAGGAAAGGTTATTGAGAAAAGTGATGACCAAAGATTACCAATAAACAAGGCCTTGCAATAATCCAATCTAGCAAAGATATTAGGAGATGATGGAAACACATACCTTTCATAGTAGAAAAATAGTGATTGGATTGGTGTTAGGTATGAAGAGATAATGATAAAGATATTGATGGGATCAAGTATTTTTCACAATAGCAAAGAGGTGATGTGATGGGTGCTAGGTGCATTGATAATAAAATAATGGGTTCTAGATTAAAGTATTTGATAAGGTTATGTGTGACAATAATACCTAGGCCAAGGATGAGATTGAAGATTTGAAGGGATGGGTGACCATTCTGATTTGGTCTTAAGATAAAATTTGGTATCCAAAAGATGAGACAATATGAGATGGACTGAGATGGATGTGACTAGGGGATTAGGCATAAGACAAGACATGATGGATGATTTTTTTGGGATTTTCAAATTTTATTACTTTTAGGGTTTTTTAAAATTTTCAAATTTTTTTTTTTTGGAATATGTATGTACACTATACAAAATGGGGTTACTAGTAAAGGGAATACCAAGCCTATAAAGTAGGATAAGGATGGATGGAATGATGGATGGGATGACAAAAGGATGAGGGTGATGGGGGAGCAAGGAGGAATGGACTAGGATTATCAATGAACACACTATAAAGGGACCAAATTTTTATTGACCTGAGTGTTCATTGGAGGATATACCAAGATGGTTTGAGAATATTTCTCAAGGCACTTTCCACTCATTCAAAGGTTAAGATGGGAAGGAATAATGGAGAGGATGGAAGACATGATGGTATATGAAGGATAATAAGAATGGATGGAGGGGATGGATAAGGAATGGATTGATAAGGGATATGAAATGGATAGATTTGTTCCCAAGTTTTGAGGTACAATGCAAAAAATGGATTATTTTTCCTTGATGAAGCTAGAAACTAGTTTTCATCATGGTACTTGTCCAATGTGTTAGAAGACTAGTTTTCACCTTTGGATGATTTTTATTCTTTTTGAGTTTTTGAATTTTTATTGGGCATATTATTTTATTAGTTGACAGGTGAGATGCAAGGTGTGGATACTTTTTGGATCATTTAGTCAAAACCTATTTTGGGGATGTGTGATGGTAAGATCATATTGTCACTATTTCTAGATGTATGGGGGTCCATGTGACCTTGGATGATGCTTCATGTGAACTCCTCTAGATATCTAGATCAAGTATCTTCATCGCCACTATAAGAGAAGATGATACTTAGAGAGGTGATGGGAGATTTGGATGTGATTAGATGTTGATTTTAATGGGGATGCAATAAATTTGAATAGATGATAAGACTTGATTAGCTTATGGGTTTGTGATAGGATAGTGTGATGGGTGATGGAATATTAGGACCAGAAATCGTATACACCATTGGAGCTATTAGACATTACTCATTTGATTGGTGCTAAGTGATAAAAGACTACATGAGATCCAAAACACTTTAACATTGTGGCTCATATTTGATTTGATTGTTTGATGGATTATTAGCCATATGATTGGGATCATTTGATGGAATTTCATTTGGACTAGCCCCTAGTGTTTTATTTTGAGCTTCACCATGGGATATTGACTTTTTATTTGAGAATTTTTTTTGTCTTTGATAGTCACCTAGTGTCTGATTTTGGGCTTCACTAGGGGAAGGCGTGTTTTGATTAGGCTGATGATTTGATTCTTTTTTATTGTGACTAATTAAATTAGAGATGAATTGATTATAAATATTGAATTTTAGAATATTTGTCTTGGACCTTTGGATTTGTGGCACATATTTTATTATTCAAGGAAGGGTAAAATGATGCATGGTCCTATTTGTCCCTATGGAGGGAGGAAAATGTAGTAGGATTTTGAGCACACTATGAATTAAACATTCTAGTTTAAAATATAACTCAAAGTACCTATTAGGAAGGATGAATGAAATAAATCATAATGATATGAGACTTACAAAATTCCTTGCTTCATATAACCTCTTTCTAGGATTTACAAATGGACTTCTAATTGTATGTAGACTCATATTTTTGGCATAGTGATGGCATGGTGGAGGATTATTGATGAGAGATTTTATGGCTAATTTGACATGGATTAGGTATGAGAATGATTATTGAAGGATTAGATTGGCATAATGATTTTATGGGAATTATAAATATTTTGCCATTGCCCAAACATGGCTTTTTATAGGATAATGGAGGGCGATTTTAGAGAATTTAAAATTATTTAGAAGTCTCAAGTTTAGATAATTATAGAGACTTGGAGGAGATTCACATATTATTAAACTTCTCCATTAGTTTAGGTATAATATAGGGTTAGGTAAGAGTTATATAGGGATTAGGTAGGTGATTAGGGACTAGGGATGTAGGAAAGTCTAAAGTGTAGGTTAGTAGGTGGGTAGGTGGGGTTATGGGAATTAAGAATACCCATATAGATGGATAACTAGGATTAGATTAGGATAATGGGGATTATGATATAATTAATGAATGAGGTGGGATGAATAAGGTTAGTAGATGTAAGATAATATAAGGGGGATAAATTAGTGGAATGAATTAGACTAAGTGAAATTAGTGATATTAATGAAGTGAGCTTAGGTGCATGCATTTTTCCCATCTTTTAAATGACATTGTGAGTAAATTAATTACAAGGAGTAATGATAAAATCCATGTCATGGATGAATGTTAGTAGATGATGTTAGGGGATATGATGCCCCCTCAAAGGGACATGCGAGGAAGAATGAGATGGATGACCATTCGAAAGAAGAATCAATACATGGGATGAGATGGATAGATGAGGGGATGGAATTATATACATGAGATATATGATGAATAATATGGATTCAACTTGAGAAGTGAGTTACAAATTGATGATGCCCCTAGCAAAGACAAATGCATAGGGAGTAAAGATGATGGGTATCATGGTTGTTGACATATTCAAATGATAAATCAACCATAATAGGATGGCAATATGATAGAAGGACATAATATTTATATGAATCTTGAGAAATGACACATGCAAGGGAGATATATAGGACAAGATAATATTTTGATAAGATTCATTATGGGTGTAGCTCAAAGCCAAATCAATCAATAATGATGATAGAGAATAATTCAAATGATAAAGTGACCAAAGATTAGCTATGATTCCTATAGAAAAGACACATGCAAGGGATAAAGAGATAATATAGTGGCCAATTTGTCCTTTGGCACTAAAAAGTGGCTAAGTGCTACCTACATAGTCTAAAAAGACCTCAGGTCGATGTAGTTTTGATTAGTGGATAGAAGATGATGATGATTAGGTATTAAAATATGATATTAGTGATGATAGGATATGACTTAGAAGATGTGATGGGGATAAAATATTGAATGTGTGAGTAAAAGGTTAGTGATGGGAATAAGGCTAATTAGATGATTAGATAAATGATGAAATTCTAGATGATCAAGCCATCACAAATGTCATAAGGTTCATAATAGTCTAAGTAATCCACTAAATGTATCACTTGATAGTAGGCCCCATGATATAGCCGTGATCAAGTGGATGTTATGCCAAAGTGCATGGGCAAGTAGCAAACTCTGTATCCTCAAGGGTACTTTTGATGTCCTCATAAAATCCCTATTCATTTCCTAATAGACAAAAAGACATGATGGAAACAAAAAAAACAAAAAAGATATATATATGACATAAAAAAACAATGATAAATAATAGACAAATAATAGATAAATAATAAATAAGTGTCTACACATAATGTCATAATGTCTTGTCTAAGGATGGGATGAGTGATTAGACTAAACTGATTATGATGGTGATTGGGGACTGAGGATGTGCTTGGATTTGGAAGGGATTGGGATATGGATGTGGATATGGATTTAGTATGTTACCTTTAGTTTAGGGTATAGTGATGGATGACATGATAAGGTCATTTAATATGGATTTGGTCTCAAAAGTGAATAAAAATTTGGCCGGGGAAGGTGATTGAGAAAAGTTATGACCAAGGATTACCAATAGACAAGGCACTACAAGAATCCAATATTTTTAGGATACTAGGACTTGATGGTATCAAATACCTTTCATACTATAAAAATAGTGATTGGATGGGTGCTAGGTATGAATATATAATGATAAAGATAGTGATGGGATGAAGGACTTTTCACACTAGCAAAAAGGTGATGTGGTGTATGCTAGGTGTGAAGAGGATTTGATAGGGAAATGATGGGTGATATATTAAATTATTTAATAAGGTTATGTGTGCCAATAATACCTATCCCAAGGATGAGATTCAAGATTTAAAGGGATGGGTGACAACTAATATTTGGTCTCAATATGAAATGTGGTATCCAAAAGATGGGATAATATGAGATAGAGGGAGATGGAGGGGACTATGGGATTAGGCATAAGACAAGACATGATGAATGATTTTTTTTTGGATTTTTAAAATTTTATGATTTTTAGGGTTTTGAAAATTATCAAAATTTTAGGAATTTTTAGAATAGGTATGTAAATTATACAAAATGGGGTTACTAGCAAAGGAAATACCAAGCCTTACAACTAGGATTAGGATGGATGGAATGATGGATGGGATGAAAAAATGATGAGAGTGATGGGGGACAAGGAGGAATGGACTAGGGATTGTCAATGATCACATTATGAAAGGACTAGATGTTTATTGACCTAAGTGTTCACTGGAGGATATGCCAAAATGGTTTGAGAATATTTCTCAAGACACCTTTTGCTCATTACAAATTTTTAGGTTGGGCAAGAATAATGGAGAAGATGGAGGACATGATGGTATATCAAGGATAAAAAGAATAGATAGAGGCGATGGATAAGGGAAATGGAATGAATGGATTTGCCCCTAAGTGTTGAGGTATAAAGTGGACAATGGATTATTCTACCATGACATCAAAAATTAGTTTTCATAATAGTACTTGCCCAAGGCACCAGAAGACTAGTTTTCACCATTGGATGATTTTTTTTATTTATAGTTTTTGAATTTTTATCTAGAATCTCAATTTATTATTTGATGGGTGAGATACAAGGTGCATAAAAAATGATGGATGATTTAGCCAACACTTGTTTTGGGGATTTGTGATGGTAAGATCATGTTGTTATTATTGTTGTTATTATTGGATGTATGGGGATCCATGTGACCTTTAATGATGCTTTATGTACATCCCTTCAGATATTTAGACCAGGTGTCTTCATCACCCCTATAAGAGATAATGCTCCCTAGAGACGTGATAGGAGATATGAATGTGTTTAGAAGTTAATTATGATGGTGATGTGATGAATTTGAATGGATAATAGGACTTGATTGGCTTATGGGTTCAAGATAGGATAGTGTGATGGGTGATGGAATATTAGGACCAATAATTGCATACATCATTAGAGGTATTGAATAGTATTTATTTTATTGGTTCCAAGTGATAAAAGACTATAGGATATCCAAAACACTTTGACATTATGGCTCATCTTTAATCTAATTATTTGATGGATTATTGGCCATATGATTTGGATCATTTGATGGAATTTGATTTGGATTGGCCCCTGGTATCTAATTTTGGGCTTCACTAGGGGAGATTGACTTTTGAATTGAAAGATTATTTTGATTTTGATAGTCCCCTAGTACCTGATTTTGGGCTTCACTAGGGGAAGGCATGTTTTGATTAGGCCAATGATTTGAATCTTTTTTATTATGACTGATGGAATCAAAGATGACTTGATTATTATGATTGACTTTTGGAATATTGTCTTGGACCTTTGGATTTGTGGCACACATTATATTTCTCAAGGAAGGGTCCAAATATGCATGGTCTTGTGTGTCCCTATTGAGGGAGGAAAATGTAGTAATATTTTGAGCACACTATGAATTAGACATGCTAATTTAAACTCAAACTCAAACTACCTATTAGGAAGGATTCATGAAATAAATCAGAATGATATGAGACTTACCAAATTCCTTTCTTCATATAACTCTTTATAGGATTTTCAAATGGACTTATGATTGCATGTAGACTTAGATTTTTGGCATAGTGATTACATGATGGAGGATTACTCATGAGAGATTCAATGGATAATTTGGCATGGATTGGGTATGAGAATGTTTGTTGAAGGATTAAATTGTCATGATGATGTTTTAGGAATTATATTTAGTTTTCCATTGCCAAAACATGTATTTTTATAGGATAATGAAGGGATATTTTAGAGAATTTTAAATTATTTAAAAGTCTATAGTTTAGAGACTTAGAGGAGATTCTATAATTCTAGATACTTCTCCATTAGCTTAGGGTTAATATATGATCATGTTAGAGTTAGATAGGTGATTAAGGACTAGGGATGTAGGAAAGTCTAATGTGCATGTTAGTAGTTGGGTAGGTGGGATTATGAGAATTAAATATTTGCATATAAATGGATAACTAGGATTAGAATAGGATAATAGGGATTAGGATAGAATTAATGAAGGAGGTGGGATGAGTAAGGTTAGTGAATGTATGATGATAGAAGGGTGATATTAGATAAATGGTTAGGAAAGGGGGATAAATTAACAAGATGAATTATATTAAGTGGAATTAGTGTCGATTAATAGGAATATTAGTGACATTAATGAAGTGAGTGATTTTAGGTGCATACATTTTTCCCCTCTTTGAATTGTCATTATGAGTAAATGAATTAGAGGGAGTAATGGTATTTTGAAGAGAAGCCATGTCATGGATGAATGTTAGTAGATGATGTTAGGGGATATGATGCCCCCTTCGAGGGGACATGTAGGGAAGAATGAGATGAATGGCCACTCAAAAGAAGAAATGATTTGTGGTATGAGATGGATAGATGAGGGGATGGGGATCTATATATCATATAGATGATGAAGAAGATAGATTCAACTTTAGTAGTGAGCTTCAAATTGATGATGCCCATAACAAAGACACATGCATAGGGAGTAGAGATGATGGGTGTCACATTTGTTAACACATTCCAAGGTGGAATCAACTATAATAGGATGAAAATAGGATAGGAGGAAATAATATTTAGATGTATCCCAATAAAATATGCATGTAAGGGAGAGTTATAAGACATGATAAGATTTTGATAAGATTAATGATGGGTATAGCTCAAAGCTAAATCAATAAATAATGATGATAAAGAAGAATTGATATGATCAAGTGACCAATGAGTATTTATGGTTCCTATAGAAAAAAATATTAAAGGGAGTGAGAGATAATATAGTGGTCAAGGTATCTTTAGGCATTGAAAAGCTACCTAGTATTGCCTACATAGTTTAAAATGACCTCAAGTTGATGTAGTTCTGACTAGTGGATAGATGATGATGATGATGATGATGATGATGATTAGTGATTAAGTAATGATATTAGTGATGATATGATATGACTCAAATGATGTAGAAAGGATAAAATATTAAATGTTAGTTATATGTCTAAGGATTAGATTAGTGATAGGAATAAGGCTGATTAGATAGTTTTATATGTGATGAAAGTGTAGATGATCAAGCCATCATAAGTGTCATAAGGATCATCATAATATAAATAATCCATTAAATGTAACACTTGATAGTAGGCCCCATGATATAGCCATGATAAAGAGGACATTGTGACAAAATGCATGGGCAAGTAGCAAACTCTACATTCTCAAGGGCACTTTTGGTGTCCTCATTGCATCCCTGATCATTCCCAAAAAGACAAAAGACATGATGCAAGCAAAACATAAATCAAAAGATTATATATATAATCTTTTGTTTTATGTTTTGCTTGCATCATGTCTTTTGTCTTTTGGGGAATGATCAGGGATGCAATGAGGACACCAAAAGTGCCCTTGAGAATGTAGAATTTGCTACTTACCCATGCATTTTGTCACAAAGATTATATATATATATATATATATATATATATATATATATATGACAAACAACAAATAAAAAATAGATAAATAATAAATAAACTACAAACAAGTGTCTACATTTAATATCACAATGTCTTCTCTAAGGATGGGATGAGTCATTGGACTAAATTGGTTGTGATGGTGATTCAGGACTGAGGATGGGCTTGGATTTGGATGGGATTGGGATATGGATGTGGATACAGATTTAGGATGTTGACCCTAGTTAGGATATAAGGATTAATGACATGATAAGGTCGTTACATTTAAATTTATTCTCGAAATTGAATCAAAAAGTGACCAAGGAAGGTGATTGAGAAAAGTGATAACCAAGGATTACTAATAGATAAGGCCCTATAATAATCCAATCTAGAAAGTAGACTAGAAGATGGTGGGATCAAATAGCTTTCATACTAGAAAAATATTTATTAGATGGGTGCTAGGTATGAAGATGTAACGATAAAGATAATTATGGGATCAAAGAATTTTCACACTAGTGAAGAGGTGATGTGATGGGTGATAGGTGTGAAGAGGAATTGATAGGGAAATGATGGGTGCCTAATTAAATTTTTTGACAAGGTTATATGTATCCATAATACTTAGGCCAAGGATAAAATTGAATATTTGAAGGGATGGGTGACCACTCTAATTTGGTATCAAGACAAAATGTGGTATCCAAATGATGGGACAATATGAGATGGAAGGAGATGGATGTGACTAGGGGAATAAGCATAAGACAAGACATGATGGATGATTTTTTTGGCTTTTTTAAATTTTATGATTTTTAGGGTTTTTAAAAAAATTCAAAATTTTAAGGCTTTTTGGAATAGGTATGTACACTATATAAAAGGGTTCACTATCAAAGGGAATACCAAACGTAGTAACTAGGATGAGGATGGATGGGATGAAAAAAGGATGAGGGTGATGGGGAGTAAGGAGGAATAGACTAGATATTGTCAATGACCACATTATGAAGTGACCAAATGTTTATTGACCTAAGTTTTTATTGGAGGATATGGTGAGATGATTCTATAATATTTCTCAAGACACCTTCCACTCATTACAAAGGTTAGGATGCATGGGAATAATGGAAAGGATGGAAGACATGATGGTATATGAAGGCTAAGAAGAATGGATGGAGGGGATGAAAAAGGGATGGATTGACAAGGGATATGGAATGGATGGATTTTTCCCCAAGTGTTGAGGTATAATATGGATAATGGATTATTCTACCATGACACTAGAAATTGGTTTTTATCATAATACTTTCCCAAGGAACTAGAAGACTATTTTTCACCATTGGATGATTTTTTTAGGGTTTTTGACTTTTTATTAGGCATATCAATTTATTAGTTTATGGGTGAGATGCAAGGTGTAGACACTTAATGGATCATTTATCTAACACTTATCCTGGGGATTCATGATGGTAGGATTACATTATTTTTATTTTTGGATGTATGGGGGTCCATGTGACCTTCGATGATACTTGATGTACACCCATCCAAATAGCTAGACCATGTGTCTTCATCCCCCCTATAAGATATGATGCTCCCTAGAGAGGTGATGGGAGATACGGATGTGATTAGATGCTTATTTTTATGGGCATGCAGTGAATTTGAATGGATAATAAGACTTGATTGTCTTATGGGTTCATGATATGATAGTTGTGATCAAATAATTTGACTCAAGAGAGGATGGTTAGTATGGTGTTAGTTTTAAAATGAAAACAAAATGAAAGAAACACACTAACTAGCATAACATCTCTAGGCCTAGACACTAGGGATAAATTAGTTAACAAACATGAATAAAATACATAACTAAAATGAAAAATAAACCTTCTTTTACCTCCCTTGGATTCTCCAAAATGATTGTTATAGTGGCTTGCTCAGCTTGTGCTCATGAAGTCATTGGAAATATAAGTTTGGCTACCTCCATATCTCCTTGGCACATTTGGCTTATGGCTTGACTTCGATTGGAATCAATTTGGCATGGTAACACTAATTGCATGAAGCTTTATAATCAATTTTGCATTATAAATTTGTAGTATCAAGACTTAGAAATGATGTTCATGGCCTCTCTATTTATAGATTTTTGAGATTGATCAGAATCAACCTAAACCATCCATCTCATGATTGAGATGTGTGGCTAAAGATTAATCTAATTTTTCAATTAGAATTGATAAATAGGTTGATCAATATTTGGGATAGAGGATAAATTAAGATGCATGGAGGGCTTTGATGAGGCATGGGAGGCATGAATACTGATATTTGTGACATTTATGGCCTAGGGATGTCTTCCCAAAAAATGAGGTCACCTAATGATGAAGATATTAAATATTCATTTCCAAAACAAATTATTCAACAATTTTCCATGAAATTCTTAATTAGGCCTTGATTTGGATTTATTAGCTCTTAAGCATGATTAAGCACTTTATGAAAAAATTACTCAAACTGATCAAAATGCCTTGTTATTGGTCCAAAATTTGATTGTATTATAATTAGAAGGCAATGCCAGATGCATTAGATCCAATATACCATTTAGGATATTATCAACAACAAATAACAAAGGCATATGTCTTGTACCATAGATTTTATAGGAAAGAGCAATTTAGAGTACTTAGATGGAAAATTGGCATTTTGACTTGAAATGATCTAATCAAAGTTAGCTAGCCCATAAATTTCATTGCCCCATTTAGTGATACTTTAGCCAAAATCAGCACTTAAATATGTTATTTATCACATCATTTAGCATGTTTTAGTGTTTTTAGGACAAATTGTGCATTTTGGGTGGAAATTGGCCAAAATCCTGATTGGAGGTTATTAGTGGCCAAATTTAGGTGTCTATAGTTTGCCCCTATTTGGGAAGGTGTTTCAAGATATAAGTATAATAACATATTCTCAAATAATTAAAAGATAATATATGCATAAAAATACAATGATTATAAAATAACTATATGATGCCCCCTCAAGGGAATGGTTGGCACAAGTAGGTCGACAAATGGTCCCTCAAAAAGAAAGAAGTGAAATGAGGGGACAAAAGAAAGGAAAGATGATGGGGTGAAAACACAATGATATTTAAAAAGTAGTCAAAATAATTAAGAATTCAAGTGAGATGGTGTACAATGATTTGTCCAAAGGTGGTTATAAACATTGTACCCTGATAGTAGAAACATGGTATGATAACATAATGATTTTCCCAAAGGTGGTTTAATCAGTGAGAAATGCAAGTGGGATGGTGTGCAATGATTTTACCATAGGTGGTTATAATCATTAGACCTTGATTATGGAAAACATGATAAACCTAGTCGAGGATGATGATAACTTAACATAGAGGGTAATGATGAATTGGAATAACCTACTAATAGGGAGATGCTTATTCTAACTAATAAAGGTTGAAATTATTTCATGTTTAAGTATTTTATTTAGGATATTATTAGGATGGAATCAAGATGTCAGTGCTAAAGAGATGTTGCCATTGATAAATAGACTGCTTGAAGCTGAGGTTTGTTGTAGTACATGTTGGTAGGAATCATGGTATAACATCATGAGGACTTGGTTGAAATATGTATAAGGACTTACTCTCATAATCCAATACTCAATAGAAAACAATGTACCAATAATAAATACCATGATGAAAATGTAAACATATGAATATGGATAGATTCAAGTGTAAGTGTGGTTAAGGAATCACCCAATAAAAACACATAAAATAAATCAAGGTAAAAATGCTGAAATCAAACAAACAAGCAGATAAACAAACAAAATAAATAAAGACAAAGAAATAAACAATGCAATAGAAACCATAAAAAAAATTCCATTAAAAAATAGGAAACAACTTAACAAACAAATAAAATGGGGTAATAGAAGAAAATAAAGGAGCTGGCTGAGCTATCTCCATATGCACTAGGCAAGTGGATGCCACCTACATAGCTCCATGGATGTAATATCTAATAATAAACTTTAAGCCAAATGTAGTTCTCCTAAGGAATGGGAAGAATGTGATAACAAATGAAAAAAAAAAATAGAATAGATGTGATAGAAGAATAGGAATGGTCTTGTAAAATGGAAAGTGCATGAGAGAAAAGGCCAAAAAGGAATGGGAAAATAAGTGACAAGTGGTTTGCTTACAACTTAGTAAGGGTTCCTAGAATCCTGAAGGCAAATAAGTGGTCAAATGTTTTTGGTTTTTTCAAATGTTTTTATAATTATTTTGGAGTATCTAAACTCAATCTTGAATGACAAGACACTAAATGGTTCAAGATCACAAAAAGGTGAGAATGTTTAAACTAAGGTTGCTCACAAAATAGTGAGAGTGTTCAAACTTAGGTTGCTCATAAAATGGTGAGAACATGGCTTAGGTTACTCGTAAAATAGCAAAAGCATGGTAAGAAGGGTGACTGAGTAGACCTCAACAAATAGTGAGAACTACCTAGATAGTCACAGAGTAAAACATCTAGTCACTATAGTTCTACCCTATAGTGGAGGAAGTCGACTAGTGTAGCAATCAATTCAAACAAAATAGGCATAGTTAGTAAAAATGTAAAGTATGACATAAGAAGTGGCAAGTTGGTACATCAAGGCTTAAAAAACAAATTTTTCCCCTAGTTTGCCCATAGGTGTTTATAACTATGACACAATGGCATGGATAAATGGTACTAATTTTCTCAAAGGTAGTTATAATTAGTAACAAGACCAGTGATAAGAAAGTAATAACAAATAAAGGATGCAACTACCAAAACTTCTATCACACTACTCTAAAATATGATATCTATCTAAAGTACGTAAACTAACTGATGAAATTGATCAAATACCTTGATGCTAAAAATTTGTAATGAATGGCAAAAAGCAAGGTCAAATGGGCTAGGATTTAGAACACATTGGGCCAATAGTTTAGAGGCAAAAAGTGGATACAACTAAGAAGATGGATAAGGATGATATTTTTACAAATAAGAATAGTGATAAAATGACATAACTAAAATGGTCCTTATAAACAATACACCTTAGCACTCAAGCATAGTACTGCTTGAGATGAATAATATTCATCAACTCAAGAAGTTTATCTCCATCTAGTTTGGCAAGCCTATATGGTCCTGATCCATAATCAGTAGTAATGATGAAGGTTCCTATCTAATTTGGTTTAAATTTTCCTTTATGCTTCTTCTCAGCCATGTTTTTCTTTTGGTTTTCTTTAAGAATAAGATCACCAAATTTAAATGTTTTATACTTAACACACTGATTATATTGGCCTTTGAATCAATTCTGATATGATTGAAGATTTTTTAGTGTAGCTATGCATTTCTAATAAATTAGGTCTAGCTCTTGCAAGTGAGCTACTCAATAGTCATGATCATCTAGGACATGCTTGAAAGAGATGCACAATGAAGGAAATTAGACCTCAATGAGAAGGATGGATTTAGTACCATAAATAAGTGAGTATGGAGTGGCTCTTTTAGGGGTACGATGATTGGTATGATATGCCCAAGGGTAGGGAATATCTGTAGGTGCCAATCATGATCGACATCATTGACAATATTTTTTAGAATATTGATATTGATTTTTTTCAATGCTTTGTCTTGTCCATTACCTTGAGGGTAATATGATATAGAAAAATGTTGTGTGATGTTATATTCAATACATAGCTAGTCTACATCCTTATTCTTGAATGATCCTCCATTATCAGATATAATGTAAAAGGGAATACTATATCATCAAATGAGATGGTTGAAGATGAATTTGGAAATTTGCTTTCCAGTCATGTGAGAGGTATATCTTCAACCCACTTAGTGAAATACTCGATAGTGGTAAGGATAGGTTTATGGCTATTAGATGAAATGGGGTTGATCTTCACAATGAGGTCAAGTCCCCATGTAGAAAATGGCCATGGTATCAACATTAGTTTTAGAGTTTTGGTTAGGACATGAATCAGATATAACGGTATCTACGTCCATCATTGGCCAATAATAACTAATATGCAAGAGATTTTTGGATAATACTACCCCACTATAATGAGCTCCAATAGCCCTTCATGTACTTCTCTTAATGCTAGTGTGGACTCTATTGAAGTTAAATAATGAAGAAAAGTTCCATCAAAATTATGATAGTAAAGGGTAGATCCAAGTAGATTATAATGAGTAGAATGATTAGTGAAGGCTTTGGTTTGTTTTTGAGATAGGCTAGGTGGTATAACTTGGTCGTGAAGGTATTTATAAAGTTACAAGTACTATTGATGGTGTAAAATTGTGCCAGATCCTAAGCAATCAACAATGGGAAGTTTCAAGTTATGGGATAATGCGACTTCAAAAAACCTCTAGGTTTTAAAGAAGCTAGTCTCTTCTATTTTATGGTGTTGGGGAAAAGGAATAGGAGAATAAACAGAAATGCAAAATGCAAGAATTAAAACCTAACTATGGTGATGCGCCTAAGTATAATCCTAATCCTAACCTGAGCACAGAGTGACTATTATAGGATTCTATTACATTTAAGAGCAGACAAGTGCATGATCAATGTAAAAGATTGGAATAACAAAAATAGAGGCTCACAACAGGGAGTCTTTTGCTAAGATACAAGAATTGTCAACAAAGGCATAGTTTTCTATCTTCTTAATAGAATCCTATAATCACATAAGAGGCACAAAAGTCACGCATAGTTATGTAGAACTTTGGACTCCAAAAAATGGGACAAAAGTAAATAACATTTCCAATCACAACACTAGAAAATCTATAGCATAAACTACTTTGTAATTAACACAGATAACATCAACAAGGGCATAGTATTCAATTTTTTTTAATCTTCCAGTCAAACAAAAGATGCAGAAACACACACAGTCATATAAACCTTTCAACTCAGGAAAATGGAATAAAAGCAAATGATATTATTGGTCAAAACTTTGAAAAGTCTAAAACTATAGAATCCCCCCCCCTTTTTTAGATTTTACAATCCTGCTTATATAGCCTTGGATGTCTCATTTGATCACTTTCTTTCCCGTGCAATCTTCTCTATCCTTGACTCATAGGGGACAAATAGATAGAACTTTCAATGCTGTGGGTGGCTCCAAAAATATACCCTATGAACTATTTCATTTACTCAAATTAACTCTGGCCAATTTTCCCTCCATTTTGATTTTGGCAACTGATACACAAAACACTCTGCTATGTTTGAAATGGGAGAGGACACTTAGTCAATTTTCTACAAATCCCCTTGATCACCTAGAAGGCACCAAAAAATGACACTTGGTGCTTTCCACTCGATTCATTGAAGACACATGGCTCTCTCTGCTTTTCTTGGTCTATGTTGTAGTATCATTTGGGACATATATTAGACTTTTATAGATGGCAACACTTGGCAGCTTCCACAAACCTTGAAGTAACACCCAAGGCCCACCACAACCTCTATTCAACAATGAAACTCAAAGATGGTTTTTTGGGAATTGGCACATGGTAGCCTCTGCTGCCTTTAGGAAGATGCATGGCATGATCCGCTTCTCCTACTAGGGGGTATGTGGTGCCTTCCACTTTTCCATGGATGGAGTAAGCAAGGAACTCGGAGAGTGACACTTGATAGCATCCGCTACTTTATGTCACTTGAGTAAAATTAAATGATGCCTTTATGCATTGAATGAAATCATTAGACCTAGGTGTTGAACTAAAGTTCCTCAGATGTCGACACGTGGTGACCTCTGAGCTTCTTCAAAAGGTAGTTTAGGGCCTCTGCTATTTCCACCTAGCATTTTATGCTACACTATTGCTTAGCTCATTGAAAGTCTTTGTCAAAAAGGTAGAATGAAACATGGGTGCCTATATGAGACACAGATTCTAGCACGTGGAAGCTTCCACTTAACTGCTACTAGATACGTGGCCCGATCAGTTGCCTTCTTGAATGTTACAAAAAGGGCCTCAGAGGGTACCAGTTATTTGGCTCTGTATTTTTAGAAGTGACACTTGGCACTTTCTATTGCACTTTGATACTTAGGCAAAATTGAACCAACACTTTGCATTGAACCAAAACTCTACTGCTATGTTCGAGAACTAAAATTGTAGTGCTTTCACTAAAAATTTGAAAGCAATGTAGAGTAAAAATTTACTCTATAGTTATTGACAACCCTCAGGACTTTTGAGCCTACTCAAAAAGAAACTCCACCTCCTGCTTGATCAAAATTATGAAAATTACAGCTTCAAAAGAGCAATCAACAAATTTTTAAAACACTTATTAAAATCAAAGCATGGAAACAACGAGGAAATAATGCGAAGAAGGGAAACTATTTAACTATAATACATGAGGGACCCAAGTCAATTGAAAAGTTTCAAATAGATCCCATTTACAGGAATCTCTTCAGGTTCTCCCTCCATTGATTCTAACTCAAAATAATTCACCTACTTGCATGTGTGAATCCAATAGGAACTAGTCCATAATACTTAAAATTTGGTATGCTGACCCAGTTTGGCAGCCCTTGCATCCCATTTCAAAATAATCAATCCTACTTCAAAAATAGGATTCGAAGCCCTTTTATCAAAGTAGGCCTTAACCATTCCTTAATTCTTGATCATGGAATCATGGGCTATATCTCTCTTTTCTTGAACTTTTAGAAGTTCTGCGAGTCTGACATGCATGGGGCTATTTTCTTTGATTTCAATCTATTTGATTAGCTAGAGAGCAGGGATTTCGAAACTTAGGGGAATCACGGTAGACTTTCCATACACCAATTCATAAAAATACATTTTGATCACCTATTTGGGTGTGATCTTATCATCCCATAGTGCTAGATTAAGCACTTTTTGCCACTCTTTTCATGATTCTTATTAGGTTCTTGTTGGTTGACTCTGCCAGACCATTACCTTGAGGGTAATAGTTAGATGAAGTTTTCAGATATATTCCATGTCTCAAGGCAAATTCAGATACCTTAGACCCTAATAATGCTTTAGCATTATCTGAAATGATGGTGTGAGGAGCCCCAAAGTGAGTAGTGATACCCCCTAGAAAATCTAGGATCACATTCTCTGTTGCTTCCTTAAGTGGGACTACCTTAATCCATCTGGTGAAATAGTCCATAGTAGTTAATATCCATTTGTGACCCATGCTAGACACTAGATTTATCATCCTAATGAAGTCAAGACCCCACTAGCCAGAAGGTTCATCCATAACTATTGGACTAAGGGGCATGGTTACATTTCTCTACATCCCTGTATAATACTGGCAAGATTGACATTTTCTAACCAGCTGATAACAATCTGCAAATAAAGTAGGCTAGAAATATCATGCCTCACTTATCTTTATGGCTATGGTCTTTGAAGAAAAGTTTCCCCCCGATATTCCATGATGCATTTCATGTAGTATCCTTTGGGCTTCATCCTGTTCTACACATCATAATAATTTCCCATCAAAATTTCTTCTAAAAAGGACTTGTTTAATTAAAATAAAATGAACTCCCTATATCTTGTAAAATCTCCTCTTTTTTTGAGGGAGTTCTCTCAAATAAACACCATTTTTCATGAATTGAATCATGTTTGTGACCCAAGATTCCTGTTCAAACTCTGGCAATTTTGGCATGGTCTCTATTTCTCCTTCTGAATCTACTTCCTCAAGTAACATCTTTTCAAGCTCTTGGGTTATATATTGGCATAGCCCCCTTCCTCTAACCAGCTTGGTGGATCTGACCTCCACATCATATTCAAGGATCTTGGTGATCCAATTGGCTCTTTTCTCAGTAATTTCCCCTTCCATGATGTATTCCCTAACACTTGAGTGAGCTACAAGTATCAAATTTTTTTTCCCTAATATTAGATGCCTAAATTTCTTAAGGGCTTTTACCAAGGCATAGGCTTGTCTTTCCATAAAATTATACTTGGTCTCATATTCTCTAAGAGTTCTTGAGAAAAAGCCTATTGGGTGTTCCCCCTCTAGCTTGTCATTCTTTTGAGTCAAGATAGTAGCAATACTCGATTCCCCTCCATAGACATACATCATGAAGGGCATGGAAAAATCTAGGTTCTTGAGCACTAGAGCTACTAAGATAGCCTTCTTGATCCCCTTGAAAGCTTGCTTTCCTTCTGTAGACCACTTGAAGGCCAAGTCCTTTTTTAACAAGAGTGTCATTGGTCTAACCAAGCCTACAAAATTAGATATGAATTTAATGACAAAATTGATTTTTCTTTAAAAGGATTGGACTGCTTTTTTATTTAATGGAAGGGGTAAGTCCATTATAGCTTTGACCCTCTCGGGATATATAGAAACTCCTTCCTTACATACTATGTGCCCCAATAGTTTACCTTGAGGTACATAAAAAATACATTTCTTGGGATTCAATGATATCCCAAAATCCTGACATTTCTTGAAGATAGATTCCAAATGATCAAAATGATCATCAACATTTTTTGAGAAAATAGTGAGGTCATCTAGATAGACCAGGATGACCTTGCCGATAAGTTCACCAAAGGCTATGTCCATTGCCTATTGAAAGGTGGCTCTTACATTTGATAAGCTGAATGGCATCTTTGCGTAGGCAAATGTCCCCCATTTGGTGGTGAAGGTAGTTTTATACTAGTCTTCCTCTACTAGCCAAATCTGATTATACCCAGAAAAACCATCAAGTAGAGAAAACCTCTCTGATCCAGCCACAGTTTGCAAAATTTGTTCCATGGAGGGCAAGGGATAGTGGTCTTTCAGAGATGCTCTATTTAGATCTCTAAAATCTACACATAGTCTCACATCTCCATTCTTTTTCCTAATTGGGACTAAATTTGATACCCAGGTTGAGTGTTTGATTAGAAATATTAGTTTTGAATCTAAAAGCTTATGCAACTCATCTACCATTAGAGGCTCAACCCTTGGATTTATTGGCCTATATTTCTGCCTAATGGGTTTGGATCCTTTAATCAACTCTATTGTATGTTGGATAATGTCTTTGTTGTATCCATAAAGGTTATCATAGCTCCAAGTTATGACCCTATCATAATTTTGGCACAACTTGATTAATTTTTCCTTTTCTTCCTGAGTTGTAGAATTCCCAACTTTTAGCTTCTTCCCGTCACTTACCTCTACCTCAGAATAGTCTGCCTTATCTACCTGGAACCTTTTCTTTCTTAGGCTTACATCTTCAGGGTCAAACAAGTTTTCTAAGGTGATCCATCCTTTGGGGAGCTTATTAGTCCTTAATTGTATAATTTGATCACCATATGCCTCTTCAATTTTAGTTTGAAACTGGTCTACAAACTCATCTAACTACTTCAAGAAAGAGATTACCTGAGCATCATTTTCAAACAATTGCCATTTTTCATCATTGTCGAGGATGGTAGGCCTCACTATAACTTTTACTGACTCATTGTTAACCAATAGGCTAGTTGCTAGGTTAAACTATGAGCCAATCTGAGCCATCCTATCAGCCTCAGAGTTTTGACTTCTAGGGATTATCTCAATTTTAAAATATTGAAAATCTTCTATCAAATCCCAAATCCTATGCTTGTAGGATCTCATTCTCACATTTTTGGCTGTTGCCTTTTCCCTAATTTGATTTACTAGTAATTCTAAATCTCCTTTTACTTTTAGGCTCTTTATTCACTTTTTTTGGGCTAACAGGAGCCCGTGTACTAAATATTCATATTCTACATCATTGCTAGTGCAAGAAAATTGGAATTGGATAGCCCTTAAAATCTTATCACCAATTGGAGTAGTAAGACAAATTCCTGCTCCAGCACCATATTTACTTCTGGCCCCATCAAAATTCAAAATCTAGACCTCTGAATCTTGAGTAGTAGGTGCCTCCTTCCTTATAACATTTGGGATCGCCTGATCCTCATCAAAAATGACATACATCCCCAAACCAATAGAATCATAATTCGCATACGGGTTGCTATGCATCATAACCAACAACTGGTTAATTTCTTCTTCTTGATCATGTTCAGTCCAGTCTCCTAGCTCCTCAAAAAAATTTCTTTCTTCTTTATTCAACATGGTATGATCTACTACTAATCTTGTTGTTGGTTTGTTGGTGATATGGTCTTTGGATAGTGGTTCAAATAGAATTTTCATCTTTGAACCGTATCTGGTTCTCAAGATGAGGTGAGACTAGTCAAGAGACATATACCCTCCTATTTTTGTTGTAAAGTCTCTGGATAAACATAGACCAAAGACGGGAGGGATATCTATGATAACTATAGCTTAGTTAACAATTATATTGGGACATGTGTATAACTGTAAGGGGAGTTATTTGATTCTCCCTATGGTTTGCACTATTTTGCCATCTAACTACATAACTCCCTTTACAAGGGGTTCATATTTTATTTCTAAGGTATTAGCTATTTTCTTGGGCATCACAGTGGTACTAGCTCCTAAATCTATTAATGGATTATACAGGAGTTTCTTTCCAACTATCAGAGTCAAATGTAAAGGCTCTGGCTTGGATTTACTTATACTGCATTGTTCACAAAGGCTGTTGTCATTGGAGGAACCGTATCTTTGAGGTTTTCCTTTTTAGCAGGTCCTCCCTTGGTAACAACACCTTCGAGCACCCCTTGCCCTTGTAGAGCTTCTTGTAGTAGTGTCTTTTGTTTAGGAATTGACAAAATATCCCATATAGATACTTGTGTTGGAGTCTTATTTAATTGGTCCACTATGTTGATTGGTCCCAAAGACTGATTGTTTTGGAAATAAGGATACCTCATCCTTTCTTGAATCTAGAAAGGGATCCCTTGATCTTGTCCCAGTTGTGGCCCTTCTTGTCTAACAATAGCATTCCCTTTCCCTTTAGATGGAAGATTATTCTTGACCTGACCACTTGCAATCTCGAGCTGCTCCACCATCCTCCTCTTTGATCTAGTGTAATAATCAGATTGTAGTACCGACCTTTGGGAGGTAAATGCTTCGTTCAAGAAAACTACTTCTTCATCCTCAACCCATGAGAACAAAGCATGTTTTAGGGATATTTCTTATTCTTGTTACAAAGACATTCCTTGCATATACACTACTAGAACCAAATTTTGCATACCAGGAGACTGGTAGGCTTGATTGCCACTGGTACTGGCAAACTGACCATCCATTCTTCTCTGCTCAGCCACTCTTTGTTGTAGATTGCCTCTAGGACAATCTCTGGGGGTGTGAGCATTGTTGCAAGGGAAACACAAAGCATTAGTATCATCCACATAATTATTCTGACCTAGAACCATCTCTCGATTTGAGTTGGGAGGAATGGTCTGTGAGGGTGTGGGAATAATAACTAATTGATTTGCTAGTTGATGATTAGTTTGCCTAGGAGGGCCTTGATATTAGTTTGGTTGGGATGAAAACTTGTTTCCTTGATAGCCTTGATAAGGGGGCTTAGGGAAATTATTCTACTGCCTCTTCATATTAATCAACTCATTGGAGAATGTCCTTAGCATACTTTTGATATCATCCATCTCGGATGACTGAGTAGGGACCGGCTGCTTGATAGATGATGAAGGGTAAGTAAACATAGACACAGGGGTGTTTACAGATTTTGGAACCTCTTAAGGTAAAGTCAAGGAGATTTTTGGTAACATAGGCATGAGAGGCCTTGGGGGTAACTTTTCGGCATCAATTAAATGATTTTTAGCTCTGACCACAAGGTCATAAGCTATGGGTAAAGTGTGCCCTCCCAATGACTGAATCATAACAGATATATCTAAATTTTAAGCTTTGAGATAGAATACAATGGTCATACTAGGGGGTGGTTTAGCTACAATGGAGATTCTATCCCAAGTTTTTAAGAATCTGGTATTGAAGTCAGTCATGTCCTCTTGTGGTCCCCTCTGAATAGTGATCAATTGTTGTAACAGGGAAGACTTATCACCCTTCTCTGCAAATCTTTCAAAAAATAGATCTCCAAGCTGGTCCCATGTAGAAATGGTGTTTGGGGTCAAAGATCGATACCATTCTACTGCCTTCCATTTGAATGAGGCTACTAACAATCTTAGGGCCACATTTTGCTCTGTGACATCATGTATGATGCAAACATTTGATGCATCTTGAAGATGTTCCATGGGTGTTTTTGAGTCCTACCCACTAAATTTGGGCAAAGCCTTTAGAGCATTTACTGGGATAGGGTCCCAAATAGCTAGTGGTGTTAGGAGGATTAAGGGGCTACCAGTGTTCTAGCTTGCATAATTTCTTGGAGGGATGTTGGCTCCCATATTTGGTACTAGTACAAACTAGTTAACCCTTCTTCTTGGACTAATTACCAGAGGTGGAAAAATAATACCTAGATTTGCAGCAGTTTGCAATTTGGTGACTGGTCCACAACTCTGACTCCTTGTAGCTCTTTGGTTCATGTGGTCTTGAAAGAAACTTCAAGAATGGTCCCATCAGGCATGCCAAAAACTATTGATGGCATAAAATTGTGCTAGATCCTAGCTAATCAACAATGGTAAGTTTCAAGTTGTGGGACAATGTGACTTGAAACAACCTCTAGGTTTTAAAGAAGCTGGTCTCTTTTGTTTTATGTTGTTGGGGAAAAGGGATAGAAGACTAAATAAAAATGCAAAATACAAGAATTAAAACCTAACTATGGCGATGCACCTGAGTGTAATCCTAATCCTAACCTGAGCACAGAGTGACTATTATAGGATTTTATTACATTTAAGACTAGACAAGTGCATGATCAATGTAAAAGATTAGAATAACAGAAAATAGAGGCTCATAATAGGGAAGTCTTTTGGTAAAATACAGGAGTTGTCAACAAAGGCATAGTGTTCTATCTTATTAATAGAATCATCCAATCACATAAGAGGCATACAAGTCATGCACAGTTATGTAGAACTTTGGACTCTAGAAAATGGGACAAAAGTAAATAACATTTCCAATCACAACACTAGAAAATCTATAGCATAAACTACTTTGTAATTGACATAGATAACATCAACAAGGGCATAGTATTCAATTTTATTTTGAATCTTCCCATCATACAAAAGATGCAAAAACACACATAGTCATATAAACCTTTCAGCTTAGGAAAATGGAACAAAAGCAAATGATATTATTGGTCAAAACTATGAACAGTCTAAAACTATAGAATTCCCCCCCCCCTTTTTTTAGATTTTACAATCCTGCTTATATAGCCTTGGATGTCTCCTTTGATCAATTTATTTCCCACCCAATCTTCTCCATCCTTTGCTCATAGGGGACAAACAGACGGTGCCTTTAATGTTGTGGGTGGCTCCAAAAATCTACCCGATGAACTGTTTCATCTACTTGAATTAACTCCAGCCAATTTTCCCTCCATTTCACTTTTGGCAATTGATACATGGAACACTCTGCTATGTTTGAAATGGGAGAGGACACTTACTCAATTTTCTAAAAATCCCATTTATCACCTAGAAGGCATCAAAAAATGACACTTGGCACTTTCCACCTAATTCATTAAAGACGCACAACTCTCTCCACTTTTCTTGGGCTATGTTGTAGTATCATTTGGGACATATATTATAATTTTATGGATGGTGACACCTGGCAGCTTTTACAGACCTTGAAGTAACACTCAAGGCTCACCATAACCTCTATTCAGCAATGAAACTCAAAGATGGTTTTTCAAGAATTGGTACATGGCAGCCTCCACTACCTCTGAGAAGATGTGTGGCATGATCCACTTCTCCTACTAGGGGGTATGTGGCACCTTCCACTTTTCTAGGGCTGGAGTAAGCAAGGAACTCAGAGAGTGACACTTGGCAGCATCTGCTACTTTATGGCACTTGAGCAAAATGAAATGATGCCTTTATGCATTGCATGAAAGCATTAGACCTAGGCATTGAACCAAAGTTCCTTGGATGTCGACATGTGGTGACCTCTGAGCTTCTTCAAAAGGTAGTTTAGGGCCTTTGCTATTTCCACCTGGTGTTTTCAGCTACACTACTGCTTAACTCATTAAAAGTCTTTATCAAAAAGGTAGAATGAAACATGGGTGCCTCTATGAGATGTGAATGTTGGCATGTGGAAGCTTCCTCTTAACTGCTACTGGATACGTGGCCTGATTTGCTGCCTTCTTGAAAGTTACAAAAAGGGCCTTGAATGGTGCTAGCTATTCAACTCTATATTTTGGGAAGTGACACTTGGCACTTTCCATTACACTTTGATACTTAGGCAAAATTGAACCAATGCTCTGTGTCGAACCAAAACTCTGCTGCTACGTCTGATAACTAAAATTGTAGTGCTTTGACTAAAAATTTGAAAGCAACGTAGAGTAAAAATTTACTCTACAAGTACTAGATAGGATTAGGACCAACAATATCAGAAATCATTACAATGGTTGAAGGTTCATGAGCTGGTGCTAACAAATTCTTGATGAGGAACTAATACTCTCTAGCTTTATCTATTTGTTGAATCAGAGAGCCAATAGTAGCCATGGCATCTGTTGTTCTATTACTAGCCCTTGGTATGTGCTCAAACTAAATGTGGATAATTTATTGCTTAAGAGTGTCAACTGTGGCTTTATGTAAAACCAATTTGTCATCTTTGGTCTAAAAATGATATGTGACCTGATTGATGATTAACTTAGAATCACCATAAACTTGGAAATGAGATATGTTCCAATACACTGCCTATCAAATTATTGCAACACGTGCTTCATACTTAGACATGTTTTTTGTACAAGAAAAGTTGATTCTAAATGATTTAGGGATTAGATCCCCCTATGGTGTAATAAAAAATAGGCATGTCCCCAATCTATGCATAGTAAATAAACCATCAAAATATAGCTTTTAGGGCTACTCCTCAAGGGGTGCATCAATGATGGTCATTATGGATTCATCAAGAAATTGAAATATAAGTGGTTGTGCATCTATGAGAGGTGTTTTAGTACATTTATCTATAATAACTTGTCTTTTGATTACCTTTTGATTGACATACTCTATGTCAAACTTATTAAGAAGTATGATCCATTTAGCCATTCGACCTTGCAAAGCTATTTTAGATAATAGATACTTGAGTGGATCTACTTTTGAAATAACCATGGTCTTATTATTCAATATGTAATGGCACAATTTTTGAGCTATGAAGACCATGGCCAAACAAGATTTTTCAATAGGTTTATAGTTATGTTCATATGTGACCAAGGTATGGCTTAGGTAGTATATGGAATGCTCTTTCCCATTATCATCATGTTGAGCCAAGAGTTCCCCCAAAGCATTGTCAGTAGTGGATAGGTATAACAAGAATGGATTTCCTAGCATAGGAGGTAATAAAATAGGTGGACTAGCTAAATTTGTTTCATAGTGATCATAACAGTCAAATATAACTCCCTTCTTTAGAAGGTGTGTAAATGGATGACACTTTTTTGCTAACTAAGAGATGCAGCATCAAATTGATTTGATCTTACCCTATAAATTATGAAGTTTCTTTAAATTTGTTAGTGGTGATATATCAGTTAAAGCATGGACTTTATCTAGATTGAATTCAATACCTCTATGAGACACGATGAATCCAAGTAATTTGCTTGAGGTTATTCTAAACACACATTTTTTTGGATTGAGTCTAACTTTATATTCCCATAATCTTTTAAATATCTTTTGTAGCACAGTTGGATGGTTAGCCCTAGTTTTGTATTTTCCTAATATGTCATCAACATAGTCTTCAATAATATCATGCATCATATCATGGAATATGATAGTCATGGCCCTTTTATATGTATCTCTAGCATTCTTAAGGCCAAATGGCATTCCTTGATAACAAAATATTCCCCATGGAGTGGTGAATGTTGTTTTATGTTGGTCTTCTGGTGTTATTTTGATACGGTTGTATCCTAAAAAGCCATCCATGAGTGAAAGCATTTAATAACCTATCATGGATTCAATGTCAATATTAGTCAATAGAAAATCATATTTAGGATAAGCTTTGTTGATGTCTAGAAAATCAATATAGATTTTGATCCCTTTAGGCTTTTTACTAATAGGTACCACATTAGAGATCCATTTTGAGTAGTCAATGGATTAGATAAATTCCGTTTTTAAGAGTTTTTCCAACTCTTTCTTTACCAATATAATAATTCAAGGATGCATCTTGCATATATTTTGTTTTACCAATTTGGCATTAGGATTAATCATAAGGTGATGCAAAACCAAGGTGGGGTCTAAATTTGGCATGTTAGAATAGGCCTATGCAAATATATCTACAAATTCTCTCAACAAAGATGTAAAGACTTCATATTCCTCCTTGATGAGGGACGTACCTAATTTTATCCATTTCAAGTCTGATGGAGTCCTCATGTTTACCTCGATTATGTCTTCAACTAGAAGGGTTAAACCATCTTATAATATAGTAGGCAATGACTTGAACTATTGGACTATGTTAGGGTCCTTTGTTAGGACTTTCTATTCAACTTCTCCGAGGCATGATGAATCTGAGTCCCTTAATGGGAGATCTAGCCATGTGACAAAAATAGTTGTAAATTCTTCAAGAATTTGATCAAATACTTGTTATTGTGCAAAACTAAACTTGGATCCATAGGAAAGTTCATCATTGGTGGTCTCTGGGTCTAAATTTGAAGAAGAATGAACATCCCCATCTAATGGTGCCTAAAACAAGTTTTCACCACTAGAATAACCTTTATCTTTACTTTTTCCCTAGTCAAAAAGTGCTTCAAAGAGGTTTCCAATTTAGGACCTCAATGGTTTACTTATTTTTTTGGATAAGGGTGTTCACGCGCTCTCTAAAATAGGCTACATGATCCAATGTAATTGAGAATCCTAACTTGTGATATCCCAGTATAATGTTGTCTCTAAAGCCTAGGAAGTCACATAATGCCTCGTCATTCTAGAATGCATCAATCAACAGATTGGATTCTTTTTGGTCCCAATCTATCAGTTGGGGATAATATAATGGTAATGGGTTGTGATGAATGACCAAGGTAAGGGTACAAATGGTATTGTTATCAAATAGGTTGGTTTTAGCTAGGCCATCAAATGTGAGGCTATGATCAGACTTTACTTCATTGTCAACATCATCATCACTAGTCACTGGTGATGGAGTTTGAATAAGATATGTAGGGTCACCCTCAAGTAGTTTAAATCCAAGTCAACAAGATATTTCATACTTAGTCATGGAAATTGTCTCAATGGTTCCTTGTTGATTCAATTCAAGGTCTCTTACTTCATAATTGTGATGCTCCATGATCCTATTGGGAATATGATACTTTATACTTTGATAACAATCAACTTGGTTTTCATTGTATAACCATGATTCATCCCCTTTAAGAGGGTTGGGTTCTAGGCTAGATATTGGTACAAATGTGATAGATCCCTTATCTTTATTCTTTTGTTGCCAATGCATATGTGGCATGACTTTAGGTTGCCCAAAGGTTTTCAAATTCTAAGGAATATTGGCAATATGAAATGTAAATGGGTCACATACTCTCCTAGTCCATTATCTTAAATGGTGAAATGATTAGATGTTTTAGGGGGTGACATGTGGGAAATGGAATCCTTGGTATTAATATCTATGTAATTATTTGATGAAGTATAAATAAGTATATCCTTTCCTTTATCTTGATTGGAACTTGGATTCATGCCATACTAATAATTGTAGCTTTAAAATTCAGCCTCAAGATGTTTGTAATGTTCATATGGGTGTAAATCTCTTAGAATATTCATGCCCATCCATGAGTGAGAAAAATTGATACATTAGTGCAGTGTTGATGGGACTGCATGAATCTCATTTAACTAAGGCCTACCTAGAAGCATATTATATGACAACTCAAGATCAAGCACATGACAAAGTGTATCATGGGTTAAAGGCCTAATGATAATTGGTAGGATAATGGTGCCTTATGATTCTCTTTCCTAATTATCATAGGTTTTGATGGTTATTGTTTTGGTTGGTGATCTACCATTATGTACCCAAGAAGCTTGATGATCTTTAGAGACACTATGTTGAGGCTTGATTTATTGTCTATAAGGACACATTTCAATTTCTGCCAATTTATATAAACTTCTATGTATAATGGGTTATTATGGAGTGGCCCAAGGGAAGACATATCACTTTGGTTGAATGTGACTTGTTGGGATGGAGCTAGGTGTCTAACCAAAGCTTGAAATTTATCAATGGATATGTAAAAATCAATAGTGGATTGGGTTAAAAAATCATTCAAGATGTTCTTATGGATTAATGATGTTTGTAGAAAATCTAAAATATAAATTTATGCTAGTGTCTTTTGTAATTATTCCACAATATTAAACTTCTTATCTTGGTCAGTATTGAATGGTTTATTTTGAGGTTGAACGGTTGGTTGGATGATAGGTAAAGTGGTGGATGGTTGTGGGTTTGGGATAGTAATCTTTGACGTCTGAGTTGTGATTACACAATTGAGATTAAATACTAAACCATTATCTCTAACAAATGTTGGGAATGGTGTGGGACTAGATAGGACAAGTCTCGATTGCTAGTGCACTCGTATGTGGTCACGTGGCAAGGATGAATTGTTGATATAAGGTCCAAAAGGGGAAGTCCTAGTTTGGTGGTTTGCTTGTATGCACTCCCAAGTTAAATAAGGATTATCCATGTAATTTGGATAAATTTTTTTGTTTATCAATAGTCAAAGCTGATTAGTGCTTGGTCTAGGATTAATGGAGATGGTATTAACACTACCCCCTATAATATGACCCACAACCCTGTTGTAGTCATGTGAAACTACATGGTAGATTTGTTGGTTTTTATTATTCTAACCTTGGTTTTGTCCATTATTTTGTCATTATGGGTTCTACTATTCATTTTTCTAATTTTATTAGTTTAGCCTTTGATTTTGATACTATCAATTTTGCTACTGCACTAGCAATTATTGTTGTTACTACTGATTATTTTATTACTACTAATTATTATGTCAATGAAATGGGTTTTTATAAATCCCAAGATTTTGATTTCAAGTGAAAGAACCATTATTTAATGTTATCTCCTCATTTTCCAACATATTTTTAATTAAATGCTTGATTTGGACATATCTTTGTAGATTATGCCCATTAACTCAATGATATTCATAATATTTGTTTTCATGGTACCAATCAAGATAAGGAATGACTTGTAGATAATGATTTGGTATAGTCCAACTAATTATATTATTAGAATCAATATTTTCAAATATAAACTCAATAGGTTCTCCTAGGTCACTAAAGACATGATGTGAAGGCATGGTTTTCCTAAGAGGAGGAGTTTGTAATGGTAAAGGCTAATGTATTTGTTGTACAAGTCTTAGTTGTTCTACCTGTGGCATTGGTTGGAGAGATTTTTGGGTAGGAGTAAGCTAAAAAGGTGGTGTAGATGATGTTTTCAGCATTTGGACATGACGTGATTTAGTTACTCCATTTCCCACAACATTCCTATTATAGTTGAATTGCTTCAATCTTTCTAGGTTATTAGCCTATGCCGATTGTGATGCTTGAAATTGAATGGGATCTTGATGTTGGCTATTTCCCTAATTTTTACCTTTATTTTTATTAGTTTAATTGAGCTTGATGACTCCTTTATTGATGATCACCTACTTGATCAACAAACTTTTATCAATGATCTCTTTATAAGTATGTGCACATTGTAGTTCCAGACGATAAGCTATCTCACTATGAAAATTTTTATTAAACACAATGGATAATTGTTTATCTGGTAAACTATGGAGGAAATAGCTTTCAAGGGCTCTCCATCACTTTAGATAACTTGCAAAACTCTCACTATATTTTTTCTTTACTTGCGTTAAGTCTACTAATGAAATCTCATGCTTGAGATTATAGGAAAAGTACTGCACAAAATTATCAAAAAGATCATCAAAATCTATCACTAAATTCTTGAGCAACTTTAAAAACCACTTCAAGTCTTGTCTATAAAAGTTCCTTAAAAACATTAGTAAAAGGTATATGTCACTATATGCCACTGGTTGACATGCGATCAAGAATTCAGTTAAATAGGCCTTAGGGTCACCTTTCCTATTGTATTTGTCAAATTTAGGTGGTTTGTATCCTAAAGGAAATGGTATCTAAAATTACTCCATGTTTAATGGATAAGAACACACATCATTAAATGTAAAAATTTTATTTTATTTTCCAACTTGAATGGCAGCAATTACATTTTTCATCTATTGTAATTCTTGGGATAGGAAACTAGAAGGAACATTTTTTTGAGAGAGAATATTGGTTTGGGTAGATGGTTGAGAGGTCACAAGTGGGACACTTTGACCAAGGTATGATGGAGATATCTATTGGGGTACATTAGTTTGGTTAGAAAATGGACCAGGAATATGCATATGTGCATTAAAATATACTTGAAATTATACATTTGGTTGTGCAATATTCTAGTTTAGGTTGGTGATAAAGGTTTGACTTGGAGGATTTTGTGGTTGTGATAGAGGTATATAACTATACTATGCCTACTATGGTTGAAAAGGGACATATTTTTGACTAATAAAACCTTGTTGTTGAATGGGAACTTGTGAATCAAGTCCCTGTCTCTAAATTTGTGGCACATTTTGAACCAATGATTGTCTAGTAGGTACTTTAGAAACATGGGAGCCTCCTTGTTGCATGAATCCCTATGTGGAAGTTAAAATAGGTTGTATATTCAACATCTATCACTGGCCAATATTTTCATGTTGTTGACTAGTCATTGCTGGGTTTTAGATTGTCATATTAGTCTACAACTGAAGAGGTATGTTTGTTATTACCTCATGAGCTGGAACATTAGTTACCCCTGATTGAGGTGAAAATATAAATGTCCTCTATTGAAATGGTACACTAGATTGTGCCTATTGTTGTGAAATAATACTCATTACTATTTGAAGAGGAGTAGGATTCATCACATGCTATCATTGAGGCATGACATTGGCCATTATTTGATTGCCTAATCCCATAGGTTGTACACTTGAGAAAGCAACTGATTGAGGTTGGGATGTATAAACTCCTACTCCCTAGTATGATGATCCACTCATGGAATTAACTATAGGTACATGTTTTTGGCTAGTTGTTTTTTCATTAGTACCACTTTGATTGGGATTGGATTCTACTTGTACATTTTCCACTACATTTGGCTCACTATTCTGTGTAGAGGCTAAAGACACTTCTTCAATAATGGGCATATGCATCAAGTTATCTACTGAAGTGATTTGCATGAATGGGTTAGATTCTCTTGTCTAATTAACTCTATCAACACTCTTGTTGCAGGAAAAGTCAATAAGAGCTTATCTCATCATGTACATTTGATTAAAATTATGTTCTAGATTTAGGTAGGTCTGATATGTTGTCTAATTTTGGTTAAAGTGGTCTTCCATGTTGTTTTTTCCTCAATTAGATATATTAGGGTCTTTATATGTTATTTGGAATAGAGCCATAAGATTTATAGAAGAAGCTTATTGATCATAAATGATATTATGGGGTATCTTTATGAAGCTTGGTAAATTTTCATGGGGGAAGTTTGCTAGAAACTTGGCCCCTACCTTTATGTCTCTAACCAAAATCTCATCTTTGTTCTCTAGAAAATGTCACTCAAACAAAAATGTATTATACATGGAATCTGTATTAGTATAATATGATTGTTGAAGAACTAGCTCATCCACTGTGGGCATTATATCTAGGTATTATGTAGTTTGTTCTTAGTCTTGTTCTAAATAAGGTGGTGTATTAACAAAATAATTAGCCAATGGATCTTGGATTTGTACCCCTAATTGAGTATTATAAGATGGATAAGAATCCATCTCATAAGTAATATTATCTGTGTAGTGGTCTTGCACCATTTCTTCCTATGCAGCTATATTACTAATCCATATTGTACATGAGTGCACTATGAGTGTAGGAATACATGTTGGGATCCATAGTCAATGCTTTAAGATAAAAGTTCAAAGAGTTATACAAACTCTAAAAAGAAAAATATCTAAAACAGATGATCTTCCAACTTGGTCTAGATTTGTCAAAAGGATCAAAAGGTTTATACAAAGATTTGTGAGTAAATAAGGTATCATAAAGTATCAAACATTTCAATATTCACACAAAGATAATAAAGTCAATAGATCAAAAATTGAAATGCCAAACTCTAACATCAAAGTGTTTCAAATCATTCTAATCTAGAAATTTAAAATTTGCTAGGTCTTTTGGCCAAATGTGGCATCAAAATATAGGCTCAAACAAGGCATGTGCTAGGACTTTTGGCTAAAATGGCATCAAAATTTAGACTTTGAAAATAGATGAAAATTTTAATCTAATGGTTTTAAAACACTTCTAACAAACACTAGGCATTTGATTCTTGGACATGAACTCAATCAACTAGGTATCAGGTATGAAACATAAGGCACTTTTAGAGAGTTTATTTTCTCACAAATAATGGTATAAAACTTGGTTCTTTTGATAAACAAGATAGACAAAATGAACTATGTAACTATGCTTGATAAATATTCGCAAAAGTATACTTAGATTAGTTTGAAAATTTAGGAACAAATTGAACTCTATGCAAGAGGGTATATGAAACAATATTTGAAATTTTTTGGGTAGTGTAATGACACTACACTACCCAAAAGGTGTGGCTAAATGTTTGTATCAAAAACTCTTCAAGGCAAAGATAGTTTCCCATAGTTTTGATAGCATAACACTATCTTTCTTGACTCCAACTGTTGTGGTGCATAGACTCAAAGTGTAAGTGTTTAGCATAAAATGGCTTAATTATATTAAGTGATGATAATGATTATAAGTCTTAAACAACATTCAACCCAATTTGGAAATTAAACTTAAGTTCCCTCAAGTTTAGTGAAAATGGTGAATCCACTTAATACATCAACCCTATGAACTTATAAAGGTGCAATTTTGAATTTAGATTATAATCGAAGGACTTAAACAACTTTGGTAAAGGTCTAGACTCAATTGGAAAACATAACTTTGTTAAAGTGGATGATATGACTCCCAAGCTTTGGATGAACTTTGAACAAGGTAAATTGATGATTTCATGTGGGCATCATAACACCTCTTTATTCAAAGGAAAATTAAGACTATGTGTTTGGTTTGAATTATTTGTTTACACCAAGTTTTGACTTCAAACAAGACTTTAATCTAAGACAAAATTCAACTGATTAATCACTATTATATTCTAAACTAACAAGGTTTCTTGGTATTATTGGAATCCATCTATATACATCATTCTAGAGGATTTTAATTGTTTATCCAAAATTAAATACACATTATATAGTAGTATTTTTACACCCCCCTTCTCTCAAATGATAGTACTGGGACATGGACCTTGAGGTGCACCTTGCACCAACAATACTTCTATGGTAAGTGGGGATTTGTCTAAGATCTAACATGTTTCCAAACCTTCTATGGGAATTGATTACACAATGACTTTCATGCCAAACAATGAAAAAAACACATAGATTTTGGGTCTATATCACTTGGCTTGTTTCAAAAAGGTTTAGTCCCTTTTGAAACCACCGCATTATGTTATTCACTTAGTGCAGTGTGATGTCTAAAGTGCCATTGCATCCCATGTGCAACTCCAATTAAGATACAAATGAAGTCAATGTTAGGAGGTGAAACCCCCAGTCAAAGCTTCCCTAAAAAACATGTAGGAGGTGATGAAGTCCCCCTCGTAAGCCAAGTTTGCATAAAAAAAAGAAAGCATGAAAGTATAAAGACCTTAGGGTCACTTTCAAGGTCAACCAAACTTTGATGAGTTTTTGGGGATTGATTTAGATGACTTTCTTTCTAAGCCTTGGACTAGGCTTTTTGCAATAGGAATGGTGCTTTTGATTCTAAGGGTTCCCTAAAGGAGATAAATGGAAGAGCATACATGCATCATCCCTCTTTTTTCCAAACAAAATCTAACTTAAAAAACTAAGTAAATACACAAAACTTATAAAGGTGAGTTCATTTTTAAGCCCAAATGGAAAATGAGGTGGTGTTCATTTGACCCCTTAGTCTTAGTTATAACTTTGAAAACTAATGCTAAAAACTCACTTAAGAACCTAAATGTTACTTTAAACACCAAAAAAATGTTCCTAATTCATTTTTAAACATGAAAAAGATAATCTAAACATGTTTTTATCAAATTTCAAGCTTGGTCCTACAACAAAAACATTAGCATGTCCTTTAGCCTTAAAGATATTTTGGGTTTGAAATAATGAACTTAAAAAAAAGAGCTTTTGGGTTCATGTTTTAAGAAGAACACAAAGACCAACATTAGTTATATAACCAATGATGGCTACACTTACTAACCAATGATGGTTATCTAACTGACATCGATAATACCAATAGTGACTGACGATAGCTATCCAACCAATGATGGTTTTACTAACTAACACCGGTTACTGTGTAAAATTGTAATAAATAAAAATGGAAAAACAAAGTTAGAAAATCAAATTGTAAGAGTTTTAATGATATAAATGAATATTTTAAAGTTGCATAATGATATTTTTCATGTGTGGGATGCTTTTGTCCCATCAGGGGTGCCATATGCGATCTAAGAATTTGACTCAAGAGAGGATGGTTAGTATGGTATTAGTTTCAAAATGAAAACAAAATGAAATAAATACACTAAATATCATAACATCTTTATGCCTAAACACTAGGGAGAGCTTAGTTAAAAAACATGAATAAAACACAACTAAAATGCTTGTTGTGGTGGCTTGCTCAGCTTTTACTCATGAAGTCCTTGGCAATGGAAGTTTGGGTACATCAATTTCTCCTTGGCACCTTTGGCTTGTGGTGTGACTTGGCTTGGAATAAATTTGGCATGGTAACACTAATTACATGAAGCTTTATAATCAATTCTTCATTATAATTTTGCATTATCAAGACTTAGAAATGATGTTCATAGCCTCTCTATATATAGATTTTTGAAATTGAGTAGAATCAACCTAAATCATTCATATCAAGATCGAGATGTGTGGCTAAGAATTAATCCAATTTTACAATTAAATTTGATAAATAGGCTCATCAATATTTGGGATAGAAGAGAAATTAAGAGGCATGAAGGGCTTTGATGAGGCATGGGGCATGAATCTTGATATTTGTGGCATTTATGGCCTAGGGATGTCTTCCCAAATAATGAGGTCACTTAATGATGTAGATATTTAATATTCATTTTCAAAACAAATTATTCAACAAGTTTCCTTATAATTCTTAATTAGGCCTTGATTTGGATTAATTAGCTCTTAAGCATGATTAAGCACTTTGTGCACAAATTATTCAAATTGATCAAAATGCCTTATTATTAGTCCAAAATTTGACTAGATTAGAATTGGAAGGTGATGTCAGATGCATTGGATCCAATATCCCATTTAGGATATTATCAATAACAAATAACAAAATCACATGTCTTGTGCAAGACATTTGATAGGAAAGAGCAATCTAGAGCACTTAGGTGCAAAATTGGCATTTTGACTTGAAATGATCTAATCAAAGTTAGTTAGCCCATCAATTGCATTTCCCCATTTAGTGATACTTTATCCAAAACTAGCACTTAAATATGTTATTTTTTACATCATTTAGCATGTTTTAGTGTTTTTAGGCCAAATTGTACATTTTGGGTAGAAATTGGCCAAAAGCTTAATTGGAGGTTATTGGTGGCTAGATTTAGGTGTCTAAAATAGTGTGATGGGTGATGGAATATTAGGACCAAGAATCACATACACCATTGGAGTTATTGAGAATTCTTCATTTGATTGGTGCCAAGTGATAAAAGACTATAGGAGATCTAAGACACTTTGACATTATGGCTCATCTTTTATCTAATTATTTGATGGATTATCATCCTTATGATTTTAATCATTTGATGGAATTTGATTTGGATTGGATACTAGTGCCTAATTTTGGGCTTCAATAGGGGAGATTTACTTTTAGCTTGAAAGATTATTTTGGCTTTGATATTCCCCTAGTGCCTAATTTTGGGCTTCACTAGGAGAAGTCATGTTTTGATTAGGCTGATGATTTGACTCATTTTTATTATGACTGATGGAATCAAAGATGGCTTGATTATTATGATTGAATTTTGGAATATTATTTTGGACCTTTGGATTTTTGGCACACATTATATTTCTCAAAGTTCTAATAATGCATGGTCTTGTTTGTCCCTATGGAGAGAGGAAAATGTAGTAGGATTTTGAGCACACTATGAATTAAACATGTTAATTCAAACTCAAACTCAGTCTACCTATTAAGAAGGATTAATGAAATAAGTAAGAATGATATGAAAGTTACCAAATTCCTTGCTTCATATAAACTCTTTCTAGGATTTGTAAATGGAATTGTGATTTCATGTAGACTCAATTTTTTTTGCATTGTGATGACATGATGGAGGATTATTGATGAGAGATTCAATGGCTAATTTGACATGGTTTAGGTATGAGAATGTTTATTAAAGGATTAGATTGGCATGATGATGTTATAAGGAGGAAATTTGGTATTTGTGGTAAGCTTGGAATGACTCAAAATTCATGAAAAATGACTCAAAAAATACACTCTAAAAGGACACAATTAAATGCAAAATTTAATGAAAAATCATAACTACATAGTGCAAAACTATAACTAGAGGGACAATATTGGTACTTTCAAGTTGTGATATTATATATGGGAGATGATCATGATAGTTACCTACAAGACCATGGTTAGCTAGACAATAGCATGACTAAGATTGATAATACCATGATTTGATATATAACAAAAATATTAGTTTTTTGATAAACTACAAAACTATGACTAGAAACTACAAAATTGCCACTAAAAATAAATAAAGAGTTTTAGTATTGTTAGAGAGGAAATTTTTTTCCATATTTAGATTTTTAACATAGATAAATTCTTATGCAAGTGATAAGTGATAGGTTTAGAGTTGGTGTTTGTTCTATATCAGATTTTAAAAATGGACCCTTATGTTTTCACCAAAATGGCCAAGATTTTAACCAAGTAGGAGAACAAAATATGTTTTTTCACATAGATATTTCTCCCTAAATTTTCATGATAAGATTAAAATATTAAACAAAATATAAGATGATAGTCAAAATGCTAAAATTACAAGATCATGATTAATAATATAATATTGCTACTCTGCAATATAATATCATAAGTCTAAAAATACTGAGAGTTATGGTTTTATCAAAAATGGGGAAAGAGGTAAGGCCTGATGTGACTATGTTTGGTCCTAAAATGGTTCCTTCTCCTATTGTCCTCCTTTATTGACCCTACAAAACATATAGACTAGACAAAAAATTGATAGAAACAAAAAAATTTCATGATATTGGGGTTAGTTTTTCAAATATGGACTTAAAGAAAAAATCCTTTATAATATTAAATGATAGGCTTTATGATGATATAACCCCTACAAAAACACAGATCACCAGAGTGAAATACTATAAATTAAATGATAGAGGTCAACCATTATTAATTTTGTGAAGATTGATAATACTGTGACTCTCGATCACCATACCGTGATTACCATGATGAAGCCATGATTAGGATAGTTGCAGTATTTTCAAATGATTACTTGAAGTAAAAACTATTAGCAGTTTACAAAATCACAATTGGGTTAGATAATATCATGAATAGACTAACAACATCAAAACTATCAAGTCATGATATTATTGAAGACTAAAACATTCATGCCTAGATAGACATCTAGTCATTATCTGGATGGTTAAAGCATTATCATGGCTCACAGGGTTAATATCATTACTTCCCTAGACAATCTCATGACTATCAGTGAATTATTATTACTAAAAGCTATATATGAATTTTTTTTTTTAAATTAATATTTTTCTTGATCAAATTAACCTAATAGGCTAGCAAAAATAACACTAACAAGCAAAATTGATTAAATGGGAGCAAGGTCCCACCATGGTCACCAAAATGTAGATATAATTTGAGCTCTATAAGGATTTCACAATGTAAATTCTAAACTCAAATATAAACCACTAGATAAGATGATAAAACCATTAGAATCTAAATTCCATTATATTAATGCAACATTCAATCCTACATTTACATCATAAATCCTAAGTGTTTCACATCATGATTAAACAAAATATAAAAGACAAGAAGATTGGGATGAATTTACCTTAGAATCAGATTGACATAGATGTTTGATCAAAGAATTTTGATGATGGATTAAATGGATTAAATAAGCTAATTCAAACTCAAAACATAAACTACCTATTAGGAAGGATTCATGAAACAAATCAGAATGATGTAGACCTTACCACATTCCTTGCTTCATATCACCTCCTTCTAGGATGTTCTAATGGATTTATGATTTCATATTAGACTTAGATTTTTGGCAAAGTGATGGCATGATTAAAGGATTTTGATGATGGATGAAGGATTGATTCAAGGATTAATTTGGCATGGATTGGGTATGAGAATGCATGTTGAATGATTAGATTGGCATGATGATGTTATGGTAATTCTAGTTAGTTTTCCATTGCCCAAGCATGGAATGTTATAGCATAATGGAGGGAGATTTTAGATAATTTAAAATTATTTAAAAGTCTCTAGTTTAGAGACTTCTACAGACTCGGAGGAGCTTCTCCAATTATAGAGATTTATCCATTATCTTAGAGAAAATCAAGGGTTAGGTGGGAGTTAGATAGGGATTATATAAGTGATTAAGGACTAAGAATGTAGTACAGTCTAGGGTGTAGGTTAGTAGGTGGGTAGGTAGGGTTATGTTAATTAAAAATTCTCATATGAATGGATAACTAGGATTAGATTAGGATAATAGGGATTATGATAGAATTAATTAAGGAGGTGGGATGAATAATGTTAGTTAATGTATGATAATAGAAGGGGGATATTACATAAATGGTTAGGAAAAGGTGATAAATTTATGGGATGAATTAGATTACGTAGAATTAGTGTCAACTAATAAGAATATTAGTGACATTAATGAAGTGAGAAATTTTAGGTGCATACATAAAGCATTCAAGATCTTTGGCTTGGTGATACTATGCGAAAAATACCATGAGAAAAAAATAAATGCATAACACATTTACCCCATTATGGATATGATCATATAAAATTTAAAAAATCTTGGGTAATAATGCATTTCATTTGAAAGATATTCAAGGTATTGATCTAAAATAACTAGTCAATGGATAGTTCTTGAAGCATTACTTCATGGATGCCCCATTTAGAGAGGTCTCTGAGTAACAATATACATTTTAGTATAGGTAGGAGTATATTATATTTTGTTTATTAATTAGTTTCATGTATTTTATCTTTTGTTTTTATTATACTAGTTTATGTTTTCTAGATTAGATTTGCTTTCATTAGTTTTCCTACTTTCTAGATTAGTTTTCTTTTGGTTTCATGAAATTTGAATTCTAGTCAATCCTGGTATAATCAAACATAGTTTGAGGTGTTTTGAATCCAAATTGAATTAAGGGGTAATGCATACTATAGTTTATAACTTTTAATGTGGATAAATAATGAGAGAGGTAGCCATGAATATGCCCTAAATCTTATGATTTCATTAGGCATGTGAAATTTGTTCCCAAAGTTATATGCAAATTTAGAAAACTCTCCTTATTCCCTCAACTCAAATTCACATAAAACACTAATACTTGTTTAAGGTAATAATCATGGACATGGGCAAGAGTTGACAGGGACATTTTGATTAAATCAAAATTTTAATGAAAATAGCTCATTATGGTCACCTTTTCCCTCTTCCCAAAATTATAAAAGAAAATCAAAAGGATTTAAAGTATACATGATGAAATAAGATAAATATATCACACATCATGAAAAATATGAAGAAAAGAGGAATAGGTGATCAAAGGTATCTCTGTCGAGGCTATAGACACCTAGCTGATAGCATCACAATTCTTGTGCTCCTCATCTATATACCTAACACCCAATCAAAGTGAAATTGATGGATCACCTGTATGTCCTTACCTAAAAACCTAAAAACAAGAGATAAATAAGAACACTTTTAACACACATATCCAAGGTGTAAGTAAAGTTAGAATGTTGCATAGGATTATTAAGAGTGTATTTCCATTTGTGGTTTATTCATTTATATCAGGGTAAGTTTATGGTTGATATTGGGATTGTGGAACCATGGATTGGGTTCTTGAAAACTCTATATTATTCACCCATGTGAGTCTCCACTTGTTTTAATCAACACACCCCACCCTATATTTTTCTCTAAAAAGTGGGGACCCCCTTTATTTTTCAAAAATAATGATTATTTTATAGCGGTACTTATGAGTCTTTGAGGTTTATAATACTAGTTTTATATGTAGAAATTTAGTACTTTTAACATTGAATCATGTTGTGGTATACTTTTTCATTTGGAAACACTTGTTTAAACTAACATATTAATGAAAAGGGTAGAAATAATGGCTTTGTATGATAGTAATTTAGATTTTTTATTTTGGATATATTCTTTGTAAATTTCTCTTTAGAAAGATTCTCTTTAGAAATTTTCTCATTGAGAAAATTTGCTTCAAAAATATTTCATCTAAATATTCTCTTTAGAAAATTTATTTTCAGCAACTTCCACATAATAAGGATTCTATAAGAAGGTTTTCTCTAGCAAGTTTCTCTTCATCAAGTTTGGTCCATAGAAGCTTTTCTTTGAAAACTTTATTTCAAAAAGTTTATGAATGAAATTTTCCTTTATGGGCTCTTTCTCTTTGGATCCTTTTCATAGAGGAACTATTTCAGTGACTTTGTTTTGGGAAGATTCATTTCAACAACTTTCACTTTAGAAAGATTTCATCAAAAGGTTTTTTAAGAATGATTCTCTTTGGTAACTTTTTCACTAGAATATTTGTGTCAACAACTTTCATTTCATAGATTTCACTTTGGAAGCTTTGTTTTAGAGACTTAGTATTTGGAATATTTCTCTTTGGGGACTTTTCATGTGATTAATTTTACCCACAATATCACCTTCTGAAGAGTACATAGTTATCAACAAACCTTGTTTCAGCAACTTACTTTGAAAACTTTGTTTTAGATACTTTTCATTGGTAAGATTCATTTTGTCAACTTTCATTTCAAAGAGATTTCATTGAAGGGTTTATTTTAGAAGGATTCTTTTTGTTAACCTTTACACCAGAGGATTTGTGTTAATAACTTTCATTTTGGAGATTTCACTTTGGAAGATTTGTTTTGGTGACTTAATATTTGGAAGCTTTGTTTCACAAACTATCACTTTGTAAGCTTTCTCTTCAAAGACTTTTCATGTGACTAATTTTTTCCAAAACATAACCTTCTAAAAAGTAATTAATTATTAAAAAACCTTGTTTTGATAACTTAATTCAAAAACTTTATTTCAAAGACTTTTCATTGGAAGGATTGTTTCAACAACCTTACTCATCAGTGACTTTAATTCAAAAACTTTGGGCATAAAAGCTTTCAGAGCAAATATTTCCAAACAACATTATACAGTTCAAAGTATTTTGGCTCAAAGGTAAAGTTTGACTTATATTTACTAGACTACATAATGACACATAGAAAAAGAATAAAGGTTATAGGTCACACCCTGAATGATAAGGCATCCTACGTGGCATGCACACTAGGACAGGGTGGTTAAATTGGAATTAAATAAAGGTGATGAGAACATATATGTTAACCATTAATGGCATAAAAACTAAAAAATAAAAGCAAAAATATATTTACATCAATCCCGCAACCAAATTCATGTCATTCCATCTTAAAAATCAAGAAAAATTCAACCTCAAGCAATCTAAGAAGCATTAATTGCTATCATAGTGATTTGTTAATCCACAAGATTTAGTTCAGTTATATAATCCATTATCAAAAACTTGGAGCATACTAGTATTTTATAGAATTACCATGGCATAATCTCCCATGTCCTAAAAAAGAGACCCAACACCATCTAGATTATCAATAAAGGATTTTATAGAGTAATTGGACATTGTGTTTGATGCCAATACATTTGATGGATGCTATTCAAACTAATAAACATTATGGGAAGCATTGTAAAATGTAGACTCCTTCAAAATTTAAGAAGAGATAATAGTTGAAGATTAATAGCTAGTGAAGGATTTGTTCCCTTTTAAACATCAATCCCTATAATACACAACTATGAAGCTAGAGGACACCTTCAATATGTCAACAATTATATAGTCATCACATATATAGTAAGCAAAGCATTCAATAGGTTTTTGAACCTACCCATTCTAGATGTCACTTTATATTTACATATTGTTATCACATGGAATAAGGCCAATAATGCAGAGCAAGCTCTATCAAGGTGGTTCCTCCCTGGGAAAATTTTCAATTTGAAAGAACATGTCAAGAGCCCTATCCCCATCACCCATTTTAGAATGGGAATCTATGTGGTAATAGCAATGTTGAATAAAATTTATGGCCATCTGAGCATCTATTTTATACACCTTAAGTGGGTTCCCCTAATACACCTACTGACTACTTAGAGCACACTTATTCATTGCGTAAAGCGATCAACACATGCTTCTAAGAGCAAATCTTGCATAAGGATAAGCATCTACTAGGAGGAAATTTTACATGATGTCTTAACTATTATATGTGGTCATGAAGATGGTATATAGGCATAATGAAGTCCTATGGTATCCTAACATAGAAGTCATCAAGAATAGGATTTGTGACTATTAAACTTTTGTGCACATATATTCATATATGAGAAACATAACAAAGATCATTGAAGACCTCTACCATTAGGTCTAGATGGACATACATGGTCAACATTTGGAAATAATTTCCCATAATATAGCCTAAACACTTACCAAAAATATAGGGGATTATTGGCTCTATCTAGACTACATAGTTATTATGGTGTTTGTCCATAAGGTACATCCTCTTCATCTCCTAAAGTTTATTCTAGACAAGGTTTCTAAGTAGGAAATTATGTATCAAATTTGGAATAACATTTATGAGGAGTTGATGAGAAATAATAAGTCTAAATTAATGGATGCCACATCACTATTGGTCAAATGTAATATAAAATTTTAAAGTAGTTAAAAGAGACTAGGAATGCCAAGAAGGCATATGTATTGCCTACCCTCCCTCACAAAGACTATGATCCTCATGACAAGGTCTAGACAAAAATTCATACCCTTGGACTTGATTACAAACATGAGCCAATGGATCATGATTATCCATTCCTTAATTCTAAGTATGATGAAGAGGTAAAGGAAAGGGATGAAACTATAGGATTGAGTGAGGACTTACTGAGAGTGATACAGGTAGATCCATCTCTTATACTTGGTGAAGCAAAGTTTAGGATTCCACCTCTTGGAGGATGGAGATATAATTTATGGAGTGTTAAGAAATAAAAGATACCAAAAAGAGTGGAATAGGATTATCAAATATCTCAACACCAACCCCAAGACAAATAACAATTAGTAGGTGGGTCACCTCTCATTGGAACATAACATGAATAAGCTAAGGAAGAACAACTGACTAGATCCATACAAGAAGAAGAGGAATCAGTGATCCCCATTCAACCTTTAATAGTTGAAATTATATAGGTTAAGCAATAGATGATTGAGGAACTAAATCAATTAAGAGTTATTTCACATAGTGAATAAGCCATAATTATATGCTTAGAATCCTCTAATGAATAGGAAACATTGGTTTTTATAGCCCCAAAACCCAACATTATTTCTCCTTCTCTTCCACAAGTAGGTAGAGCCATAAATACCTATTATAGGAAGCCTAAGGGAGACCGACCATAGACCCCTCCAACCCAAGATGTGGGCGAGAAAGAGATATAATAGGAAACTATCATAGGTTAACTATCTGGTAAGGTTCCTTTAATCATAACCCCTTAAGGTCTTTTCCCTTTGATGTCCTATACTTTAGATTCTATCACCCCTAGGCTAGGTGTGTCTAAATTCATTCCTCCATAGGCACTTTATATGGGTTTAATTTTCATACACCCATATATGAATCTACTTAGTAACACTTCACCTATTTTATCCTCCATTGTTTCAGTTTCCATTCCATCAATGTCTATCCCATCCACACTAGTTTTGTCCATTCCAATTATTTCCCAATCCATCACTCCAACTATATCTCCTTCTACCCAATTGGGTTCACCCTTTCCTTCTTCCACTCAAACCACAATAACCATAGTAGTTACTACTAAAAGAGAACCTAAGAGGTAGGTAGTCTTTTTGTCCATCTAGTGCCACAATATGGAAGCATAGACTAGTTAAAGATCATATGGACAATAATGCCCAATCCTTCCACAAATACTGAGCCTAAGACTAAAAAACATGCATAATTGGAAGCTCATCTCTTATATCCCTCAAATCTCACTCTTCCATATTGGTCCAAGGAATTAGGATCCTTAACCTCTAAGAGTCCCAATCTAAACATAACTAAATTTCCAATGATGAGCTCTCTATTTGATAAGGCTAAAACATCAATACAAAGAGTACGGAAGACAAAAATTAAAGATAGTGTTGACCACTTTCTATTCCTAGACTTATAAATGGATCAACCTAATGTCATTAATCTATTATCCATATTTAGTATAATGGTTATCATTTATCTTATGAGTTAGGAAGGTGTTTAATTAGTTACCTAACTTTACATGATTATACTTTCTTTTGTCAGTCTTCATATCTCCTTTCCATTTTTATTCAAGTATTTTCATGATGATAAAACATGCTTAGATGTTCTTTTATTACATTAATGGAGCTCTATTATGTGAAAAATGCCATGGTGAAGGTGAAGTGAGGAGGTAGTTTGATAGAGGCTCATAAACACATTGGTTATGTCTAATAACATGAGGTATGTTCACTTTCAAGTTTCCAAGAATATCATGGAAAGTGTCTTAAGATTAATTTGAGGTCTCTCATAGGTCATAAAATTCTTTTCATATGATACTGACATAATAATTCAGTTGATATACCTTTTTAAGGTCATATATGTGTGTAAAGTCAATGTTTTTGGTCTTAATGAGACCTAATATAGCCTTGATAGACCACTAAGTCACCCCACATGCCTCCAATGGACCTCATAAACTTCATCAAGCCATGAATAGACCATTTCATACCTCATTTAATCCATTACCATCATAGTCAATGCCTAACTTTCTTTAAATGGGCCCCACATGTATTAAATAATGAATTTTTAACTCTATCAATTTGTACCAAGAAGTTAAAAGTGTCACATGACCCATATTTTATCTCCATAACACATACTAATCATGTATTTATGTCTAAAACAAAAATAATTTTAGAGAAAATGGTAGGTTGTAGAGGTTTCTCAAGTGGCATAGATTTTTACACTATGGACTAGCTTAGGTAAGGACATGATTTTGTAGAGGGAGGTCATTAATGTAAAATAGAAAAGAAATAAATGTTTTTAAATTTCATGTAATCTCAAAACCATCCCATCTCTCCCTTAAGCTCATTGGCAAACTCAGAGAGTTTCTCAAGTTTATGCATGTACCATATAGAGTAGAAAGAATGGGGGTTCAAGATCATAACCAAAGAAATTAAACTTAAGTAGCTTATACCCATGGGTATTTATTTGGGTATTGGTCCCATGAACTTTATGAATATTCCTTAATAAGTTAAGGAATTTATATGCCATTATCATCTAAATAGGCTAAGTTGGACTCAATAATTTTTAAGGATTAATATCTTGTTTGCTCAAACCAAAGATGTATGTTGCTTCCTTGGATCCTAAAGGATCTTGATATATAATTTTTATCACTTTAATCACACATGTGAGCTCATATTACTAGTATACCTTCAATACTAGCTCTTGTGTGTGATTTATAGACAGTTCTATGCAATACGCAGATGTTTAATGTCTTCATCAAGGTTGTGGGCTAGGTTGAAGAGTTTGTATGAGTTTTTCAATGTTTCCAATTCCTTATTTATAATTTTAAAGTTATAATTACCCCTTTTCATCTCATAATATCTAAAGGAGAAATGGCTTATGCATACTTAAGACCACTATGTAGTGAGCATTGTGTATGGCTTAGTGACATCTATAGATTCTTAAATGTAAATTAAAACATAGAAAAAGAGTTGAATTCATGGTGGGGATTCATTATAACCTTATATAAAATTTTCCAACCCCCATTATAGAATCATAGGCATATAAAACATATTCCTTACCTCCAATCTCACTTAGTCACTTTTAGCAGAATTTGTCTTTTACAAAAATTAAGGTTTTTCTAAGTTTTTAAGGTTTCACTTTAGGGTTGTGTATGCTTCATTTGTGCATCAAAAGTGCCATGTTTGATTGTATATATGTGTAAAGGTATAAAAGGTTCATGTTGTTGGTTTTAAAATTTTTCTTATTCTCCATTTCACACCATTTTCATATCTTTATCTTTTCACATGGTTTCTACTACCATTCACACTGTGTTACCCCTATTTTCATGTCATACACTCCATATTTCTCAACTGTCACCCTTATCCATTCATCCACCATTCAATTTAAGCCTATATCATGTCAATACACCTTCATACTCCCTTAAAACCTTTAAAATTAATTAAACCATAGGATGTCGGACCCATTGGTCATAGAGTGAACTAAGAAGGCAAATAGCCACCTACAACTAGCCTTTTTAGGACTATTATAGCAAGCTCTCCAAAAGGCACTATGTATACTATTAAAAGTCATGGATATTAATTTGAACATAAGAATATATTCATTCCAAGGGATTATTTTTAATATGGATATGTTACTATGGTTTGAGAAGCTATTAACCACTCTCCCCTCATACAAAAATGACACTCAAAACCTGCACACAATTAGCATGTATGAATATATTCCTATAGTAGATTACTGCATATGAGGAACCATAATTTACTTATGTTATAATTTCATCATTATTGTGGTTCATATTTAATTAGAGTGGTATGCAAATAAATTAACATTATAAAATCATCATCTGAGAATTATAATATACCTAAGTCACATTATGGATACCTATGTAATCAAAAATACCTCTAAATAAAATGATGAAGGCCATACTCAAAACTTTCATGCCTACTCATATAGTCAAAATTTTGTTTATTGCTAGTCTGAACCAAAATGGTGGTTTGAAACCCTTATGGGCATGAGAAAGATTTCAAATTTAGTAAAAATAGTCAACATGACCAATTTAAGACACTCATTTATTCACTTATTTTATAAAAATAGTGGCTATACCGACTATTTTATCTCAGACCAAACCATGTCTATGATAATTATTATGTGGGTTGAAAGGTACATCCATGCCATGTAGGGTCTACAGATAGTTTGGGGTCTACAATAAGTTTTGTTTCAGTTAAAAATTAAAAATAAGGTCTTTATACTTCATCTAAAAGGTCACTTAGAACTAAAATAAAATGTAATGCAAATAGTCACATAGGGTTGTTTCTAGACCCTACTACGATCCCAAGATTCATTAAAGTTCTTTCAACAAGTTGGCCAGTCAATATGAGGTGTATGAGGATGTCTAATACCTATTAATAAATTTTCAAGTTCAAATAGGTGAGAAATTTTATCAAGGTGTCCTCAACCCTTGATTGAGCCATTCAACCTATACATAGTCAATTCAAAGTTCACCTTCAAATGTTAACCCATTCCACCACATACATGCTCAGGGCCAAATATCCTAGTTAAATTCAAGTCTCCCTATAAAACAAATATTCATGAAATATTGGTTGGTATTTGGGGGATAATCTTTATGAACAAACATTAAGAATATAAGCACTCAAAATTTCTTGAAAATAACCCTAATATCATCTTCTAATGTTCATATCTCTACACATATTTTTAATGGGAACCTAGGACATTCATGTAAGATGAGGAGGTTAATAACTTGTAGATTCATGTAATTTATTCTTAGTTTGGATGTTTATACTATATGAACCATAATTAAGATGGTGGATGTCTCAAACCCTGTATAAACCCTAGAAGTGATTTAGTGGTTAAGTTTGGCCTCAAAACCTAGCCATATGAGATAATTTGATCATGAAATGACCTTTAAGGTCTCCTAAGGTCCTATGAACATCATAGTGGCTCACTGATTAGAATGTGAAAAAGTCAAACTATATGACATAGGCTTGAAAGTTCTAGTTTGAGCTCAAAATCTAGGAAATGGAGAGTATTTATGTGCAGAAAGAAGTCAAGAAGGGATAATAGGTCCTAGATCATCTTAAAAATCCCTTTAGCATCCACCAAAGTGACCTCCATAACTAGTTTAGTAATAAAAAAAGTAAAGGTGTTAGAATTAATGGCTATATACATTCAAAATGGGTCAAAAGGCTTGATAAAATTAGTGTTTCTACCTCTTAAAATCATTGAGGTAATTTTTAGGTTGGGTATGATGAAATAATGCCTTGAAAACCTAGGGTTTAAACCAAAATTCATGATTCATGTCTATAGATAAATCAATACATAGCTTCCACTATGACTATGTCATCAAAAAGTGAAGTAGAGGATAGTTTAGAAAATATGAATGCTTATAACCTTCTTAGAAAAGACCATCATAGTGTTGAAATCCCTTTGGATAATTTATGTCTAAGGAGAATCCATTAAAATGGACCATTTTACCTATAGACACAAAAGTTACTCAAAAGGCATCTTCTTCACATTAAGTGCATATTCAAATGCTCATCATAGCTTTAATGTTAAGCATGGAGATCCCAACACTTCAAGGAAGGTGGGGAGGTCTATTGGCTTGAATTTTGTGCAATTGGTTCAAAGATCCAAGCTCTTATCTCACCATCCTTAAGACCCCCAAACACTCTTAAACCTTCCTTAAACCCTAATAGTGACTCAGCTAGATAGGTTTAGTGAAAGGTGTATTAAAATTCTCAAGACATGCTTGAATAATACTTGAATCATGTTTCCATCTCAAAGGGGCTCTGATCCATGGCATGTGATGGTATAAAAGTTGTATAAACACCTCATAAAGACATAAATTTTTAATATTTTGGGTATGATATTATTTCAAGGCCTATGTAAGAGTTACAAACTATGGGAGAAGTAAATTTAGGGATTATTCTACCTCTCTAATGTAAAAATGATACATGAATGTGCTTGTAAATATCTCTACCATCTCATCTTAAATAACTAGTCTATGAAGAAGCTCAAGTAGCCTAGTCATGCAAGGATAATGTGTTTATAGGTAAATAAAACTTCAGATATCTCAGTTCTAATGCATATGGGTTCACCTAAGAATGACCTAAGTCTTATTAGATGAGTTGGGATTATAGTTCATTTATTTGATCATTCAAAAAGTGAATATGAACAGAAAGATGAAGGATAAGCAGAGTGGGTCTACTTATCATATAAGTAGAAGAGTTTAGGAGGTATATAATGGTATGTTAGAATTGATAAACCATATTTAATCATTTTTAATTGTCATCCAAGTGAGCACATCAAAAAATGGAGGCTATTATGACAGGTTAGAGGTAGTTTTAAGGATAATTTTACATGCACATGAAAGGAGACGCTACCCAACACCTCTAGGAGCCCTATCCACACTCCATTTTCATTGTGTAACTACAATGGGAGGAAATATTAGGATATTTTAGTAATTTTTAAGGCCTAAATAAAGTTAAACTAGGGATTTACCACCTCCATGCCTAATCTCAATGCCAAAGTAGACTCATTGAAGGCATATTAATGCTTGAAGATGAGGAATAGGTCTATTGTAACTATCGTACTCCACCTTAGCCACACTCATGGCCTCTCACATTCCTATAATGTTATCTCTTTTCCTCCAAAATTTCTATTTAATTATGAATTGAGATCTTTCTTTAGCATCCCTCGTCTAGGTATAACAAAGCTCTACCCAAATTGATTTATACTCTTTCGAATCAATAGAATAAATTTGTATATTTCTTATTGAATGATAATGTTCTTCATGAAATTTTGATTTGTATAATGTTTGAATTATGTTATCATTTATAGGTCCTTTCATTAACCTAACTTTAGGTTAATATTCTATTGTAGGTTGTATGAAGTGTTGGTAAATAGAGGTGCTCTTGAAGTGTCATAAGCCAATAGTATCTTGCGTAGATCTAGGCATCTATCCTTTAAGTTGTGGAACTCTAAATCAACATCCATATGAAATATTCATGATTATAACACCATCAAAATTTTTGATTAGTTATATTCTTTATCAATTTTATTAGTGGGTTTCAAAGGATATGACTAAGAGTGGATCTTTAATCACTTGGTGCATCACCACTTAGAGTAATTTCTTTCATTAGTTTTCATATATTTTCCATTTTCATTGTAGTAAGATTAGGTATTAGAGAGAGTTGGAATGACAAATTAGGAGATATATCCCCATAAAATATAGAGGCTTGACATCCATATTAGGCATCCCACAACCTATAGGTCACTCTAATGTTAGTCTTGGTTTGAGGTAGATGTGAACAATATTTTCCTTAGCAAGGGTGCCACCTAGTTACATAATGGTTTTGGCACTCTCAATGGGAACAAATATCAATTTCCTTGGAGACCTATTTTGACAAGCTTAACAACATTGGAATACATCTGGAAGGTTAAGGATAATCAGTGGTAAATTGGAAGGTAGTTTCATGCAAAAGGTGTCCACTAGGTCAGCTTCAAGAGCTAAGTAGATTGAGTTTGTTGATCTATCTTTAGATATCTAAAGGATAAATAGGTTTATTAGATTTAATTTTAGGTTGTGGAGCTAAAAGCTTCACTATTATGCAAATGGAGGAGGTTGTTGAGTGTCACAGTAACTGACATCGGTTAGGCCAATCAACGTCAGTCATATTCAGTGTATAGAGCAACCGGCATCGGTTAGGGGTTGGCTGGCATCGATCAGACAGCAACCAACGTCGATCATCTCTAGACAAACAAAGACTGATGTCAGTCATTTGTGCATTCTAGAACTGGTCTAATTTTAGACAGATACTCAGTTTGCATGTAAAGACTAATTTTAGTCTTGAGTCTACATTTCTAATTATTGTAATTGGGAAGTCTAATTATTATTTGTATGGGATCTATTTAAGAGACCCATAGGGCTGTATTGTAATCAAGGATAGAAGGACTTGTAAAGGACTCAAGGACTAAAGGATTAGATCCTTTCGAGTGTAAGATCAGTTGATCTGTAGGTAGCAAGATTAGGGAGATCTACATGGTAAGTAAGATCAGTTAGATCTATAGGTGTGCAACATCAAGGAGATCTACTTGGAGTACTTGGTGGACTAGAAGTAGGAAACAACGGTTGAGTTGATTGTCACTTAATGGTGGAGGGAACAACTCAGTGTTGAGTTGTGGTTGTAATTAGTTGAGAGAGAGAAATCTTGAGGGAGAATTACTGTACACCCAAGAGGTGTGGGAAGAGTGTGATTTTTTCATTATATTTCCTTCTGGAAGAGTGTTAATACAAGATTGTATTGTCTCTCATATTCTATGCTATTTTTGAATTCTAGTTACACATTACTTCTGGTTAAATTCTATGTTTAGTTGCTTATACAAAGGTAATCAAGTATACTCTTAAGGAGTAAGATCTTGACAATTGGTATTAGAGCAGGTTCATCAAAGCTTGGTTCAGAGTGTGGTTCACTAATAGGTGGTATTAGATCATGTTAGTTTTTGTTGATTACACGTCACTCTTAGGGGTTTTTGATTGAGTGGGAGTAAAGCAATGGAAGAAGGAAGTAAGCTAAGAATGGAGAAATTCAATGGCAAGAATTATCAATTATGAAGGATGTAGATAGAGAATTATCTATATCAGAAAGATCTATACTTACCATTGGGTGGGGTTTCATGCGAGCCCACATGTATGTAAGATGAAGAATGGAAGGTTCTTGACAGAAAGGCTCTAGGAGCTATAAGTCTGACCTTGGCAACTTCTGTGTTTTCCAACTTATCTTAGGCAAGGACAACAGTAGAGTTAATGGAATCTTTGGAAAATTTATATGAAAAACCCTCACCTTTGAATAAGGTATTTCTTATGAAGCAATTATTTAATAGAAGGTGGATCAGTATATAGTCAGCTTAGTGATTTCCAGGGTTTGGTAAACAATTTAAATTTAGTCAAAATAGTTTTTGATGATGAAATTAAGGCTCTCTTAATCTTATGCTCTTTACCTAAAAGTTGGGATAGCTTGGTAATGGCAATTAGTAATACTGCATCTGCTTCAAATATCTTGAAAGTTGATGATGTTGTTAGTGTAATCTTGAATGAAGAAATTCATAGGAAAAGCACAGGTGAGACATCAGGTAATGCTTTAAGTGTTGAAAGTAGGGGAAAGCAAAGACATAAGGTTGAGCAAGGGAAATCAAGGTCAAAGATAGACATGAGATCTATAACTAATTATGGTAGTATAATCTACTAGAATTGTGGAAAGAAAGGACATACAAAGAAAGATTGTTGGTTGAAAGAAGATCAGCATGAAGGAAATAAAGAAGCAAATGATGTAGGTATTGTTGCACGGGATGCTCTTATATGTTCTTTGGATAAAGTAGAATCTTGGGTTTTAGATTCTAGTGCCTCTTTCCATGCAACCCCAAATAGAGAATTTTTTCATGATTATGTCCATGGAGACTTTGAAAAAGTTTATTTAGGGGATAGTAAGCCTTGTCAAATTGTTGGCAAAGGGAAAGTAAAGATGAAATTGTAGACTGGCAACATATGGGTGTTGAAGGATGTCATGCATGTCCTAGTCCTAAAGAGGAGTCTAATTTTTGTAGAAAAGTTAGGTGATGAGGGCTGCACAATTACTCTCATAGCAGAATCTTGGAAAGTTTCCAAGGGTGCACTTGTATTAGCAAGAGGTAAGAAAGTAGATACACTTTATCTATCTACTTGTATTACTGATTCTCCTTTTATTTTATCTACTTTAGATGTAGATGCAAAGATGTGGATCTATAGGCTTGGTCACATGAGTGAGAAGGGAATGGATGTTCTTAAGTCAAATGGTAACAATTCAGATTTGAAAAGCATAGATGGAGATTTTTGTGAGCATGGTATCTTTGGGAAACAAGTGAAAGTGAGGTTTCTCACAACTGGGTCAACAAAGAAGAAACATAGGTTGGAGCTTGTTCACATAGGTGTGTGGAGATCAGCTCAGGGAGCTTCTATTGAAGGATCACAGTATTATGTTTTTGATGCTATAAGAAAGGATTAGGTTTATTACATAAAGAGGAAATCTAATGTTTTTGACATATTTAAGAACTAGAAGGCCTTGGTTTTCAAGGAAAAGATGATGGACAGAGATTAGCTCAAGAGATAAATAATTCTGAGCAGGGCAATTTGGACAAGGTTATGATCTAAAGTGAGCTCGTGGGTAAAAATCATCACTCATGGGAAAACACAGAGACTGACATTAGTCAGGTAACTGATGTTAGTGGTCATGCAGAGACCAATGTTAGTCAGGGAATCAACATCGGTGGGTAGAAGGAACTGATGTCAGTCAGATAGTAACTGATGTTAGTCAGGTGGAACTGATGTCGATCAAGTACAGACTGAGAGTTGACTGGGATCAGTCACTGACAAATAATTTGGGAAGACATCAAGCTGTCAAGGAGTCTCAAACACCCATGAGGAGGACTGAAAGGGTAAGTAAGCCTCAAATTCATTATTCCCCTTCTTTATACTACATGTTGCTCACTGATGGTAGAAAACTAGGAAGTTTTAAAGAGGTAATGTAGGTAGAATCTAGGAAATAGTGGTAGCATGGCATGAATGAGGAAATTGATTCCTTGGAAAAGAACCAAACGTGGAATTTGGTTGAGTTTCTAGCTGAAAAGAAAGCACTAAAAAACAAATGGGTATACAAGTTAAAGGAAGGAGAGAATGGACAAATGAGACATAAAGCTAGGTTGGTACTAAAGGGATTTACACAGAAATCAGATATTGAATTTTGTGAAATCTTTTCTCCTATAGTAAAGATGACTTCTATTCAGACTTTATTGTCTTTAGTTGCTATTGAGTATTTGCATCTTGAGCAGCTTGATGCTAAGATAGTGTTTCTTCATGGAAATTTGGATGAAGAGATATATATAGATTAAAAGAAAGGCTCTGAGGTTAAAGGTAAGGAGAAACTTGTGTGCAAGTTGAAGAAAAGCTTATATGGTCTTAAGCAAGCTCCAAGACAGTGGTATTTAAGGTTTGATAGGTTTATGATAGAGCATGGCTTTAGTAAATGTCAATGTGACCATTGTGTTTATTTTACCAAGTTGGATAATATTAGCTACATTATTTTGTTACTATATGTAGTGTATATGCTTGTTGAAGAGTCACACATGCAGGGAATTGCTGAGTTAAAGGTAAAATTAGCTCACATGTTTGCCATGAAGGATTTAGGTTCAGCAAAGAAAATCCTTGGCATGAGTATTTCTAGAGACAGGGAAAGTCACAAGTTGATTTTGTCTCCAAAGGATTATGTGAATAAGGTAGTGGAGAGGTTCAATATGTAGGATGTAGAACTGGTTAGCACACCCATGGTTGGATAGTTCATATAACAGTGTCCTAAATCACATGATGAGGTTGAGTACATGAGTACTAGACCTGATATTGCCCAAGTAGTGGGAGTTGCCAGCAAGTTTATGGATAATCCAGGAAAAAAACACTAGAAAGTAGTTCAGTGGATTCTCAGGTATTTGAGAGGGACCAACAATAGGTATTTATGCTATGCAGGGTCAAGCACTTCTCTACATGGGTATGTAGATTCAGATATGGTAGGTTACTTAGACGACAGGAGAAGCACCATAAGATATGTGTTCACTATTGGTGGAATGGTGGTTAGCTAGATTTTAGAGATGCAAAAGGTTGTTGCAGTCATGGTGGCTAGCAAGGAAATGATATGAATGACTCGGTTCATGGAAGAGTTGGGAAAAGAGCAAGAGAGTTACAGATTGTATAGTAATAGTCAAAGAGCAATTCATTTTGCAAAGGATTCAGACTTTCATTCAAGAACCAGATATATATAGCTTAAGTACCACTTCATTAGATAGGTATTAGAGGATGGTGAGTTGAAGCTGGAATGGATCCATATAGATATGAACCCTACAGATATGTTAACAAAGCCAGGAACAAAGGAGAAGTTGAATCTTCATTCAACTTTTGTTGGTCTTCAAGATTGAACTTGAAGAGAGATACAAGCCAAGAAATAAAATTGGAGGATGTACAAGTACAGGTACAGGTGCAGCTATTTATCTCTAAGTGGGAGATTGTTAGGGTATGGAGCTAAAAGCTTCACTGTTATGCAAATGGAGGAGGTTGCTGAGTGTCACAATAATCGACGTTAGTCAGGCCAATTGACATCAGTCATATTTAGTGTATAGAGCAACCAACATCGGTTAGGGGTTGGCCAGCATTGGTCAGATAGGAACTGATTTCAGTCATCTCTCGATAAATAGAGACTGACGTTGGTCATCTGTGCATTTCATAACTAGTCTAGTTTTAGACAAACAGTAAGTTTGCATGTAAAGACTAATTTTAGTCTTGAGTCTGCATTTCTAATTATTGTAATTGGGAAGTCTAATTCTTATTTGTATAAGATCTATTTAAGAGACCCATAGAGCTGTATTGTAATCAAGGATAGAAGGACTTGTAAAGGACTCGAGGACTAAAGGATTAGATCCTTTTGAGTGTAAGATTAGTTGATCTGTAGGTAGTAAGATCAGGGAGATCTACATGGTAAGTAAGATCAGTTAGATCTGTAGGTGTGTAAGATCAAGGAGATCTACTTGGATTACCTGGAGTACATGGTGGACTGGAAGTAGGCAACAATGGTTGAGTTGATTGTCACTTACTGGTGGAGGGAACAACTCAGTGTTGAGTTGTGGTTGTAATTGGTTGAGAGAGAGAACTCTTGAGGGAGAATTAATGTACACCCAAGAGGTGTGGGAAGAGTGTGATTTTTTCATTGTATTTCCTTCTGAAAGAGTGTTAATATAAGATTGTATTGTCTCACATATTCTGTGCTATTTTTGAATTCTAGTTACATATTACTTTTGGTTAAATTCTATGTTTAGTTACTTATACAAAGGTAATCAAGTATAATCTTAAGGAGTAGGATCCTTACAATTGGTATCAGAGTAGGTTCATTAGATCTTGGTTTAAAGCATGGTTCACTAATAGGTGGTATCAAATTGTGTTAGTGTTTGTTGATTATAGGTCACTCTCAGGGGTTTCTGATTGAGTGGGAGTAAAGCAATGGCAAAAAAAAAGTAAGCTAAGAATAGAGAAATTCAATGGCAAGAATTATCAATTATAGAGGATGCAGATAGATAGTAGAGCCAAGTGAGCATCTTTACAAAGATATATCTCACACATGCTATAGTTGTATGGAAAGGTGACCACATGGGTTTGTTCACCTTGGTCCCAAGTTTCTATGCCCCGAGTCTGAGGTCCTTTGTTAAAGTTCAAATAGAGTTATCCATGTGCAAAGATGAGCTTTTAGGCATTTTTGTTGAGTTCCCCATAATTAGTAATTTGATCTCAACTATCACCAAGATGTCATAGAGGAGAAAATAGAATATCCAACTTGTGCATTTTATATATTACTTAAGAACCTTGCATAACTAATAGATCAAATGGGTTTGTCCCTTTTAACCTTATGAACACCTTCTTAAAGTTTGATGCCTCCATGATTTCTGTGTTTCAAGATCCAAGCCTCTAAAGTTGGTAAAAAAGTATAAGACGTTCACATGAATGTCATTTTTAAGACCTAGTAAATAGCCATTAGTTTTCAAGCTAAAGAAGATCTAATAATCCTCACTTAATTATATGTATATGATCCAATAGAGCACAATGAAGTCAAATTGTCAAAGGCTTTTCCAAGTGAGCACATAAGTGACAAGTTTCACATTCATGGAGCTTGTCAGATAAAAACCCAATGAGCATAAGCTAGTCAAATTTTATGATTGAGTTTGTCATAAGAGCTAGTAGCTTATGCTCAATCATTCAAAAGAGATCTAATAGTGTGATATGAGTTAAATAGTCAGATAGCTTGAGAGATCAACACATGGTGTAAACATGCAAGCTAATAGATTGATAGTAGGATATTAAAGATTAACACATGTTAAATGTTGATCAATTTTTGCTCACAGGCCAAAATCATTCACTTTCTCCCCTTGCCATTCGAAGCCAGTCTTTTCAAGTTGCTTAGGTTTAACAACATGTTTTCTTTGGCCTAGTTCAAGTCTCATTTCAATCTTTAGGCCCCTTGTTTCATCGACACTCAGTTCATCTTTCTTCAAGTTTAGTTATGCACCCAGTTCATTGATTTAATGCCTAAGTTCACTAGGCAGTCTTCAAAGTCAATGCCCTACCCAAAGGCCAGCACATTAAAAGGAATGCGGGCATGGCTAAACACTAAGGCAAGAGGTAGGAAAAATTTCCATGGACTTATTGTCTGCAGGAAATGTTTGTGAACAAAAGTCTGTGGGATATACATAACAGGCTGGGTGGGACAATTTCCATGGACTTTTTATCTATGGGAAATGTTTGCAGACACAAAGCCCATAGGGAACACAAGCCAAAGCTTGTGAAAAGTCTATAGACCACCGAAGAATCAAGCAGGCCCATCATCAATCTAAACACAAAGGGACCCATTGAGTTTAATAAGGAAAGGTGCCTACAGTTAAAAGAGAAAAGTGTCATAGAAGCAAGCATGGATCTAACTTCCAATAAGGACCTAAGCACGATGGCCGTGTGGATGTCAAGTTCAGTGAAATAGAAGATAGCCATTGTTTTAAAAGCAAACATGGAAAGTGCTGACCAGGAGGAGCCAAAATTGAAGTGACCTGCCACAAAGTTTGCCCCAGGGGCCGAGTACATAGATAAGACAAAATGAAGAAAAAGACAAAGTAGAAGCATGGTTCTAGTAGAATGACGTCAACTACAGTGTTTTTCTTCTTCCCAATGGGATGCAACATGCCCACTTATAAGGAAAAAGTGCCAATGAGTCTCCTTGTCTTTTTCCCATATAAGTTTGCGAACTTGGTCATTTGTAATAATATTCGCATAGTTTTACCAAGCACAGCCCTACTAAAATTTCTACCTAAATCAAATAAAAGCAGTTTTACCTCTTCTTGGATGGATGTTCTGTGTATGTCCTAAGTGTTTGATTTGTATCTAGTCATTGTCTTTTAATGCTCTATAGGTTCAAACACCAACACACCAGCTATCTACAAGGTGCCATCTGTAGCTGATAGGAGAAGAGTTCCATTTGGGGTACAAAAACAAAGGAGGTCACTTACAGTATGTATTTCATAGCATCTTGGTGAGTCCCTATTCCTATGTTTTATTAAGAACCTCCCTGCCATTTTCTTACAGCCTGGTCTTTCTGCCAAGCCTGAGTGTATGTATGTTATTTTTTGTCTGATCCTAAGTGTGGATGTGGGAAGGTCAACTTATTTTGGTGTATCACCTCTTTAGAGTAGGTTTGTTTTCCTATACTCTCCTTTCCCTTTTCATCCCCCTTATTATATAGCTATCTATATATATACATACCTATATTTTTCACTTGTTGGAACAAACAATGATACATCAGAGGGAGCTAGCCCTTACCTAGAGACTCTCCTCTCCAACTTCACTAGTCCCACAGGTGAGAGGTGAGTTTACATGTTGTGAGGAGAAGGTAGGAGTTTGACTTCTTGTCACCGAGTGCATTTTTCCTATGTCAATAGTTCTGGGATGCTCGGTGGGACACACAATTTGAAAATGTAGTAAAGTCTCAGGATTGATGCTGGTCCTGTTATAGCAAATCAAATATTTTTAACATCTAGTGATTCTAAGTTAAATCTACTGGTTAAACAGCCTGGTGCCATCAGAAATCACATTTTGTATGTATACTTTTTTTGCCCAAAATCATGGGTCTTGTTTTCCTTCATGTGAATATGATCCGGCTCCAGATATTTATGCAAACCCCTCAAGTGGCTCTCTTAGTTGCCCTGCAATGATAAAGGAAATGGTGCTAGAATTTGAGAGGTAGACAATGGAAATCGATAGGTTGGAAGAGCAGTACAAATATCAGTAAGAGCTGATGTATAAAGAGGAGTGCTTGTTTAGGTAAGCACAAGCCTTACAGTCCATGGAGGAAGAGGTAACAAAATGGAGAAATACATCTTTCCAAGGTAGTCAGCCTTGCACACCCCCTCCTCATCTAAAAAAAGCCCCCTCTTTTACACCAAATCCTTTCAATTAGATTGCCCTTGCTCACTCCAGCTCATCAAATGTAGTTACTCCCAATCCTGTGTGCCTAGCTTTCCAACACCAAATGGCATCAGAATAACCTCCCATGGAGATGAACCTGCTAAATTCCTTATATTATGAATCTCCCATTGAGAATAGTACCACTAGCTAGCATGTCCCTCTTCTAAAGACTCTTTTAGTGCATCAACAGTGTTTTCCTTGCATTCTCGAACCTCCCCAAGTCCTTCAGCATAATGTACAGATTTCAAGTTGGAGGAAGGAATGTCAGGAACCAGCTCTAAGCTTTAGAGAGGATGATGCTGACAACCTCCAAGAAAGACTCTTTCAAGACAACCTAGCCAAGCAAATTTAAGATTTAGAGGCTAGGGTGAAGTCGCTCCTTGATAGAGAAATAAAATTTCTAGACCTTATGGATGAGCCTCAGGACCTTGTGGAAAATAATGTTACTACCTGCTTGTAGGGGTAGAATTCTAATTTAGAGATCTTGCAATAGGGAAGAATAGTAGAATCATGGGGTAGAAAAGAAGAAGAGAAATAAGGTTTTTCTCAAAACCTTAAAGAAGCTAAAGCTACACCTGCTCATGATGATGCTGGAGACCTCTAGGAAAACCTCTTCCAAGAGGATCTAGCCAGGGAAATTGCAAAGTTGGACTCTAGAAAAAAATTCATCAGCCAATGTGTAATGGATGGTTCAGACCAAATAGCACATTCTATATCTAAACACACCCCACCTACACATTTCCAAGAGAGTTATCAGGCCGTACCTGATATTGATGAAGTGCTGATCAAATGGAAGGAGGAGAATCATTCAATTCTAGCTCAATGACTACCTCCTCTTCCACATGTTTTCTCCACTTCATCTCTTCTCAAGGAAGAACCTATTTCACAAGAGGCAAGTGAGGAGTAGAAAATCCAACTTATAGTTCCCAAAGAGGCTATCATGAGTGACAATGAAGAGGAAATCATCATTGATGCTCTTTGTGAAGACCTTATCGGCAATGGAGAAGATGCAGGTCTTGCGTATATGTAGATGTTCCAATAATATGAAGAGGAAAAAATGCATGGTGAGCTCTCTTCCCCTCTTTTCGATGAACTTCCTTGCTATTTTGATGATAAGGATGTCTACATTGAAGAGCCTGAGTTGGAAGAGGATCAGGAGAATACTTTTGAACATCTAGAGGTCCTGATCTTTGAAGAGGAAAAGGAGAGGTCTATCTTCCTAGAGGAATGCCTTGAAGAAGAGAGTTTTAAAAAAAGAGGTGATGTTATGTGAGATGAGCAATCCTTTTGTGAGTCCATTTCAGACATCACCATAGTCACCCTTCTTTAAGAAGGCCAAGAGGAAGTAGAGGATGAGTCTGACAGGATTTTCAGCGAGGCAGAAGGAAACAAGTCGGGCCATGATACAGTGTAAAAGGAATGTGCAGATCAAAGGGCTTATGGTGAGGAACCAGCAGCTATTGATTTCTTAGTGTGGAGCAACAATAGAAAGGATCAACAGTTAATAGGTCTCTAGGGACAAGAAGAGTACATATATATTAGAGGCATGTTCGAATCTAATCCACTCAGATTCCAGCCAAATTAGGTGACTGACAGGAGGAGTAGGTCACCAACTCTCTTTTCCATTCAGCTACTTGCCTGGTGCCATAAGTCATCTTGCCAAGAAGGGGAATTAAGAAGTTTTCCCTTCAATCTAGGAGGGAGGTGAACATTCCTAGTTAGTTGTATATAACAGTTTGTTTTCACTTGTCTTTCTTGTTTTCCTTAAGTGCAGTTACACAAGTAGTGTTTTTTAGCCGTGTGCATTTCCCTTGCAAGTGGGGTAAAGCTTCATGTTTTATTCTCAAATATTTTGGGGCTATTGCTAACTTTCTTCAAGCTACATCTGACTCTGCACCCAATGGACTGCAAGGTAACTGGGTTTCTAATCATAGCATGCATGCTTCCCCTATGAGTCACCAATCTGTTGACCAATTTTTGCTCACAGGCCAAAATCATTCACCTTCTCCCCTTGCCATTTGAAGCCAATATTTTCAAGTTGCTTACGTTCAATAGCATGTTTTATTTAGCCTAGTTCAAGTCTCATTTCAATCTTCAAGCCCCTTGTTTCATCGACACTTAGTTCATCTTTCTTTAAGTTTAGTTATGTGCCCAGTTCATTGGTTTGATGCCTAAGTTCATTGGGCAGTCTTCAAAGTCAATGCCCTACTGAAGGGCTAGCACATTAAAAGGAATGTGGGCATGGCTAAAAACTAAGGCAAGAGGTAGGCAAATTTTCCATGGAATTTTTGTCTACAGGAAATGTTCACAGACAAAAGTCCATGGGATATACACAACAGGCTGGGTGAAACAATTTATATAGACTTTTTGTCTGCAAGAAATGTCTGTAGACACAAAGCCTATGGAGAACATAAGCCAAAGCTCATGAAAAGTCTGTAGACCACTGAAGAATCAAGCAGGCCTGTTAGCAGTCTAAACACAAAGGGACCCATCAAGTTTAACAAGGAAAGGTGCATGCAGTTAAAAAAGAAAAGTGTTGTAAAAGCAAGCATGGATCCGACTGCCAACAAGGACCCAAACACAACGGCCACGTGGACGTCGAGTTCAGTGGAATAGAGGATAGCCATTGTTTTAAAAGAAAACATGGAAAGTGCTGACCAGGAGGAGCCAAAATTGAAGTGACCCACCAGAAAGTTTGCCCCAGGTGTTGAGTAAAGAGATAAGACAAAATAAAGAAAAAGATAAAGTAGAAGCATGGTTATAGTAAAATGACATCAACTGCAATGTTTTTCTTCTTCCCAATGGGACACAACATGACCACTTGTAAGGAAAAAGTGCTAATGAGTCTCCTTGTCTTTTTCCCATATAATTTTGCAAACTTGGTCATTTGTAATAATCTTCTCACAGTTTTACCAGGCGCAGCCCTGCTAAAATTTTTGCCTGAATCAAATAAAAGTAGTTTTACCTCTTCTTGGATGGATGTTTTGTGTATGTCCTGAGTGTTTGATTTGTGTCTAGTCATTGTCTTTTAATTCTCTCACAAGTTCAAACACCAACACACTAGCTATCTATAAGGCTCCATCTATAGCTGACAGGAGAAGAGTTCCATTTGGGGTGCAGAAATAGAGTAGGTCACTTACAGTATGAATTTCATAACATCTTGGTGAGTCCCTGTTCCTGTGTTTTATTAAGAAACTCCCTGCCATTTTCTTGTAGCCTAGTCTTTCTGCCAAGCTTAAGTGTATGTATGCTATTTTTTGTCTAATCTTGAGTGTGGATGTGGGAAGGTTGACTTATTTTGGTGTATCACCTCTTTAGAGTAGGTTTGTTTTCTTGTACTCTCCTTTCCCTTTTCATCCCCCCCTTATTATATAGCTGTCTATATATATACATACCTATATTTTGCACTTGCTGGAATAAACAATGATACATCAAAGGGAGCTAGCCCTTACCTAGAGACTCTCCCCTCTAGCTTCGCCAGCCCCATAGGTGAGAGGGGAGTTTCCATGTTGTGAGGAGAAGGCAGGAGTTTGACTTCCTATCACTGGGTGCATTTTTCCTGCATCAATGTTAAACACATGGCATAAGTGGGGATAAGGTTGAAAATTCAAAGGTAGATATGAGGGCTCATGCTCATTCAGACCTAGCAAATATAATGGAGTGAGTCAAGTCAAAGTGTCAATGAGCTAAAAACATCATTGATAACCAATGAAAATTAAGGTCAAGGACAATGAAGAGCCTAGGGTTCTTGATGAGGGTTGAAGGGTTATTTTCAACAATGAAATCAAGGTTTTATAGAGTCTTTTTAACACCATTAGAGTTGGCTCAAATATGATGGAGAGGTCTAGCTAATATTGTGGGATTTGAAGAATATATAGGGAAAACCATTTTAGTTTATATTGATCTCTAGTTTGATAAGTTAGAGCTTAGAAAGTTATTTCTTGTGACTAGTTTGCTAGCTTAAAAAATGATCTATGTATAATGAATTCTCAATCCCCATAGAGATCTAATAGGTTTATTTGAACCTATTATAATATAAAAAGTGATAAATGATCCATAGGTCTATTTAACATAAAAGACTATAGGGAAAACCAATGCCTTTGGATTGGTTTTCCATCTATAGGTAGGACCTATGATCTAGATATAGAAATAGGTGAATATGTAATAAATGTAAGGGTGCCCATCATCAATAAAGTAGGTACTCTGCTACCTAAGACATGGCATAATTGTTAGTATCAAGACTCAAGGATTTGATCCTCATAAGCATGATAAGTTGACTTAAGGTCTTGAGGTGGTGAAATGGTACTTGGAGAGGTAGTTGGGGTCTTTGATTCTACTCAAATGGACTTGGTCATCATGTAACAAACACTTATCTCTAGTGGGTCACTCTCAACCAATGAGAAGAACTCAAGGATTAGTAAAACAATAGAAGATCCATTTATTAATCAAGGCATGTAATAATAATGAAATCAAGTGTTGCCACCTCATTTCTTGACCTCAAGGACCTTTTATATTATCCAAGGAATTATGCCCTCTTTCTTCTATTTTTCTATAAGTATAGCCTTTGAGCTATTATTTTGGATCCCTCTCTTGTGCATGACTAGACTCTACAAAGATTGAGCCTTTTAACCTATTGACATAAATAAGATGACTATTTTATGATTTCATGATATTAGAATAGTGTGTTTATATCAGTTTTTATTTACATAAGTGGTAGAGATTTCTCCCTTGCCAAGTCTTAATTTCAACTAGCTAGTAGATTGTTTGGTTATGCAAGTTACATCTAGTGTTCAATATCATCTGATTAAATCTAATAGTGTACATGTTAACTAGATTAGTGCCTTGAAATAGGCCTCTCCATCATTTACCTTAGGTTTTGCTCACTTTATGAACCTGTACATGAAATGTTGATGCATGACAGGCATTTGGAGTCATAGATCCTAATATTTATTTCTACTTCACTAGTGTTTTAGAGGCTTGAGTATGAGTGGATGGAAAATATTCATGGTGCATCACCATAACATAGATTAGGTTTCCATTTATGCAAATCCTTCTCCATTTTCACCCCAACTAGTATTAAGTTATAAAAGTGAAGGTCCAAAATGATATATTAGAGGAGCTAGCTTTGTTAAAAATCATAGAGGTCTAGTCTAGATATAGGTGACCTATAGCCTTAGACCATTCCCATGTTGCCCAAATATGGAAGAGGATTGAACACCTTCTTCTAGGGTGAAATATTTGGTGACAACAATTCATAGTAGGGATATTCACCATAGATATTCATATCAACCTCATATTTCAAAGTAAACACAATAACTAATCAAAATATTTAATAAGAGATACTTGGGATGCTTACAAAAAAATATTCTATTCAGAGTTTCTATTGGTGCTATCTTACTTGCTTCTAAAATTTTATTATAGGAAAGACACAACTACAATTTTTCCACTCTTGGACCTTGGTCCCACTAGACTTGCCATAATTATTGTCACCAAATCTTGCACCCTAGAGGAGGTTGTTCAAGCCTCCTCCAGATTTAAGCAACATGGGAATACTTATAGATATTTGGGTTTACCTATGGTAGAAGTAGATAGATATTTGGGTTTACCTATGGTATAAGTAGACCTCTAGGTTTAAGGGCTATCTCCTTGAATTTACCTTGAAGTTTTTATCACTAGACTAATTGTTTGTTTGTGTGAAAAGGGATACAAGTATGCATAAAATAAAGATACTTATTATCACATTAGTTTTTCATGGATTCTAATGGGGAATAGATAATTATGTAACACCTAATTATACAATTGGAAATCCTCCAAGCCATGGTATTTTGGCACATTGAGGTTAACCTCCAAAGAAGTCTAGATTCCTTTTAGTATATCTAATGTAATTGGTAGGACACTAGTTCTATGAAAATTCCACTCTTTTAGTATCTTTTCCTCCTAGACTAAAGTTTTGACATGGAAAAGCAAAACAATAAAACTTTATGAAAACTTCAAATAGTAATCGCACTAGATTTTAGTGGGTCTTAATGCTTTCTTGATAAACATAACGGAATAGAGATTTGTATTGAAGTGAGTTCATCACAAACATATACAGATGAGAAATCATAAAAAATATTTAGTTATTCTCACAAAAGGGAAAATAGTTAGTTAAATTAATTAAACAATATTTTTGAAAGGGAAAAAAAACCATAAATGAAACTCTTATGACCAATATTAAAAATAAAATTCCACAAATACCCAAATAACTAACATACATAGATATTTCCCAAACAAGAAAGGTAAATATTCAATTTATTTCTATCTTAAAGGCTACATCTTGTAGAAAATATATTCAAAATGCAAAAATTATATCCTCTAATAGTAAAAACATGGATTGGGCCATGGGGAATGCCCATTTTTATACAAAATATCTCATAGATGAGATGTAGTTGTCCAAACTTGAATAGCCAATAGGAAAATCATACAAATCTGAAACCCTCATGTAAAAGAGGTAAGTTCTTCTATTTATGGCATCATGGACTTTTGGAACAACTAAAAATTAACATGCAAGAGTTGTGCATGATCCTTGAGGTAGAATGATGTAGCATGGTGTGGTATGGAATGGAAAGTCTCCATGCAAGGATTCACCATCTCCAATAGCTAACTTTTCATGCAACTAAGAAGAACCCAAATAAAATTTGACTTTAAAATATAAGTCTCTTTTCATGCAAAACACAAGTGAGACTCTTCCAACTTTTAACTCTTACCACTTTGTCAGAATGATCTTCATAATTTTCACTTCATTCTTTTTCACTTCTAAAAATTCATACATGTCAAAATAGAAAGTGTAATTTTCACTTCATGATTTTGCACTTTCACATTATCAAAATATAAAGTGTATAATATGTTTTATCTTTCTCAAAAATAGTTATAAAATTATAGTTGTTTACAATTACAACTTGTAATGTTTTTAAAATGGGATTTAAAAAATTTGAAAATATTTAATCAGAGAAAATATTAATCAATGTCCAAAACGTCTTCAGCTTTCTTGTCACTCTCAACCTATAGTTTCTTAGCATATGCATCAAAGGCCTTAAAATTTTCTTGTATTCATTATAGATCCATCTTGTAGGAGTAGATGTTAGAGGCTACACAATCTACTTGGACATCAAATTATTCCTTCCTAAAAGTCCTTATTCCCTACATATCTATTCTCATATTATTAATTATTCTTTCATAACTGAGAAGATGGTGGAAAGAACTTAGGGTGAAGACTGTGTCCTTTGTAGATTCTATCTCAACTATTTTATTGAAGTTATTTTTGACTTATTCAACCTGAAGGAGATTATTTGCATTATCTACTATTCAACATGACATTGTGTTCATCATCCCATCAATGTCATATAATGCATCAACTACTTTATCATGAGCCTCTGTAGCTTGGTGAGCAACTTCTATTAATACTTTAATCTAAAATTAAGAATCCATATGGATTTCCTCCTGCTCGACTTCATCATTCAATATTTTTTATCAATGAGGACATATATGTCAAGTGAACCTATAACTATCAATTTGGGATAATACAAGTTTAAAGTCTAAATCTCTCCTTCATACTTATTGACCTGATCTTTCAAGGTATTGTTTCTCTCCATAATGATTCTATAGAGATCCATAATTATATCAATGACATTATTGCCTTTAGTAATTAATTATTCTAACCATTATTTTATATCCCTTCCCATGTGAGCCATCTCTCAAACTAAATCAATGAAGGCTTGATGCAAAAACTAATTGATTGGTTGTACTACCTATGGTTATTATGATGATCCACTAGGTTGTTTAAATTATTATAATTCATCTATAAGCTATTTCACCTGATTCTTGAGTTCATCCTTGGTGGCCTTATTGTGATCCATTCTCAAGAAGAGAGATTTGATTCCAATTTGTACATTATTCTCATTTTCTATCCAAGTTGGATCTCAAAAATATGATAGTCTCCCACCACAAGATTTTATTTTGATTTGTCTAGTGGGGGGACTATAATTTCAACATACCTTTCTTCCTTGTCATCATTAAATATTCTAAAGAGGGTCTTAGGAGTTGATTTGGACTTCTTCATGACCTCTAAGAGACAAAAGTCTAATGTGTTATGTTCTATCATATGCTTCCTCTTCTTCCCTACTGACTGAACTAGCCAATTATGAGTATACCCTTATTGTTATGATATTGTCACCAAAGAATCAATAGTTGATGTAGCTATACTAGCAGATACTATGACCAAAGTAGATTGTTGTGTAGATGTTAGCATTGGTTACTCAAGGGGTGCCTATGAAGGTTTACCTTCATCATTAGACTAAAAATTAATATTTCTATTAATCATATATGTCTCTCCCATTTAAAATTATGGGGCTATATAAATAGTATAAGTAGATGAACTAGAGTTAATGGAAGCAGTTGTATATACCAAAGAATTGGTAGGTGGAATAGACACATGGGTTGTGAATCTAGGGATAGGTAGAAGGGTGGAAGCCAAGGCATTGAATTTATAAATCAAATGGGTATGACTACTCAAGTCTAATTATGAAAGGAAAGAGAATGGAGATGAAGGTGGAATAATACTCACCTCAAGAGTTAGAGTGTCCTATAGGTTTGAAGTTAGGATGACTGAGTCCATGGCTAAGTACTATTGGGTAGTGTTAGAATCTAATGGAGATTGAATGGAAGGGATTATGAATGGAATAAAAATATCAAATGGAATGAAAGGGGAAGGTGAAATTTTATGAAGGGAAGGTGGAGTGGAAACTTGAGATTCCACTGATGGGGGACCCTAAGATCCACTTGATTTACTTGTAATATTTATGCTTGGCTTACTATAGTGGGAAATTTAGATGGAATGGTAGGTGGAGTGGATATTTTAGATGAAATGGGAATGGAAATAGGAGGTATAGGTGTTAAAACATGAATAAAATGGGAACTCGATAAGTTAGAGGAGTAGAGACAGGTGGTGGAGGTGTTGAAACCTATGGAACAATATGAGTAAGAGAAGGGGGTAATGGAAATAAGAGCCAAAACTATGAGATATGAAGCTATAAAACCTTGTTCCATTATTTTTGTGTCTTTAGATGAAAGATAAATTGGTTTTCCTATAACTTCTACCTCTTCACTTGATTCTCCCTTATTTTCCTTAGTCCTTTTCTTCTTCTTGTCAACATCCTCTGATGATTCTCCTTGACCCTCCTCAAATGGAGATATCCCCTCTACTTTAAGTCATAGAAGTTTTTATCTAACCCCAATGGTATCTTTTATGACATGTATTCCCTTGATCCTTAGCCAATTTATAGTATTGTTAATCACATGGGTTGTTCTATCAAAAATATAAAGGGACTCTAGAGTTGACCACTTAACTAGGGGTAAGGGTCATTTGATGACTTGTGTGTAATCAATTGGTTCTACTCTGGAGTCATAATTTACCAAATTATCTATAATTAGTGACAAAACATGGTATATGATTTGTTGAAGGGACATTCTAGAATAATCCCTCATTCTGACAACTTCTTCATCTCCACATTCTTCATAGTAGTCCTCATAATATGGTATATGATCATGTGTTATGAGTGTCAATGCACTGGTAATATTTCCATACACATTAAAAAATGGTCTTAATCCAAATTTTTCAATGTCATTTGGCCCATATTGGCCTCAACACATTTTGTCTTGAGGAGGGATTGGGATGTGTATAAGTTAATGGAAATTGGGAAATGTGTCCCTAACTTATGCCTATCAAAAAGAAGCTTATGTGTCTTCACAAGTTTCTTGAAAAAATACATTAGTACCCAATTATCACTCACATATAGGGGAAGATTTTAAGGACAAACATTAAACCTATTATCCCTAATTTAAGAAAAGGTGGTTAACTATATGAAATAATAACCCCATTTACTCATCTCATCTATCACTACCTTTGATATCCTTATTATCCCAAGATCCTTATAAAATATGATAATGATGTTGTAGATAGAAACATCATTCACTCTCCTAAAGTGTTGTCTACTAGCCTATAGTGTGAGATCAGGGTAGTAGCTATATAGTCTATTTATCTCTTCAAGAAATATGTTAAGGCCTAGGAATAATCCTCCTTTGGTCAAGATATATACAATGTAAGAGGTCATATAGGAATTTCTCATTGTTTACACCTCCATCAATTTTTTGTGAAGGGAATCAATTATTAACTAGGCCCAATGAATGTATTTTTTTATCAGATAGTCCAGATATATTGGTATATCCACTCTTGATAACACTTGGCATCAGGATTACTAGTGACCCTATGTAACAGCATGATAATGTCCCCTACTTCATTAATAAAATTAGTTTTATACATGGTCTTTGGTAAATTGGTGAAGGAATGCTTGAGGGACTTGAACCACTATTTATTTATTATCTTTTGACACTAATCTCATTTATCTTTGAAGAACTATGTAGATGTTTGTAGAGTTATATATGGGTAACTCTCAAATTTAGGTATTACAAATACTGAATTGATAAAATTGGGGTTTCAAAATCTTTCCCCTTTCTAATTATAGACATCTCTTCTATTAGGATCATAATTTTGGGCCATTTTGAGGACCAACTAAGGGCTTTGAAATAAAAATTGGAAGGTTACAACTTGTGGTAAGCCAGATTCATAAATACTCTAGATCCAATCATTCTTAGATTATGCACCTATCCTAGCCCAAAAATATGCTAGGCTAATATGAACTAAATCTATATATCTTATCTATATAACATTAGACTCGAAGATGGGAGTCACTCTAAGGCCCTTGGATTTGAACTTCATTTCCTTATGAGGAATGGAAACTAGATTTATTGCTCATGAGAAACCAATTGTGAAGCTGGTGGGATCTACGAGTGTTTGTAGTAACTCAAATCTTTTAAAAAATTAGGAGGTTATTGAGGTAGGTGAATGTTATATGGAGGTAGAATGTGCTAAAATCACATCATATTTCCATGAAGATGGAAGTTGTCCAGAGCAAGTTGGGTTTTTGTGGAGGTGGAGGTTACTTGAAGTAGGTCCACTTTCTATAGAATCTTGAAGGATTGCAAAGATTAATGGTGCTCTAGATAGGTCCCAAATATGTAGGGACATTGGAGGATCTTGTGTAATATTCACTAGTTTGAAAGGGAAGTATATGCTTGGGAATATTCCTTGGATGGAAAACTAGGGTTTTTAGATAATGAATGTTTTGGGGGGAAAACCAAAAATCCTACTATGTAAATAAAAACCTAGAGTATGCACTAGACCTATGACTAAAATTTTTAGACAAATGAATTTATAGTAATTTTTGAATTCAAAAATAACCCTAAATGTGATGTAAAATAAGAAATGGTAATTTTTATATCAAAATTCTCTTTATAGGAATCAAAAACTTGGAGAAAGGTACCGATGTGTAGGAGCAATTCTGACTTGAGCATAAAGATAATATCGTGTACATGTGTTGGTGACATGGATTTGAGTTTAATAGTTGTAGATTGAGGTATGGATGTGATTTTTCATGTGTCTTGAGGTTTAGTGGTAGGGGTCATTGCTTAAGCTCTAAGAACACACTTAAAATTTTATCAAATGATAATGAAAAACCCTAAACACTTGGTTAAATAGTGAAATTCTTGTAAAATTTAGTTTAATGGAAGTTGGTGAAAATTAAATGTGATAAAAGTAGGTCCAATGTCTACCAAGATATATGACTTGGTTTAGTGGGATATGTATCTTTGAGTGCACTTTGAATTTTTGCAAACATGCAATATGCACTTTAGTTTTTGCATCTTGTGAAAGATAATTGGTAGAAAGTAGTTGGTGGAAGTTGGAACTTGAAGTGCACTTCCAAAATTTACAAATTAAAAAAGTTCTTCTATATTTCTACATTGCATAAAATGGGACCTCTATGTTTTATGGGATCCAGAGCCCATCATGCAATGTGCATGATGAGTTCTAGATTCGATTGGTTTGGGTGTTTAGTGGAATATGACACCTACAATTCATTTTACAATTTTGAAAATGTGAAAAGTGTATGACAAGTTCTAGATTCTACTGGTCTCAGGGTGCTTATGTTTGGGAGGATTTGGAACCTATAAAGCAATTTGCACAAGTGGAAATTACCTCTAGAGTTTTTGATTCTGCTATTTTAAAAGGGAAATATGGGTTGTTTTGGTGGTTTCAAGTTTTCTCCTAAAAATCAAAGGGGATTTCCCATATGCTATCAAGTGTAATGATATTTTTTGGGCAAAATATCAACATTTTTGTGAACCTCTATAGGATGATTGCCTACTAATCATTTTTAATCCAATAGCCTTAAAGACATTGGGCATTGAATCAATCCTAATTATAACAAACTCTAATCTAGAGAAGAATAAATTGGGATTTTCCTAGACATGAACAAAATATAAAAATAGACAAATAAAATAGGGAAAAAATAACACAACCTAAGGAAATAAAAACTCCTAATGAGTTTTGACATGTGCATAAGCACTTATTAAAAAACACCACTAATCATATTATTTACAAAATTTTAATTTTTTTGGAACAAGTTCCTACATCGAACCAAGATTTGAGGTACATCCCTTTGACTAGGATATGAATCTCTTCTCCATCAAGATTTGAGAACTAGAATGAATTGACTCCTTTACACTAAGTAATAATGTATAGACCACTCCAGATCACATCAAATTTGGTATGCTTGCCTAGTTTATCCCTATATACATCCCATTTGAGGACCATGTCTCCTTCATTAAAGTTACTTTTAGATGCCTTGTTATCTAAATTATTCTTGGTTTGGACCTAATTAGCTTCTAATACCTTCATTGCCTAGTTCCTAATTTCCTCTAGTTTCATGAGCTCAACCAATCTAACCATCATTACATCATTATCGATCAAGTCCAATAAGTGATTGAGCTCTAGAGATGGTATCTCAATTGATAGTGGGACTTGAGATTCTATTCCATATAATAGAATGTAAGTTTAATTACCTATGGATATCTTATGGGTGATCCTATTAGCCCAAAGTGTTAGTCTCAAATATGCATGCCAAGATCTTTAGTTATCTTCTACTATCCTCTTGATGATTCTAATCAGGTTTTTATTAGTTGACTCAACCAATGCATTACCCTAAAGATAATAATTATAATAAGTGATCAAGTACACATTATGATTTATATCCCACTCACTCACCCATGTACCTACAAAAGCATTAGCATTATCATAGATAATAGTGTGAGGTATACTAAATCTTGATACTATATTATGCATAAAATGCAAAATAGATGCTTCTATAACATATTTTAGTACAAATACTTCATTCCATCACATAAATTAATATATTTTTGTGAGGACCCAATTATACCCTATAATTGATGGTGGATTGATTATGCCTATGAAGTCTATTCCCCATTGAGAAAATGGTCGATCTACTTGACTTGGCATGAGGGGAAAGGCTAATAACTTTTGCTTGGTGGAAAAATAAGTGCACTTTTCATAGTTATTTACCCATTGGTGGGCATCTCTAAATAATTTATGCCAATAATAACCTCCTCTCATTATCTTAATGGCCATGGTTATTGTGGAGAAATTACCTCTCGACGGACCATCATGGAATTATTGAAGTACCTTAGGAACTTGATCATGTTCAATAAATCTTAACATAACTCCATTCATATCCTTTATAAATAATACTCCATCAATAAGGACATAAGCGATAGGTTGGAGTCTATAATACCTTTTCTTATAATGCTAAAGATAATATGGATACTCACCTATCTTTAAGAATTTGGTCATGCCTTGGATCCAACTATTAAAAACAAGTGGATTGGCTGGGTGAGATGCACTTTGAGAATATATTATTTTAGTTGTATGTTTAGTTTTTTTTAATATAGAAGACCAATTATTCATAAAAAACTTTTCCTCTTACCATCTTGGTAACTTTTATATCTACATCATATTTCATGACCTTAGTAATCCATCCTACTAGCTTTTCATTTATCTCATGACTACTCAGGAACTCTTTCACACTTTGGTGACTTACCATCAAATGAATATTGTTATTTGAGAGAATATGCCTAAATTTTTTGAGATCATTAATCATGGCATATAAGTTCTTCTCTAAAAAACTATAATTTTCCTCATATCCTTTCAAAGATTGGCTGAGGAAAGATATTAGCTATTTCAACTATTCTTGATTGTGTTGAGTTAAAATCACTGAGATGCTTTCTTCCCCTCCAAATGCATAAATAATGAAGTCTCTCTCATAATTTGGGTTGACCAGAGTAGGATCCTAAGAGATAGCTTGTTTGATGGCCTAAAAATGGTCACTTTCATCTTATGTCTAGTTGAAAATTGCACCCTTCTTGAGCATTTTAGTGAGAGGTTTAACTAGAGAGGCAAAATTTAGGAAAATCCTCCTCACAAAATTAATCTGTCTAAGGAAATTTTGAAGTCCTTTCTTATGAATTGGTAGTGCCAATGCAAATATAGCATGAACTATTTTTGGGTCTATTGTAAGACCTTCCTTTGACACTAAATGTCCCAATAGTTTCCCTACAGTGACTGCAAACACACATTTTTTGAGGTTTATGAAAATTCCATATTATCTGCACCTTTTTAAAAAAATTCTAAGGTGATACATATGTACTTAATTATGCTTTTAATAAATAGTGTTATCATCCAAATATACCAAGATCATTTCATTTATCAGTCCTATAAATTCCATATCCATGGCTCTTTGAAATGTTACTCTATCATTGGTCAAACCAAAAGGAATCTTTTTGCAAACATATGTGCCCTATTTTATGGTGAAGGTGGTTTTATACTGGTCTAAATCTTGTACCAATATTTTATTAGAGCTAGAATAACCATCCATAAGGGAAAACCTTTTAAATCCTCCTATAGTTTTTAAAATATACTCCATAGATGGGAAAGGATAGTGATCTTTTAGGGATGCTTTATTCAGGTATCTAAAATCTACATGTAGCCTAATTTCTCCATTTTTCTTCTTTATAAAGACCAAATTAGCAACCCAAAATGAGTGATTGATAGGAAAAATTATATTATCTTCTATTAATTTAGAAATATCATTTTTCATCAAGGGTTTGATCTCTGGATTAATGAGCCTCTGCTTTTGTCTGATAAGCTTAGTGTTCGGATCCAAATCTATTGTGCATTAGGCTAAACTATGGTCAAATAATCTTAAATCATGATATCTCAAAGTAGAGTTATCATCAAATTATTATCACAATTCACTAAAAATTTCTTCTCAGAGTCATTACATACCTTTCCTAGCTTCAAAGTTTGGCCTTCTGAGATGACCACTGGTTCCTAGTCTTCCTTATTAACTGAAATATTCTTCTTCTCACCATTCAACTAGTCATCTGAATTGAAGATATTATCTAATGTAACAAGTACCATTGGTATCTTCTTCATTATTAGTTGGATAATTTGATCTTCATATTGATCTTAGATCTTTGGTTGGTTCTTATTCGAGAATTCAGCTTCTTCTCTCAAGAAATTTATAATTTATTGATCATTATCAAAAACTACCAACTAATGACATTATCAGGACTAGACGATCTCATCACCAAATTCACATGATGGTTATTTTATTTTCCTATCTAATTGGGTAAGTTATATTAGGATCCTATCATGGCTAAATGATCAACATACTTATTTACTGATCTTGGTACTACCTAAATATTTACAGTGGTGAAATACTTGAACAAGTCCCATACCCTATGATTTTAAGATCTAAATAAATTATTTTTAGTCACATTCCTAAACCTTACTTGGTGAATAATTAGTTCACTATTACCAAATATCTATATTGATTCTATACCTCTTTCTTTGGCCAACTATAGTCCTCAAATCAGAGCCTCATATTTAGCTACATTATTAGTGTAGCTAAATAGAAGTTTGAAAGAATAATAGTATCTCTCATTTGGGGAGAGACTAAAATGACACATGCACCCAACCCATTATTACTTCTTGAACCATATCATCAAAAAATAATTTCCATATACCTTCACGATCCTTGGCTAGTTTTAAGACATTGGTAATGATTGTTGCATCATTCTCATGTATGTAATATGTACCCAGCCCAATTTATTCTACATGATCATAAGGATCAAACTAGAAGGTTGATCCCCATTCATTTGAGAAAACATATGGGATATCTTATATAGTGGTTACATCCTCATGATCAATTACTTCTTATCGATCTTGTAATATATAGTTCATGTTCTTAAGAGGAGGGGTGTATGGTTAAATATGATCCTTAGATATTGGTTCATCTCTTATTTTTACTCTTGTCCTATACCTAGTTGTAAGTATCATGTGAGACCAATCTATAGATAAATATCCTCCCATTTTTAGAGTAAAATCTCATGATAGGTAAATGGAAAAATAAGGAGGAAGATCAATTAGCAAGATATCTTGAGTAATTGATAAACTTGGATAAGTATAGATAGTGAGATTTAAATATTTTATTATTCCTACTATTTGAACAATAGTCCCATCTAATTGAAACACTCCCTTATTCACAGTTGTATATTTTATGCCAAGAGCATTAGCTACCTTTTTGGGCATAACAGAACTATTGGCCCCTGATTCTACCATAAAATTATGAATTAGATGATTTCTAACTATTAATGAGAGATAGAAGGGATGAGGCTTACCAATTTTCCCTATATTAGTTTTAATTTATGGCTAACATAAATTGATTGTATCATCTTTTATTTGGGGCTTTATCCATTATTTGAAAAAAATTCAAGGCCTCCAATAGCAAATCTCTTTAATCTTGTATAGATAGTGCATCCCACATAGTGACATTTAGATTAGTCTTTTTTCATTTGATCAACAATGCTGAGAAGGATGCTACCAAACTATGGCTATGTCTTTGCTTGATCCATAAATATTAGAAAAATATGCTTATGTACTTTTTTTTCTTAACTATAATAATTTATGTAATTAATTAACATTTAACTTACAAATTAATTTTAAACAACAATTTTTCAAGGAGACACCAAGAAAATCAACACATGCAATTGATTATAGACTTTGTCACAATGGCATACTTCTCCAAGTCCTTTATAGGATGATCTATTAAAATGCTTGAAAATAATTACAAGACATTTTCAAAATAGAATTTCATGAAAATCAAAGTTGATCCTTAGGAAAAAGTATTATAAGTCTTTTCTTAGACTTTTTCATGATTCTACCTCTATCTCCTTTTGTAATCCTCCTTAGCCTCTTAGCAATAGTTGCTTTGGATTTTGATTCCAAAACTTGCATATAAGTTGAGCCCTGAGAACTTTATATAGTTATCAATCCTATTGGTTTACCTAATAAATCATTATCCTTTTATATAAAAGGATAAGGTTTGTAACCCATGAAATCCATGACATAGCCTTTGGCTTATTCCACAATTTAATCCCACATTTGGGAAATATTGGGTGGGCTTAATGTTAGAATCCAATGAACTTCAAAGTGGATGATGCTAAGGCATTGGAATTAGCATATAATTTAGTCTTCATGGTGATTAAGGCCTATACATAGGCATTAACATATATCTCAGGCTTGGCGAGATCATTGGGCTTCATGCTTAGCATGACTCAAACGTGGCAAGTTATATCATGGTGTCATGGAATTCGAGCTCATGGAATTAAGTGTGGAAATACATATGGTGGCTTGAGGACCCACCATGTGGACCATTTAAAATCTAAAACTTGTCCAATTGATGCTCCATAGCTCTATCAATGGTAGGGTCCCCCTTCGTGACAAAAGTGGACTCCACTAGCTACGGTTCCCATAGTCAGCCTTTTACACCTATCAAAGACCAACTATGAAACCACATAGTTTTTTTCCACCTCATGTTGCATGCCACATGTCTCTTCATCATTGGCCCATTTGGTAATTATTTGACCACATTATATTTTTCCCTATTGAGTCAGAACTTTGAGAAGCCATATCTTTTGACCATGACCTCAGTCTTTTGTAAATGAGATATCATCAAAAAGCCATTGAGATGCTCTACATAGTCAAATATTTTAAAATCATTAAATTATGGTCAATTTTTGTAGTTTTACCAATTTTGACTAGCTTTATCTAGAACTTTGACTGACTACACAAGGAACATACCATCTTTGTTTTCCATTTCTGCATACCATTAGAAAGGTCTCAATAGGTCCTAAATAATGGTGTAAGTTTCAGTATCATTTAGGACCTTTTTTTAATTAACATTTGGATCATACCTCCCCATTAAAAAGGTTTTTTATCCTCAAAAAGATGGTACCAGACCCAATACTCCATGTGAGCATCTTTTCATGGCTCTAGATCTTGGCAACTAGCTCTGACTCTGATGATCCCATAATACCAATTAGTTTTGAAGACATTCTGATGGGTCTTCAAATTCTAAGATTGTCAAACAAAGTGTTGTATGACACCTGGTGTTATAAAAATCACCATTTTATAATTGCCCTCATAGGGTCTTACATAGAAACACAATTTTACAAATGTTGCCCTTCTTGAGTTTTTACAATATGTAATTGTAATGATTACAAACATTGCCCATACTTGGGTCTTATGCATTCATAAACAATGCCCATATTTAGGTCTTAAAAACATGCATACATGTTTACACATACTAAAACATATATATTAAAAGATACAACCTATCTTTTATGATATTTTTGATGCTTCTCATGACGACATGTTCATGTTGGCCTACAATGTTCCTATCTACAACATATATGAGTAAAATAAAACTAAAGGCAATGTTCTCCTATAACGGTTCAAGTTATTACTGATGTGCTCACATGAGATATTGTATCCTATCTTTTACAATTTTATATTGATTTTCCTTCTTGAAAACATTTTCTTTTCTCAGAGACAAATATGGTTCCCCTATGACAATGCCACTAAAATGGAGTGGAACCACATCTAATTCAACTTTATCTAAAAATTTAGAGGTAATTACAAACCCTAGTTTACATGTTTTACTTAAATTTATGTTACTACCATCATCTATCTTATCCAATGAATATGGTCTAAGACATGGCTTAGTTTTCAAACCTAGGATTTATAAAACATCTTCAGAAATCAGATTTTTTTGATAATTTTTATCAAAGATAGCATATATCTTAGAATGCTTAACTATTATTCTTTTAAGGAAGTGTTTTTTATCTTTCCAAGGTGACAAACTTTGAGCTGTTAGCTTCTCATTGAATTTCATTTACCTCATTGATGTTGTCTCTAGTTTTGATTGACAAGACTCTATCTATTGCCTAGCTAAATTTGTAATTACAAACTTTATCGTAGGTTTTTGTTGACTTTTCTTGTCTTATTTAGACAACCTTTTTCTTAAGCATCTTTTTAGGACTTTTTTGAGAATAATTAAAAAATACATTCAAGTATTTCATTTTTGCATACCTTGATGAGTCATTTAAAGATGCTTCATCCAATGTAGTTATTGCATATTCAGAGAGTGCTTATTCTATCTCTTTGGGATTTTCTATCTTGTTGCTTGAGTAATCATTCAACTCAACTTCTTGGAAAATTTGTCCTTCACCTCCATATCCTAACCCTACATGAAGTGGTCTCTTTACCACTTGGATAGGTTGGACAATTCCTTGACCATTAATTCCAAGGCCTTTTCCTTCAAATCCCATTTTAGCTAACATCTTAGAACATATTCCCTTTGTGTGCTTTTCAAATGTACCAATACATGGACTTGTTAAATGTTTAGGGTTAGCACATTTAGTATCCCTAACATTTTTAACATAGTTAAAAGAGTTGATTTCATTATTTTCATTCTTGTAATGTAAATCAGAAGACAAATTAATAATTAGAGTAATATTTGTTGTTAGACTTACAATATTATTTTCATTAATAAGACTAGTTGGAGTATATGAATTATAAGAATCACTATTATAACCCAAATTTACATTAATTATCTATCTTATTCCAAACTGAACCTCATAGGTATGATTGGTCATCAGTTAGATTCCTGATCCTAATGTAGTGTCTTTGGCATGCCAAGATGTGAGATAATAATAACCCAGGGTGATATCCTTAGCCTCTCTTAAAACTATGTCGGTATCTTCATGATCAAAGAATAGTCCTATAATGCCAAAATGCATGATGACATAAAGGGTTGCATGCCCACATATTGTGCCATTAGCTCCAAATGTCTTAGTGTGAATTAATGGAAGAGCTTTTATATTCAGGCAATGTGTGAGACCTTTAGTAATATAACTAGCTCTAGAATTCCAATAAAAATATATCTGCATGAGCTTCCCCTCAATAATAGAAGTGTAGTTCTACCTTTGATTTTCCTTGGAGTGTAGTATAATATCTAGAACTTTAGCTAGTAGTATATATTGCATTAGATATTCTAGAGTTGTTTGATAATGCACTAGTAATCAGGTTGATTGACTACTACTAGACATGGTTGGTGCCTTGACTTTCTCTTTGTTCCACTTCTTGAACCATAACAGAGCCTAATTTGGGTGTAGTATCTAGCATTACTTGACAATATGACCTCACAAGGAGCAATGTATGCAAGTCTCTAAATCTTCATGCATCCTTTCCTTCTATCGATATTCCTTTTGTAATTTTGCCTACAATGTATTATTGCTTTATTGGAGTTTTTTGATTTACAACTCCTATCTTTGCTCCAGTACTTACCGACATTACTCTTGGGATTGTAGGTATTGTATTATTGTAGTGATGATGGTATTCAATAATAATTGAATTTGTGCTACCATTAGGTCCATTGTATTACAATAGCTAAATTTAGCTAAAAATAAAACCACAAATTCACCCATGAAATTAGCTTTGATACTAACTTGATCCATAAATATAAGCAAAATAAACTTACATATTATTTTTTCCTTAATAATAATAATTTATAGAATTAATTAACATTTAACTTACAAAATAATTTTAAATAGAAATTTTTCAAGGAGACACCAAGGAAATCAACACACATAATTAATTACAGAGTTTGGCACAATGGCCTATGTATCTGGGTCCTATATAGGCTGATCTATTAAAAATGATTGAAAATGTTAGGGTGTGGAGCTAAAAGCTTGACCTTATTGCAAACAGGAGGTTTTTGAGCATATACAGTCATCAGCGTTGGTAGGCCACAACTGACATCAGTCAAGGGAAGCACAGAAGGAAACTGACATCGGCAAGAGATTGGCTAGCGTCGGTCACCTCCAGTCAGGCAGGGACCAACGTCGATTGCCTGTGGTGGTCAGAACTACTATTGACAAACAATCATTTAAGTGAATGTGTAGTTTGCATGATGAAGACCAGTTTGAGTCTTTGAGCCGCTTATCTAAATTAGTGTATGCATGAGATCTATATATTAGACTCATGGGCTGTATTGTTATGTGTAGAACTTGTAGAACCCAAGTGTAGAACTTGGAGAGTTCTTCCCATGGTGGAATCAAGTAGGATTCCCCATGTATGTAAGATCATGTTTGATATGCAGGGAGTTGCAAGGTCATGGTGGAGATCTACATGTGATAAGTAAGATCAGGGTGGTCTATAGAGATGTGTGTATGCGAGGGTCAGAAGAGGATCAGTGGGGGAGCAAGATCAAGGTGACAATAATACATCAGGGGCAGGATCATGGTGAGATCTACTTGGAGTACCGATTTGTACTCAGTTGTACAAGAGTACAATGTGGTGAACAATAGCTTGTGTTAGTTGTTAGTTGTGACCTATGAGAGAAGATTACTCAGGTGGGAAGATTACTTGGAGCCCTTGAGGAGGAAGCCTCACAGAGGTGGAAGAAGAGTGTGATCTCTTTATTGTAATTTCCTTTGTAATGAGTTGAATACAATTGCGTGTTTCCTCTCATATTTTGTGTGTTTTCTCATTGATAGTTATTTGTTCTTCTGGTTATTTCTGCAATCTTAAGTTGCTTATACAAAGGTAATCATGTGTGCTCTTAAATTTGACAAGTTGTGTCAGAGCTTTGGGGAACTTAGGTCCTATCAAATGGTATCAAAGCTCTGATACCACTTGTTGGGGATCAACCAAAAATTTGATTACACTTATGAAAGCAATAAATGCGAAATTAAATCAGAATGCTAAGTAAATAGAATTAGATAATAGCAAAGAACAAGAGATACAAGAAACCACCCTAAAAACTTGTATTAAACTCTTTACAGAAGGAATACAATTGAAGAAACTTCTTTCTTCCACACCTCCCTCAGATGTACAGATCTCTCTCTCTCAAGTACAATCAACTCCAACAACCTGGAATGATTCACATATACAATTCTGTACTATTCTTCAACATTCTACAATACACTACAATAAGCTAAGAAGATCTAATCCTACATATAGATTTAGGAAACTTGAGCATGCATTTACAACCAACAGTTATGCCTCTTAAACAAGGGCTCTAAAAATAGTCTTACTAATAATAGAGACGCAGACTTAAGACTATGACTTAATCTCATCATGCAAACACTCAGTTTTATCCATGGAAATAGCTCTCTAGACGCACATGTAACTGATGTTGATTCCTGCCTGCTTGCCTGTGACCGACATCGATCGATCCCTATCGATGCTGGCATCTCTTAAACTGCTCTTGACTGACGTCAGTCGCTCCTGACCGATGCCGGTGACTGTGTAAACCTACAAACTACAAAAATCTCCTTAGGTGAAGCTTTTAGGCTCCACACCTTAACAAAAAATACTTACAAGATGTTTTTAAAATAGAATTTTACCAACTACAAAGTTGATAATCAGGTAAAAATACTATAAGTCTTTTCTCAGACTTTTTCATTATTCCACCTCTATCTCCTTCTGGAAGCCTCTTTAGACTCTTATCAATAGTTACTTTGGCTTTTGATTCTAAAACTTGCATATAAATTGAGCCCTAAGCATTTTATATAGTGCTTGGGCTTGATGGTTTACCGGTGAAAGAATTATCCTTTTATCTAAAAGGATAGGGTTTGAAACCCATGTCATAGATTTTGGCTTATTCCATGGTTTAACCCCACATTTGGGAAATATTGGGTGGGCTTAATGTTAAAATCCCACAAAATTTGAAGTGGGTGATGCCAAGGAATTGAAATTATCATATAATTTAGTCTTCATGGTGGTTAAGGCCTATATGTAGGCATTATCATATATCTCAAGCTTTTTGAGATCATTGGGCTTCATGCTTAGCATGACTCGATCATGGAAAGTTGTATTATAGTGGTATAAAACCTTCAAATAGTTGGCATTTGGTGTCATGAAATTCAAGCTCATGGAATTAATTAAGTGGTATAAAACCACATGGTGTCTTGAGGACCCACCACTGGACCATTCCCAATCTGACACTTATCCAACTAATGCTCCATAGCTCTATCGATGGTAGGGTCCCCCTCCATGACAAAAGTGAACTCCATTGGCTATGGTTTCCATAGCTAGGATTTTATGCCTGTCAAAGACCAACTATGAAACCACATAGTTTTTTTACACCTCATGCCATGTGCCACATGTCTCTTCATCATTGGACCATCTAGTAATTATTCAACCACATCATACTTTTTACCTATTGAATAGGAATTTTGAGAAGCCATATATTTTGACCATGACGTTAGTTTTCTAAAAACAAGATAATATAAAAAGATATTGAGATGATCTATGCAATGAAACTATTTTATAATAATTTCATGATGGATAATTTTTTTAGTTTGACTATTTTTAACCAATTTTGACTAGCTTTGACTACAACTTTGACTAGCTATATAAGGAGCATACAAGTTTTTTTTTCCACATTCTGTATACCATTGGAAAGGTCTTAATGGTCCCTACATCATGGTGTAGGTTTTGGTCTACTTTAGGAACTTTTTTGAATTAACCTCTAGATCATTTTTGGAGTGGTGTATTTTTTCAAAAGATTTGGAGTAAGTACTCTCACTTTGGGTTGGCTAGTATGTACAAAGGGTGGCCTTTATATTATGTTGTTCTTTGTAGGTTTTGGTAAAACCTTATAATTTGAGGCTTGTTTAGTCTTATGGGTATGTTCACTCTCGATTGCTATTTTATTTGATCATGTATTTGCTTCAATGGGCCTTCACCATTGAAAAATGTCTCCTCTTAATTTACCCCACAAAAGTCTTCTTCTTTCGAGTTTAGAAAGGTAGCCTTTCCTTGAGTAGGTTCTTATGTGTCTACTTATTAGGAAGTGGATTCTTATTTTTGTCTTCATGCACTTGTCATGCCTTGCACCATCAAATCTTGACTATTGATGTCATTGGGGTAAGTATTCTAATTGTGTGGCTACAAATAGGGAAAACACCACTCATAATCTTGAACCAAGTTATTTTGAATAGGTACGATGCCTTTGGAAGTACTTGATGTAGGTAAGCATAGAAATTTGGTGGCTTTGGTTGTGTATTTTTACCCTGTAGTTGTTGACTACCTTGGTATTATTGCCTATCTCCCTTATATGGTTGCTTATTAGGTTTATATGCCAAGTTTGCCTATTATGGTGGCTTTTAATTTTGAAATTGATGCCTCTTCATAGCTACTAACTCATTGCCAAATCACTTAAGTAATGATTTGATCTCATGTAGTTCATCTATAGGGGTAGAGTTCAAAGGTGGTGCCTTGTTCATAGTGGGAATTAGATAAAGTATAGGTGGTGTGGGAGCTATCTATGGAAATAAAAGCATTGGTGGTTTTGGGGCAATTTTTCTAGCTTGGATCAAATAGTTATCTACCCTTATTACAATCTCATAAATGGTAGGGAGTGTATTTCCACCCATTGAATGAATCATAATAGCTATGTCACTATTTAGGGCTCTAAATTAATATAGGAAAGCATTATCTGTAGTTGGCTTAACTAGTACTAGAATCCTATTCCATGTCTTCTGGAAGTAGAAATTGAAATTGTTGGGATTAGTTTTCACATTAGGTGAAAATAGGTATTTATGGGATGGTAAATAATAATAGGTGAGTTACCATTATGTAAATTATTATTTACTATTATTCTTAACCATATGGCTATTATTGTGAATTTTTATAAGTTAGAATATTATGTTAGATATTATTAAAAATTATCGTATTTAGGTTTGAAATTTTATAGGAGAGATATTATAGGGATTTGGGAATCCCTAGATATATGAAATATTTTCTTATATATTTGTATATGTTCATTATGATTTTATTAATAAAATAATTAGGGAGTGATAATATTATTTGATTTGAATAATTTTTATATATGTATAGCTCCATTGTCCAATGCATGATTTAATCTGTCTGTTTGGCTCTACACCAGTCTCTATTAGTGGTATCAAAGTAGTCTTTTATGAATGGAATATTTAGCAATGAGAGTCCATGGGGTGGCATGTTGAAAGTTTTAAGATTTTTTTCATTTCTAAAAACTAAGAAAACTTGTACCTCTCTGCCAACAACACAACTTGACCCTACTTTCTTTATATATTCTTAAGTTTTGTGCCTATTCTTGTATGTAGATCTAAGAGTGGAAATATTAAATTTGATTAACTACAAAAAATTGTTGGGATTGCAATGATATTTGGCATAGTAAAGAGGAAAAGAACATAGTCACCTACCATTTTATTATATTCTTCCATCTATATGTGATGTCTTCATTCTTTGACACTCATGGCCTTTTCTTCTACGCATAAGATACATCATTGAAGTAAAGGTAGTTACTTGCACTGAGAGTAAGATCTCATAGGATGCCAACAATTGATCATTTCATATGAAACATTTACACTTATATCTTATATGTATGGACTATTCTATCTTATATTCTCTAGTATTATTGTCATTGTATACATAGAGGAGGATTCTAGTGAATTAAAAGATAAAATATTCTTCATATGCATTGAATACCTATAATTCTGCCCATAGTTTCTTTTCACTTTCCACTCCTGTGCATATTCATCTATCAACCTCCATTATTTTAATATTCATGCACAAAGGATCCATGTCAAACCTACCAATGTTCTCATCCAAGCATATATCAAATTTGCTTCAATTCTGTCTACCAACATCTTTGGTTTAATCTATTTTTCTCCAAGCATGCATCGATCTACACGTGCCTTCATCCCAGCTATGTCATCCATTCATGCATACTAGTCTTAGTTATTTTTATATCAATAATCAATATATCTATATTTTTAGGTATTCACTTTTTTTAAAAACAAAATTGTCAAGTCACCTATTATTTATTTTTAGTCATTATCTTGAATTAGTGTGTCATTTTTATCAAAGGTTATTTTCAATTTCAGGTCTTTGGATATATATTATGTCTAGAGTCAAGTTTGTTTATTTTATCCATGTCCATAAAATTTTTATATCATATAAGATATGGTCATAAAAAATATTTGTGTCAATAGTCTTTTGTTTGATGTTAAGATTAGGTTCAAATAGTCATAGTTCATTTAGTTTGTCAAATCCAATCTTTAATTGGATTTTAATTATTAGTTGTTTGGTAAAAAAAAATGAGTCTACTGGTAAAATGAAAATCAAAGGTCTTTGTCAGAGTCCAAATATTTTTTTTCAAAGAAATAATTTTTGAGTGACCCCGACATCTTCTAAAAATGTATTGTTACACATTGAGGGGAGAAGTAAATCCACAGTGAAAACATCTGAGCTTCTTCGACACATGTGTTGATTAAGAAGTAACCCAGTAGAGAATGGAGGATACATAAATGAAGGATATCTTTTAGTGACCTATTTTTAGTCACCAATGATGGGCCTACATCATATTTTGGTGAGTTTGTGTGGTGTGTATTTCATTTTAGCATCATGTGGATTTCAGTTATTTTAGTGTGATAGTTACATTTATTTTTTAACATGTGATAAAAATAAGAATAGTTGTACCTATTCACTTATGTGTGATATTCCTATGTAACCCTTTTGTGTATTTACATTGGATAATGTAGATCTGAAAAGCATTTTAGTAATCATGTTGTAAGGTTAGTGGTAAACCTATGAAAACAATTCTATAAGGTTAGTGGTAAACCTGAGAAAACCATTCTATAAGGTTAGTGGTAAACTTGAGAAAACCATTTTTTAAGCTATTAGTGAACCTAAAAAACCATTTTGGAAGGTCATTGGTGAACCTAGAAAACCAATTATAAGTGTGAAGAAAGAGATGTGTGGTGGCACATGCATACGGAGAAGATCATGAGCACATGGAGGTGGAGCATGATACAACTAGAAAATGAGATATATTGTACCGTGTAAAATCTATGGGGGGGCAAACTTTGGGATTAGTTTTCATATTAGGTGAAAATAGGTATTTACGAGATGGTAAATATTAATAAGTGAGTTATCATTATGTAAATTAGTATTTACTATTGTTTTTGACCATATGGTCAATACAATAAATGTGGATAGGTTAGAATATTATGTTGTTAGATGTATTGTATATATTATAACAATATATCATATTTAGGTTTGAACTTTTATAGAAGAGATATTTTAGGGATTTGGGAATCCCCAGATATAGGAAATATTTTCTTATATATTTGTATATGTTCCATATGATTTTACTAATCAGAGAATTAGAGAGTGACAATATTATTTGAGTTAAAAAAATTTCATATATGTATAGCTCCACTATCCAATGCATTATTTAATCTATCTATTTGGCTCTCCACCAATTTCTATAAAAAATCAGTCATATGAGCTCATGAGGAGCCTATTGAATTGTGGTTAACTATTCAATCAATGAAAGGTGGTCACTTTTATCTTTTAGTTGGGCACATAGTGTGGTGCTTAAATCATCCCAAACTCAAATGGATTTGGGATCAAGACCTCTATACCACTGCAAATCTTTACCTTTGAAGGAGGAGACTAAGAGCCTAAAACATTCTCATGTACCACATTGACGATGGTGCATAAATTGGTAATATATTATATGTGCTCCATAGGAGTGGTGGTGGTTTCACCAGTGAAATATGGTACACCTTTTAAGGTTGAGGTTGGTAAGCCATCATATTAGGCCAATTGGAGAGGGCTAGACCCATTGAAGGTTAAAAATTGTTTGGACATTATTGGGGGAATAAAACAAATAGGAGTAGGATTAATTATAGGAGATGCAAATAGACTTTGTAGATATATTTCATAATGAGGTACAACTGATTTAGATCTCCTCTTAAGTCAAAATGATAATTCTAAAAAATAACATTTGGCCTTGAGGATAGATTGGGATGTGTATCATCCAATGGAATGGGGAAATGTATCCCTACCTGATGCCTATCAAAAAGAAGCTTGTGTGTCTCCATGAGTTGCCTAACCAACTCCATTAATACCCATTTATCACTCACATATCAAGGAAGAGTGTAAGGACAAACACTAAACCTAGTAGCCCTGATGTAATAAAAGGTGGTTAATTATATGAAATAAGAACCCCATTTACTCATCTCATCTATCACTACCTTTGATATCCCTATTTTCCCAAGATCCTTATAAAAAATGATAATGATGTTGTAGATGAAAACATCATTCACTCTCCTAAAGGGTTGTCTACTAGCCTATAGTGTGAGATCAGGGTAGTAGTTGTATACTCTATTTATCTCTTCAAGAAATGTGTTGAGGCCTGACAACAATATTCCTTTGGCCAAGATATATACAATGCAAGAGATCATATAGAACTTTCTCACTGTTTCCACCTACATCAATTTATTATGAAGGGAATCGCTTATTAACTAGGCTTAATGAATGTATTGTTTGTTTTATTAGATGGTCTAGATATATTGGTACATCCACTCTTGATAACACTTGGCATCAGGATTGCCAGTGACCCTATGCAATAGTATGATAATGTCCCCTAATTCATCAATAAAATTAGTTCTATGCATGGTCTTTGGTAACCTAGTGGATGAATGTTTGAGGGACTTGAACCACTATTTATTTATTATCTTTTGATACCCATCTCATTTAAATTTGAGTAACTATGTAGATGTTTATGGAGTTATATCTAGGTAAATCTCAAATTTAGGTATTACAAATACTGAATTGATAAAATTAGGGTTTTAAAATCTTTCCCTTTTCTCATTATAGACATCTCTTCTATCAAGATCATAATTTTGGGCCATTATGAGGACCAAATAAGGGTTTTGAAATAAATATGGGAAGGTTACAGCTTATGGCAAGCTAGATTCATAGATACTCTAGATCTAGTCATTCTTAAATTATGCACCTATCCTAGCCCAAAAATCTCCTAGGTTAAAATGACCTAAATCTATATCTATTATCTCTATAACATTAGACTCCAAGCTAGGTGTCACTCCAAGGCCCTTAGATTTGAACTTCATTTCCTTATGAGGAATGGAAACTAAATTTATTACTCATGAGAAACCAACTATGAAGCTGGTGGGATCTACAAGTGTTTAGAGTAACTAAAATAGTCAATGAAATTGGGAGGTGCTTGAGGCAAGTGAATGTACTATGGAGGTAGAAGGTGATAAAAGCACATTGGATTTCCACGAAGATGGAAGGTGTCTAGAGAAAGTTGGGTTTTTGTGGAGGTGGAGGTTGCTTGAAGTAGGTCCACTTTCCATAGAATATTGAAGGATTGTAGAGATTAATGGTGCTCAAGATAGGTCCAAAATCTTTAGGGACATTGGAGGATATTGAAGAATTTTTTCTAGTTTGAATGGGAATTATATTCTTGGGAATATTCCTTGGATGGAAAACCAAGGTTTTTAGATAAGGAATCCACTTTCCATAGAATATTGAAGGATTGTAGAGATTAATGGTGCTCAAGATAGGTCCAAAATCTTTAGGGACATTGGAGGATATTGAAGAATTTTTTCTAGTTTGAATGGGAATTATATTCTTGGGAATATTCCTTGGATGGAAAACCAAGGTTTTTAGATAAGGAATGTTTTGGGGAAAAAACCAAAAATCTTACTATGGAAATAAAACCCTAGAGTATGCACTAGACCTATGACTACAATTTTTAGACAAATGACTTCACAATAAAATCTAAATTTAGAAATAACCCTATATCTACTACAAAATAAGAAAAAACAATTTTGATATCAAAATTCTCTTTTTAGGCATGAAAAAATTGGAGAAAGGTACCAATGTGTAGGAGAAATTATGAAAAGAGCATAAAGAGAATATTGTGTACATGTGTTGGTGACGTGGCTTTAAGTTTAATAGTCATGGCTTGAGGTACAGGTGTGATTTTTCATGTGTCTTGAGCTTTAGTGGCAGGGGTCATTGCTTAAGCTCTAAGAACACACTTAATAATTTATCAAATGATAATGAAAAAACCCTAAACGCTTGATTAAATAGTGAAAACGCTGTAAAATGTAGTTTAATGGTAGTTGGTGGTAAAAATTAAAGGTGCTAAAAATAGGTCCAATGTCCACTAAGATAAATGGTTTGGTTTAATTAAATGTGTAACTTTGAGTACACTTTACATGTTTGCAAACATGTAATATTCAATTTGGGTTTTGCATCTTATGAAAGGTAATCGGTGGAATGTAGTTGGTGGAAGGTGTAACTTCAAGTGAACTTCACACATTTATAAATTCACAAATTTATTCTAGATTTATACATCCCATAGAATGGGACTTCTATGTTTTATGGGATCTAGAGCCCATCATGCAATTTGCACATTTATAATTGTGTAATATGCATGCCAAGTTCTATATTCCATTGGTCTGGGTGTTTAGTGGAATACAGAACCTACCATGAATTTTACATGTTTGAAAATGTGAAAAGTGTATGATGAGCTCAAAATTATGTTGGTCTTAGGGTGTTTGTGTTTGGCAAGATTTGGAACCTACAAAGCAATTTTCACAAGTGCAAATTACCTCCAGAGTTCTGGATTCTATTATTTTAAAAGGGAAAGATGGGTTGTTTGGTGGTTTCAAGGTTTACCTTAAAAATAAAAGGGGGATTCCCTTATGATATAAGGTGTAATGTTATTTTTGGGACAAAATATCAACATTTTTATCAACCTCTATAGGATGATTTCCTACTAATCATTTTCAATCTAGTAGCCTTAAAGACATTGGGAATGGAATCAATCCTAATTCTAACAAACTCTTACCTAGAGAAGAATAAATGGGGATTTTCCTAGACATGAACAAAATAGAAAAATTTAATAGGGAAAAATAGCACAACCTAAGGAAATAAAAAACTCCTAATGAGTTTTGACATGTGCATAAGCACTCATTAAAAAACACCACTAATCCTATTATTTACAAAATTTTAAATTTGTTAGACCAATTTCCTACCTAAAAGAAATCTTTGAGATACATCCCATTGTATGGGATAGGAAGCTCTTCTCCATCAAGATTTGAGAACTATAATGCACTAGCTCCTTTACACTAAGTAATAATGTATAGACCACTCCAGATCACATTAAATTTGGTATGATTTCCTAGTTTAGCCCTATCTACATCCTATTTGAGGACCATATCTCCTTCATTAAAGTTATTTTTAGATGCCTTATTATCTAAATTCTTCTTGGTTTGGGCCTGATTAGCTTCTAATACCTTCATTTCTTAGTTCCTAATTTCCTCTAGTTTCATGAACTCAACCAATCTCACCATCATTGCATCATTATCGATCAAGTCAAATCAGTGATTGAGATCTAGAGATGGTATCTCGATTGATAGTGGGACTTGAGATTCTATTTCATATACCAACATGAAAGGTGAATTACTTATGGATATCTTAGGGGTGATCCTATTAGCCCAAAGTGTTGATCTCAACTATGCATGCCAATATCTTTGGTTATCTTTTATTGTCCACTTGATGATTCTAATAAGGTTCTTATTGCTTAACTCAACCAAACCATTACCATAAGGATAATAATTATAATAAGTTATCAAGTACACATTATGATTTATTTCCCATTCACTCTCCCATGTGCCTATAAAGCCTTGGCATTATCAGAGATAATAGTGTGAGGTATACCAAATCTTGATACTATATTATGCATAAAATCCAAAATAGATGCTTCTATAACATATTTTTGTACAAATACTTCATTCCATCATATAAATTAATCTATTTTTGTGAAGACTCAATTATTCCTTGCAATCGATGGTGGATTGATCATGCTTATGAAATCTAGTTTCCATTGAGAAAATGGTTGATCTCCTTGAATTGCCTTGAGGGGAAAGTCTAATAACTTTTACTTACTGGAAAAATAAGTGCACTTTTAACATTTATTTACCCATTGGTGGGCATCTATGAATAATTTAGGCTAATAATAACCTCCTCTCACTATCTTAATGGCCATGGTTCTTGTGGATAAATTACCTCTCAATGGGCCATCATGGAATTCTTGAAGTACCTTAGGAACTTGATCATGTTCAATAAATCTTAACATAACTCCATTCATATCCTTTATAAATAGTAATCCATAAATTAAGACATAACGGATAGGTTGGATTATATAATACTTTTTCTTAGATTACTGAAGATCATATGGATACTCACATGTCTACAAGAATTTGGTCATGTCTTGGATCGAGCTATTGAAAACAAGTGGGTTGGCTAGGTGAGATGCACTTTAAGCATATATTGTTTTAGGTGTTTGTTTAGTATTTTTAATATAAAAAATAAATTGATAATAAAAACCTTTTCCTCTTACTATCTTGGTAACTTTACTATCTACATCATATTCCATGACCTTAATAATCCATCCTACTAGTTTTTCATTTATCTCTTAGCTGCTTAGGAACTCTTTCACACTTTGGTGACTTACCATCAAATGAATCTTATTATTGGAGAGAATATGCCTAAATTTTTTGAGATCCTTAATCATGCCATATACCTTCTTATCTAAAAAATTGTAATTCTCCTCATACCCTTTCAAAGATTTGTTAAAGAAAGATATCAGCTATTCCAAATATTCTTGATTGTGTTGAGTTAGAATGGCTAAGATGATTTATTCCCCTCTAAATGCATAAATAATGAAGTCTCTCTCATAATTTGGGTTAACTAGAGTAGGATCCTAAGAGATAGCTTGTTTGATGGCCTGAAAATGGTCACTTCCATCTTGTGTCTAGTTGAAAATTGTACCCTTCTTGAGCATTTTAGTGAGAGGTTTTACTAGAGAGGCAAAATTTGGGACAAATCTCCTCACAAAATTAATATTTCCAAGGTAATTTTAAAGTCCTATCTTATGACTTGGTAGTGCCAATGTAGATATATCATGAACTCTTTTTGGGTCTATTGTAAGACCTTCCTTTGACACTAACTGTCCCAATAGTTTCCCTTTAGGGACTATAAACACACATTTTTTAAGGTTTAAGGAAACTCCATATAATTTGCACCTTTCAAAAAAAATCTAAGGTCATACATATGTACTTAAGTATGCTTTGAATAAATAGTGATATCATCCAAATATACCAAGATCATTTTAATTATTAGTCCTCTAAATGCCATATCCATGGTTCTTTAAACTATTGCTCCAGCATTGGTCAAACCAAAAGGCATCCTTTTGTACACATATGAGCCCCATTTTATGGTGAAGGTGTTTTTATACTGGTCTGACTCTTGTACTAAGATTTGATTATATCTAGAATAACCATCCATAATGGAAAACCTTTCAGATCCTGCTATAGTTTTTAAAATCTACTCCATAGATGGGAAAGGATAGTGATCTTTTAGGGATGCTTTATTCAGGTCTCTAAAATCTACATGTAGCCTAATTTCTCCATGTTTCTTCCTGATAGGGACCAAATTGGAAACCCAAGATGATTGCTTGATAGGAAAAATTATATTATCTTCTATTAATTTAGAAATATCATTTTTCATCAGGGGTTTGATCTTTGGATTAATGGGCCTCTAATTTTGTTTGATAAGCTTAGTGTTGGGATCCAAATCTATTGTGCGTTGGGCTAAAATATGGTCAAATAATCTTAAATCATGATATCTCTAAGTGAAGTTATCATCAAATTATTGGTACAATTTAATAAAAAAATTCTTCTCAGAGTCATTACATACCTTTCCTAGCTTCAAAGTTTTGACTTCTGAGATGACCACTGGTCCATAGTCTTCCTTATTGACTGAAAATTTCTTTTTCTCACCATTCAACTAGTCATCTGAATTGAAGATATTATCCAATGTAATAAGTCCCATTGGTAGCTTATTCATTTTTATTTGAATAATTTTATCCTCATATTGATCCTAGAGCTTTTTTTGGTTCCTATTTAAGAATTCAACTTCTTCTCTCAAGAAATTTATAATTTATTGATCATTGTCAAAAACTACTCATTAATGACATTATCAAGACTAGATGGTCTTATCACTAAATTCACATGCTAGATATTTTATTTGCCTCTCTCCTTGGGTAAGTTATATTAGGAGCCTAGTGTGGCTAAATGATCAACATCCTTATTTAGTGATCTTGGTACTACCTAAATATTTAGATTGGTGAAATACTCGAATAAGTCCCATACCCTATGCTTTTAGAATCTAAATAAATTATCTAGTCACATTCATAGTCCTTAATTGGTGAACAATAATTTCATTATCACTAAATATCTATATCAATTCTATATCTCTTTCTTTGGCTAACTATAGTCCTCAAATCAGAGCCTCATATTTAGCTACATTATTAGTGTAGCTAAACTAAATCTTGAAAGAATAAAAGTATCTCTCATTCTAGGGAGAGACTAAAATGACACCTGCACCCAACCCATTTCTACTTTTTGAACCATCAAAAAATAATTTCCATATACCTTAGAGATCTTAGGCTAGTTTTAAGACATTGGGAATGATTGCATCATTCTCATGTATGTAATATGTACACATCCCAATTTATTTTACATGATCATAAGGATCAAACTAGACGCTTGATCCCCATTCATCTGAGAGAACATATGGGATATCTTCTATAGTGGTTGCATCCTCATGATCAGTTACTTCTTCTTGATATTGTAATATATAGTTCATGTTCACAAGAGGAGGGGTGTATAGTTCAATATTATCTTTAGCTATTAGTTCATCTCTTATTGTTACTCTTGTCCTGTACCCGATTGTAAGTAACATGTGAGACCAATCTATAGACAAATATCCTCCCATTTTTAGAGTAAAATTTCATGATAGGCAAATGGAAAAATAAGGAGGAAGATCTATTACCAAGATATATTGAGTAATTGATAAACTCAGATAAGTGTGGATAGTGAGATTTAAATCCTTTATTATTCCTAATATTTGAACAAAAATCCCATCTAGTTGAACCACTCCCTTATTCATAGGTGTATATTTTATGCCAAGAGAATCAACTATATTTTTGGGCATAACAGAACTGTTGGCCCTTGATTCTACCATAAAATTATGAACTAAATGCTTCCTAACTATTAATGAGAGATAGAAGAGAGGAGGCTTACCACTTTTCCCTATATTAGTTTTAATTTATGGCTGACATAAATTGATTGTAACATCTTTTATTTGGGCCTTTATCCATTATTTGAAAAAAATTCAAGGCCTCCAGTAGAAAATCTCTTTAATATTATATAGATAGTGCATCCCACATAGTGACATTCAGATTAGTCTTTTTCAATTTGCTCAACAATGCTGAGAAGGATGCTACCAAAATTTTGCTACATCTTTGCTTGATCCATAAATATTATCAAAATATGCTTACGTATTGTTTTTTTCTTAACTATAATAATTTATGGAATCAATTAACATTTAACTTAAAAATTAATTTCAAACAATAATTTTGCAGGGAGACACTATAAAATCAACATGTGCAATTGATTATAGAGTTTGTCACAATGGCCTACATCTCCAGGTCCTTTATAGTCTGATTTATTAAAAACACTTGAAAATAATTACAAGACATAAATAGAATTTCACCAACTAAAAATTTGATCCTCAAGAAAAAATACTATAAGTCTTTTCTGAGACTTTTTCATGATTCTACCTCTATCTCCTTCTATAATCCTCCTTAGCCTCTTAGCAATAGTTATTTTGGCTTTTGATTCCAAAACTTGCATATAAATTGAGACCTGAGCACTTTATATAATAATCAGGCCTACTAGTTTAGTAGCTAAAATTTTATCCTTTTATCCAAAAGGATAGTGTTTAAAACCCATGAAATCCATGCCATAACATTTGGCTTATTCCATGATTTAATCCCACATTTTGGAAATATTGGGTGGGATTAATGTTAAAATCCCTCAAACTTCAAAGTGGATGATGCCAAAGCATTGGAATTAACATATAATTTAGTCTTCATGGTGGTTAAGGCCTATACATAGGCATTATCATATATCTTAGGCTTGGTGAGATCATTGGGTTTCATGCTTAGTATGACTTAGGTGTGGCAAGTTGCAGCACCATGGCATAGAAAATTTGGCTAGTTGGTATTTAGTGTCATGGAATTTTATCTCATGGAATTAATTAAGTGTTAAAAATCCACATGGTGGCTAGAGGACCCACCATGTGGACCATTCCAAATCTAACACTTGTTCAACTGATGCTCCATAACTCTATTAACGATAGGGTCCCCTTTTGTGACAAAAGAGGACTCCACTGGCTATGCTTCCCATAGTCAAACTTTTACACCTATCAAATACCAACTATAAAGCCACATAGTTTTTTTCTATCTCATGTTGCATGCCACATGTCCCTGCATCATTGGCCCATCTTGTAATTGTTTGACCACATCATAATTTTTCCTTATTGAGTCAAAAATTTGAGAAGCCATATATTTTGACCATGACCTTAGTTTTTTTCAAATGAGATATCATCATAAAGCTCTCAAGATGCTCTACGTATTGGAACTATTTTAAAATCATTAAATTATGGTCAATTTTTGTAGTTTGACTAGTTTTGATTAGCTTTAACTAGAACTTTGATCAACTGCTTAAGGAGCATACGATCTTTGTTTTCCATGTTATGCATACCATTGGAAGGGTCTCAATAGGTCCTACATAATGGTCTCAAATTGACCTTTGGATCATACCTCACCACTAAAAAGGTTTTTTGTCCTCAAAAATTTGGTACTATCCCTGTATTACATGTGAGCATCTTTTCATGGCTCTGGATCTTGGCAACTAGCTCTAACTCTGATGATCCCCTAAATGTTAGTTAGTTTTGAAGATACTTTGATGGGTCTTCAAATTATAAGACTATGAAACAAAATGTTGCATGATACCTAGTGTTATAACAATCACCATTTTATAATTTCCCTCATAAGGTCTTACATAGAAACACAATTTTACAAATGTTGCCCTTCTTGGGTTTTTACATCATGTAATTGTAATGATTACAAACATTGCCCATACTTGGGTCTTATGCATTTATAAAAAATGCCCATATTCAGGTCTTACAAATATACATACATATTTGCACATACTAAAACATATAGATTAAAAGATACAACCTTCTGGGATATTCCTGATGTTTCTCACAATGGCATGTTCATTTTGCCCTGTAGTGTTCCTATCTACAACATATATGAGTAAAATAAAACTGAAGGCACCATTCTTTGATAACAGTTCAATTTATTACTGATGTGCTCACATGAGATATTATATTCTATCTTTTACAATGTTATACTGATTTTCATTCTTGAAAAAAGTTTCCTTTCTCAGAGATAAATATGGTTCCCCTGTGATAATGCCACTAAAATGGAGTGGAACCACATCTAATTCAACTTTATCTAAAAATTTAGATGTAATTACAAACCCTAGTTTACATGTTTTACTTACATTTATGTCACTACCATCATCTATCTTATCCAATGAATATGGTTTGAGATGTGGCTTAGTTCTCAAACCTAGGATTTCTAAATCTTCAGAAATTAGATTTTTTTTATAACTTTTATCAAAGATAGCATCTACATTAGAATGCTTAACTATTATTATTTTAAAGAAGCATTGTTTACCTTTTCAAGGTGACAAACTTTGAACTATCAGCTTCTCATTGACTTTCATTTCCCTTGTTGATGTTGTCTCTGGTTCTGATTGACAAGACTCTATCTATTGCCTAGCTAAAGTTGCAATTACAACCTTTATCTTAGGTTATTGTTTACTTTTCTTGTCTTTTTTAGACAACCTCATATTGGAAATTTTTTCAAGCATGTTTTTAAGACTTTTTTGAGCATATTTAAAAAATACATTCAAGTATTTCATTTTTGTATACCTTGATGAGTCATTTGAAGATGCTTCATCCAATGTAGTTGTTGCATATTTAAAGAGTGTTTCTTCTATCTCTTCGAGATGTTATAGTTTGTTGCTTGAGTAATAATTCAACTCATCTTCTTGGAAAATTTGTCCTTCACCTCCATATCCTAACCCTACGTGAAGTGGTTTCTTTGCCACTTTGGATAGGTTGGATAATTCCTTGACCATTAATGCCAAGGCATTTTCCTTCAAAGTCCATTTTAGCTAATAGCTTATAACATATTCCCTTTATGTGCTTTTCAAATGTACCAATACATAGACTTGATAAATGCTTAGGGTTAACACATTTAGTATCGCTAACATTTTAAACATAGCTAGAAGAGTTAATTTCATTATTTTCATTCTCAGAATGTACATCAGAAGACAAATTAATAAGTAGAGAAATATTTGTTGTCAGACTTATAACATTATTTTCATTAATAGGACTAGTAGGATTATATGAATTAGATAAATCACTGCTATAACTTGAATTTACCTTAATTATCTAGCTTGCTCCAAACTAAACATCATAGGTATGATTGGTCATCAATTGGATTCCTTTTCTTTATGTAGTGTCTTTGGTATGCCAAGGTGTGAGATAATAATAACCAAGAGTGATCTCCTTAGCTTCTCTTAGAACTATGTCAATATCTTCATGATCAAAGAATAGTCCTACAATGCCAAAATGCATGATGATATAATGGGTGGCATGCCCACGTATTATTCCATTAGCTCCTCCAAATGTCTTAGTTTAAAGTAATGGAAGATATTTTATCTTCAGACATTGTGTCACACCTTCAATAATATAACTAGCTCTAGAACTCTAGTAAAAATAAATCTACATGAACTTCCCCTCAACAATAGTAGTGTAGTTCTACCTTTGAGTTTCCTTGGAGTGTAGCATAATATCTGACACTTCAGCTGGTAGTAGCTATTGCATTAGAGATTCTAGAGTTTTTTGACAATGTATGAGTAATTGGGTTGATTGGCTACTAATAGACATGGCTAGTGCCTTGCCTTTCTCCTTATTCCACTTCTTGAACCATAACAGAGCCTAACTTGGGTGTAGTATCTATCATTGCTCTATAATGTGACCTCACAAGGAAAAATGTATGCAAGTCTCTAAATCTTCATGCATCCTTTTCTTCTGTCAATATTCTTGTTGTAATTTTGCCTACAACATATTAATTCTTTATTGGAGTTTTTTGATTTGCAACTCCTATATTTGTTCCATCACTTGTCAACATTGATCTTCAGATTGTAAGTACTATATTATTATAGTGATGATGGTATTCATTAATAATTGTATTTGTGCTAGCATTGGGTCCATTGTATTATAATAGTTGGATTTAGCTAAAAATAAAACCACAAATTCACCCATGAACTTTGCTTTGATACCAACATGATCCATAAATATTAGCAAAATAAAATTACATATTATTTTTTCCTTAACAATAATAATTTATATAATTAATTAACATTTAACGTGCAAATTAATTTTAAATAGCAATTTTTCAAGGAGACACCAAGAAAATGAACACACATAATTGATTACGAAGTTCGGCACAATGGCCTGTCTCTATGTCCTTTATTGGCTAAACTATTAAAAAAATCTTGAAAATACTTATAATATTTTTTCAAAATATAATTTCACCAACTACAAAGTTGATACTCAGGCAAAAATACTATAATTCTTTTCTTTGACTTTTTCATGATTCCACTTCTATCTCCTTCTACAAGCCTCTTTACCCTCTTAGCAATAGCTGCTTTGGATTTTGATTTTGAAATTTTTGTATAAATTGAATACTAAGAATTTTATATATTGCTTGGGCTTGTTATTTTACCATCCAAATAATTATCCTTTTATCCAAAAGGATAGGGTTTCAAACCCATGCAATAGCTTTTAGCTTATTCCACAGTTTAACCCCACATTTGGGAAATATTGGGTGGGTTCAATGTTAAAATCCCATGAACTTTGAAGTGGATGATGCCAAGGCATTAAAATTATCATATAATTTAGTCTACATGGTGGTCAAGGCCTATATGTAGGCATTAGCATATATCTCAAGCTTGGTGAGATCATTGGGCTTCATGCTTAGCATGACTCAGACGTGGCAAGTTATATTATAGTGGCATAGAACCTTCTAATAGTTGGCATTTGGTGTCATGGAACTCAAGCTCATGGAATTAATTAAGTGGTGGAAAAACACATGGTGTCTTGAGGACCCACCAATTGACCATTCCCAATCTAACACTTATCCAACTAATGTTCCATAGTTCTATTGGTGGAAGGGTCCCCCTCCATAACAAAAGAAAACTCCACTGACTACAATTTCCATAGCTAGCATTTTACACCTATAAAAAACCAACTATGAAACCACATAGTTTTTTTCCACCTCATGCCATAGACAAAATGTCTCTTCATCATTGGCCCATCTATTAATTATTCGACCACATCATACTTTTTCCCTATTGAGTAAGAATTTCGAGAAGCCATATCTTTTGACCATGACCTCATTTTTCTACAAATAAGATATCGTCAAAAATATATTGAGATGATCTACGTAATGGAACTATTTTAGAATCATTTGATGATGGTAAATTTTTTAAGTTTGACTCATTTTGACCAATTTTGACCAACTTTAATTGGAACTTTGACTAGCTATACAAGGAGCATATGAGTTTTGTTTTACACATTCTATATACCATTGAAAAGGTCTCAATGGGCCCTACATCATGGCGTAGGTTTTGGTCTACTTTAGGACCTTTTTTGAATTTACCATTGAAAATGTCTCAATGGGCCCTATGTCATGGTGTAGGTTTTGATCATCACTAGAGAGGTGTCTTTTTTCAAAAGATTTGGAGTAAGTACTCTCACTTTGGGTTGGCTGGTAGGTACAAAGGGTGGCCTTTATATTGTGTTGTTATTTGTAGTTTTTGGTACAACCTTAGAAGTTGAGGCTTATTTGGTCTTGGGTGTATGGTCACTCTTGATTGTTATTTTATTTGATCATGTATTAAAAAATGCCTCTTCTTGATTTACCCCACAAAATTCTTCTTCCTGCTAGTTTAGAAGGGTGGCCTTTTCCTAAGTAGGTTCTTATGTGTCTACTTATTAGGAAGTGGACTCTTCTTGTTGTCTTCATGTTCTTGTCATGCCTTGCACCATCAAATCTTGATCGATGATGCCATTGGGACAAGTATTCTGATTATGTGGCTATAAATAAGGAAAACACCACTCATAATCTTGAACCAAGTTATTTTGAATAGGTATGATGCCTTTGAAATTAATAGATGTAGGTAAAGCATAGAAATTTGGTGGCTTTAGTTGTGTATTTTGACCCTACAGTTACTAATTGCCTTGGTATTATTGCCTATCTCCCTGATATGGTTGCTTATTGGGTTGATATGCCAAGTTTGCCTATTATGGTGGCTTTTAATTTTGAAATTGATGCCTCTTCATAGCTAATAACTCATTTATAAAACTCTTAAGAAATGATTTGACCTCATGTAGTTCATCTGTAGGGTTAAGGTTCAAAGGTGGTGCCTTATTCGTAGTGGGAATTAGATAAAGTATAGGTGGTGTGGGAGCTATCTATGGAAATAAAGGCATTGGTGGTTTTGGGGCAATTTTTTTAGCTTGGATCAAATAGTTCTCTGCCCTTATTACAATATCATAAATTGTAGGGAGTGTGTTTCCACCCATTGAATGAATCATAATATCTATGTCACTATTTAGGGCTCTAAAGTAATATAGGAAAGCATTATCTTTAGTTGGCTTAAATACTACTAGAATCCTGATCCATGTCTTCTGGAAGTAGAAATTGAAATTATTGGGATTGGTTTTCACATTAGGTGAAAATAGGTATTTACAAAATGGTAAATAGTAATAGGTGAGTTACCATTACGTAGATTATTATTTACTATTATTATTAACCATATGGTTAATATGGTAAATTTGTATAAGTTAGAATATTATGTTAGATATATTGTTATATACTATAAAAATATATCATATTTAGGTTTGAACTTTTATAAGAGAGATATTATAGGGATTTGGGAATCCCCATATATATAAAATATTTTCCTATATGTTTTTATATGTTCCATGTGATTTTATTAATCAAATTATTAGAGAGTGATAATATTATTTGAGTTGAATAATTTTTCTATATTTATAGCTCCATTGTCCAATGCATGATTTAATATGTCTGTTTGACTCTCCACCAATTTCTATCAGTGGTATCAGAGCAGTCTTTTGTGAAAGGAATATTTAGAAACGAGAATCCATGGGCTAGGGCTAGCATGTAAAAACCTTTCATAATTTTTTTCATTTCTAAAAACTAATAAAAATTTTCACCTCTCTACCAATAACACAACTCGACCCTACTCTCTTTATATATTCCTAAGTCCTTTGCCCATTCTCGTAAGTAAATCTGAGAGTGGAAATATTGAATTTGATGAACTACAAAAATTTGTTTGGATTGAAATGATATTTGGCATACTAAGGATTAAAATAATATATTCACCTACCTTTTTTCATAATCTTCCATCTATGTGATGTATTCATGCTTTGACACTTGTGGCCTTTTCTTATATGCATAAGATACATCATTTAAGTAAAGGTAGTTACTTGCACCAAGAGTAAGATCTCATAGGATGCCAAATATTAAGCATTTCATATGAAACATTTGTACTTATAACTGATATGTATGGTCTATGATATCTTATATTCTCTAGTATTATTATAAATATATACATAGACGAGGATTCTAGTGAATTAATAGATAAAATATTCTTCATATGCATTGAACACATACAAATCTACCCATAGTTTCTTGTCACCTTCCACTCCTATGTGTATTCATTTACCAACCTCCATTCTTGGAGTCACCATGCACAAAGGATCCATGTCAAACCTACCAATGTTCTCATCCAAGCATATATCAAATCTACTACAATTTTGTCTACCAACATCTTTGGTTTAATATATTTCTCTCCAAACATTCATCGATCTACATGTGCCTTCATCCCTGTTATGTCATCCATTTGTGCGTACAAGTCTTATTTATTTTTAAATAAATAGTCAATATATCTATATTTTTAGGTATGTAATTTTTTAAAAATCAAAATTGTCAAGTCACCTATTATTTATTTTTAGTCATTATCTTGAATTAATGAGTCATTTTTATCAAAGTTTATTTTTGAGTGCAGGTCTTTGGATATTTATTGTGTCTAGAGTCAAGTTTGTTTATTTGATCCATGTACATAAATTTTTTATATCATATAAGATATGGTCAAAAATAATATTTGTGTCAATAGTCTTTTTTTTGATGTTAATATTAGGTTCAAATAGTCATAGTTAATTTAGTTTATCAAATCCAATATTTAAATAGATTTTGATTATTAGTTGTTTGGTCAAAAAAAATAATGAGTCTATTGATAAAAGAAAAATCAAAGGTCTTTGTCAAAGTTCAAATAAATTTGTTTATCAAAGGAAGCATTTTTTAGTGACCCTGACATCTTATAAAAATGTATTATTTCCCATTGAGGGGGGAAGTAAATCCACTGTGGAAACATCTGAGCTTCTTTGACACATGTGTTGAGTAAGAAGTAACCCAGTAGAGGATGGAGGATACACAAAGGAAATATATCTTTCAGTGACCTATTATTAGTCACCAATGATGGGGCTACATCATATTTTGGTGACTTTATGTGGTGGGTATTTCATTTCAACATAGTGTGGATTTTAGTTATTTTAGTGTGGTATTTACATTTATTTTTTATCATGTGTGAAAAATAAGAATAGTTGTACCTATTCACTTATATGTGATATTCCCATGTAATCCTTTTGTATATTTACATTGGAGAAGGTAGATTTAAAAAGCATTATAGAAATCATGTTGTAAGGTTAGTGGTAAACCTAAGAAAACCATTCTATAAGGTTAGTGGTGAAGTTGAGAAAAATATTTTGTAAGGTATTAGTGAACCTATACAAACCATTTTGAAAGGTCATTGGTGAACCTAGAAAACCAATTATGAGTGTGAAGAAAGAGATGTGTGATGGCACATGTATATGGAGAAGATCATGAGCACACAGAGGTGGAGCATGTTACAATTATAAAATAAGATATATTGTACCATGCAAAATCTATAGGGGGGAATTTTGGGATTAGTTTTCATATTAGGTGAAAATAGGTATTTATGAGATGGTAAATAGTAATAGGTGAGTTATCATTACCTAAATTAGTATTTACTATTGTTTTTGGCAATATGGTTAATACAATTAATTTGTATATGTTAGAATATTATGTTGTTAGATATATTATTATATATTATAACAATATATCATATTTAGGTTTGAACTTTTATAGGAGAGATATTATAGGTATTTAAGAATTCCTAGATATAGGAAATATTTTCCTATATATTTGTATATGTTCCATATGATTTTATTAATTAGATAATTAGAGAGTAATAATATTATTTGAGCTGAAGAATTTTTCTATATGTATAGCTCCACTATCTAGTGCATGATTTAATCTATCTATTTGGCTATCCACCAATTTCTATAAAAAATTAGTCATATGAGCTCATGAAGAGCCTATTGAATTATGGTTAACTATTCAATCAATAAAAGGTGGTCACTCTTATCTTTGAATTGGGCACATACTGTGGTGATTAAATCATCCCAGACTCAAATGGATTTGGGATCAAGACCTCTATATCAATGCAAAGCTTTACCTTTGAAGGAGGAGACTAAGAGCCAAAAACATTCTCTTGTACCACATTGAGGATGGTACATAAATTGGAAATATCTTATATGTGCTCCATAGGAGTGATGGTGGTTTCACCAGTGAAATGTGGTAGGATTTTTAAGGCTGAGGTTGGTATGCCATCATATTGGGACAATTGATTGAAGGTTAAAAATTGTTTGGACATTATTGGGGGAATAAAACTAATAGGAGTAGGATTAATTACAGGAGATGCAAATAGATTTTCTAGATATACTTTGTAATGAGGTACAACTAATTTATATCTCTTCTTAATTCAAATGATAATTCTAAAAATTAAGCTTTCTTACCTTTTGTATTTTTTCTTGTATATCATCTTGGTATGCTTAACCCTTGAAATCATGAAGTCATAAATTAGTGGAGTTTTTAGGTGATTTTTTAAATGTATTTAAATCTTGTACAATGTTAGCACCAATATCTTATACTTTTTGGGTGCCATCAGGTTTGTTAAAAATTGTTATCACATAAGTTTTACATAGATTTTGATGTGGAATAGCTCACCATGCAACACCTAATGATACAATGGGAAAACCTATAAGTTATGGGGCTTTGGCACATTGAGTTTAACCTCTAGAAAATGCTAGATTCCTTTCACTATATCTAATGCAACTTGTAGGACACCAGTTCTATGAAAATTTTACTCTTTTAGTATCTTTTTCTCTTAAACTATAATTTTGATAGGGAAAAGGGAAAGAATAAAAATTTATGAACACATAAAATGGTAATCATACCATATTTTAGTGGGTTTTAATGCTTGATTGATAAACACAATGGAATAGATAATTGTATTGAAGTGAGTTCATAACAAAATTATATAAATGATAAATCAGAGGCAATATTTAGTTATTCTCACAGAAAGGAAAAGAGTTCTTTATTTTAATCAAACACTATTTTCAGAAGGGAAAAAACACCACAAATGAAACTCTTGTGACTAAAATAAGAAACAAACTTCCAATAATACCCAAACAACTAATATACATAGAGAAACTTAGACAATAAAGACAAATCTTCAATTTATTTCTATCCCAAAGGCTACAACTTGTAGAAAATATATTCAAAATGTAGAAATTATATCCTCTAATAGAAAAAACATAGATTGGACCATGGGGTCTATCCATTTTTATAAAATATATCTCATAGATGAGATCTAGTTATCCAAACATGAATTCCCAATAGGAAAATCATGCAAATATAAAACTATCATGCAAAAGAGGTGAGTTCTTCTATTTTTAGCATCCTAGATTGTAAATTGGTATACAAGAGATGGGCATGATATTTGAGGTGGAATGACATAACATGGTGTGGTATGGTGTGGAAAGTTTCCATGCAAGGATTCATCTCTAGTAGCTAAAAATAACTCTTCATGGAATTGGTAAGTACCCAAATAAAACTTGACTTTAAAAGATAAGTCTTTTTTCATGCAAAACCCTAACTTACAAAACACAAGTGAGACTCTTACAAATTTTAAGTTTTAGAATGAACCTTTTAATTTTCACTTCATGCTTTTGCACTTCTAACAATTCATATTTGTAAAAATAGAATGTGTAATTTTCACTTCATGCTTTTGCACTTTCACATTATCAAAATATAAAGTGTAAAATATGTTTACTCTTTCTCAAAAAAGAGTTATAAAAAAATAGTTGTTTATAATTACAACTTATAATGCTTTTAAAATGAAATTACAAATGGTATTTAAAACATTTGAAAAAAATTAATCATAGAAAATATTAATCTATGTCTAGAACTTCTTTACCTTTCTTGTGACTCTTAGCCTGTAGTTTCTTAGCATATGCATAAAAGGCCTTGAAAATTTCTTGTATTCATTCAAGATCCACCTCACAAGAGAAGATGTGAGAGGTTTCACAATATACTTGGACATAAATAAGATGACTATTTTTATATTTCATGGTATTATACCTGTGTGTTTATGTTAGTTTTGATTTGCATAAGTGGTAGAGCTTTCTCCCTTTCCAAGTCCTAATTTCATCTAGCTGGTAGATTGTCTAGTTTTGCAAGTTATGTCTAGTGTTTGATATCATCTGAATGAATCAAATAGTGGACATATTGACTATATTAGTGCCTTAAACTAGGTCTCTCCATCATCTCCCTTAGGTTTTGCTCACTTAATTAACCTCTAAATGAAATGTTGATGCATGATAGGCATTTGGAGTCATAAATCTAATTATTTATTTTTATCTCACTAGTGTTTTAGAGGCTCAAGTATGAGTGGATGGATAATATTCATGGTGCATCACCATAACTTAGAGTAGGTTTTAATTTATGAAGCTCCTTCTCCCTTTTCACCCCAATGAGTATTAAGTTTTATAAGTGAAGGTCCAAAATGATGTATCAAAGGATCTAGCCTCATTAAAAATCCTAGAGGTCTGGTCTAGATATAGGCAATCCATAGCCTTAGACCATTCCCATGTTTTCCAAATCTGGAAGAGGATTAACACCTTCTTCTAGGGTGAAATATTTTGTGACAATAGTTCATAGTAGGGATATTCACATTCATATCAACCTCATAGGTCAAAGGAAACATAATAACTAATCAAAATCTTTAACAAGAGATACCTGGGATGCTTAAAACTAGAAGATTTAATTTAGAGTTGCTATTAATGTTATATCACTTTATTCCAAAATTTTATTAGAGGAAAGACACAACTAAAATCTTTCCGCTTTCTTGGACCTTGGTCCCACTGAGTGTGCCAAAAATATTATCACCAAATCTTGCACCCTAGAGGAGGTTGTTCAAGCCTCCTCTAGATTTGGAAAACATGGGAATACTTCTTGGTATTTGGGTTTACCTATGGTATAAGTAAACCTCTAGGTTTAAGGGCTATCTCCTTGAATTTACCTTAAAGTTCTTATCGCTAAACTAATTATTTGCTTGTGGGAAAAGGGATAGAAGTATACATGAAATAAAGATACTTGTTATCACATAAGTTTTACATGGATTTTGATGGGGAATAGCTCACCATGTAACACCTAATGATACAATGGGAAAACCTCCCTAAGCCATGGTATTTTTGGCACATTGAGGTTAACCTCCATAGAAATCTAGATTCCTTTCACTATATCTGATGCAATTGGTAGGACACCAGTTTTATGAAAATTCCACTCTTTTAGTATCTTTTTCTCCTAAAATAAAGTTTTGACATGGAAAAGGGAAAGAATAAATAATTTATGAAAACTTCAAATGGTAATCACACCATATTTTAGTGGGTCTTAATTCTTTCTTAATAAACACAATAGAATAGAGATTTGTATTGAAGTGAGTTCTTCACAAACATATACAAATGATAAATCAGAGGAAATATTTAGTTATTTTCACAAAAGGGAAAAGAGTTATTTTTTTAATCAAATAATATTTTTAGAAGGGAAAAAACACCACAAATGAAACTTTTGTGACCAAAATAAAAAATAAACTTCCATAAATACCTAAATAACTGACATACATAGAGATTTTTGAGATAAGAAAGGCAAATATTCAATTTATTTATGTCCCAAAGGCTACAGCTTATAGAAAATATATTCAAAATGTAGAAATTATATCCTAATAGTAAAAATATGGATTGCACAATGGGGTTTACCCATTTTATAAAAAATATCTCAGAGATGAGATGTATTTGTCCAAACTTGAATGACCAATAGGAAAATCATGAAAATCTAAAAACCTCATGCAAAAGAGGTGAATTCTTCTATTTTTGGCATCCTAGACTTGTGGAATAGCTATAAATTGGAATGCAAGAGTTGTGCATGATCCTTGAGGTAGAATGATGTATCATGGTTTGGTATGGCATATAAAGTTTCCATCCAATGCTTCATCATCTCTAGTAGCTAAAAATAACTCTTCATGTAACTGGGAAGTGCCCAAATATAAATTGACTTTAAAATATAAGTCTCTTTTCATGCAAAATGTGATATAGGAATTTGAATCAAGAGAGGATGGTTAGTATGGTGTTAGTTCCAAAATGAAAAAAAAAATGAAATAAACACACTAATAACATAACATCTCTAGGCCTAGTACTAAGGAGAGCTTAGTTAACAAAAGCCAATGACAAACATGACTAAAAAGTAAGGAATGAAAACACAATAATTCCTTCACCTTCCTTGGATGCTCCAAATTCTTTTGTAGTAGTGGCTTTCTTGGCTTGTACTCATGAAATCTTCATCAAAGGAGGCTTAGCTATCTCCTCTTCTCCTTGGCACCTTTGGATTTTGGCTTGGCTTGGATTAGAATCAAATTGGCATGGTAAAACTTAGTATAAATGGCTTCTAAAAGATATTTTTGCATTATAACTTTGCACCAAAATAGCTTAGAAATGATGTTCATGGCCTCTCTGTTTATAGATTTTTACAAATGTCTAGAATCAACCTGAACCATCCATCTCAAGATTGAAATGTGTGGTTGAGGATTAATTTAATTTTTGAAATTAATTTTTTAATTATCTTCATCATGAAATTGGAAGAAGGGGCTATTAAGAGTCATGGAGGGCATGAATCCTAATATTTGTGGCACTTATGGCCTAGGGATGTCTTCCCAAGAAATGATGTCACTTGATGATGCAGATATTTAATATTAATTTCTAAGAAAAAGTATTCAACAAGTTTCCATAGAATTATTAATTAGGCCTTAATTTGGGTTAATTATCTCTTAAGCATGATTAAGCACTTTGTGCAAAAAAAACTCAAATTGATTAGAATGCCTTGTTATTGGTCCAAAATGGGACTGGTTTAAAATTGGAAGGTGATGTTAGATGCATTAGAACTATATCCCCATTTAGGATGTTTCTAATAAAAAATACCAAAGGCACATGTCTTGTGCAAAAGATTTTATAGGGAAGAACAATCTAAAGCACCCAGGTGCAAATTTTACATTTTGATTCAAAATGAACTGATCAAAGTTAGCTGGCCCATAAATTGCATTACCCCATTTAGGGATACCCTAACCAAAATTGACACTTGAATGTCATTTTCAACTCTTTTAATGCATTTTAGTATTTTTAGGCCAAATTGTGCATTTTGGGTGGAAATTGGTCAAAATCTTGATTGGAGGTTATCAATGGCCAAATTTAGGTGTCTATAGTTTACCCCTTTTTGGGAAGGCATTGCAAGATATAAAAATAGTAACATCTTCTTAAATAATTAAAAGATCCTATATGCCTACAACTATAATGATGATAAACTAACTATATGATGCCCCCTCGAGGGAACGATTGGCACAAGAAGGTTAGGAAATGGTCCCTCAATAAAAAGTGAAATGAGGGGACCAAATAAAGGAAAGATGATGGGTTGAAAACATAATGATAGTGAAAAATTAGTCAAAATCATTAATAATGCAAGTGGGATGGTGTACAATGGTTTTCCCAAAAGTGGTTATAAGCATTGTACCCCGATAGTGGTAACGTGGTATGATAACACAATGATTTTCCTAAAGATTGTTATAATCATTGAGAAAATAGAGTTATCTCAGTTAGGATAGACAAATAAGAGAATAACATGCCCTTGTATGGGGAAAAAATTAAAGTGGTGACAACATAATGATCTGCCCAAAGGTGGTTATAATCATTGGGATGGTGTGTAATGATTTGCCCATAGGAAATTATAATCATTGGACCTCGATTATGGAAAACATGATAAAATTGGTTGAGGATGATGATAACTTAACACAGAGGGTAATGATGAATTAGAACAACCTACTAGTAGGAAGATTTTTATCTGAACTAATAAAGGTTAAAATTCTTTCATGGTTATGTACTCTATTTGGGATATGATTGGGAGTGAATCGAGATGTCAATGTCAAAGAGATGCCGCCATTACTAAATAGATTTCTTAAAGCTAAGGTCTGTTTTAGCATGTGATTGTAGGATTCATGATAGAACACCATAAATACTTGGCCAAAAAATATGAATGAGGACTAACTCCTATAATCCAATATTCAATAGAAAATAATGAACCAATGATATAAATCATGATGATAATGTAAACATATGAATAAGGATGGATTCAAGTGTAAGTGTGAACAAGGAATCACCCAATGAACACACATAAACTAAATCAATGTAACAGTGTTGAAAGCAAAAAAAAATAGATAGACAAATAAACAAAATAAGCAAAAATAAACAAACAAATAAAGTAATAAAAACCCTACAAATATTACCCCTAGAAAATAGGTGACATTTGACACACTTATTTACATATGAAGTGGCATTTACGTCCATTATGGACCAATAATAACTAGTATGCAAGAGATTTTGGATAGGACTACCCCACTATAATGGGCTCCACATACTCCATGAACTTCTCTTAATGTTAGTGTAGACTCTATTGAAGTTAAACAATGAAGTAGAGTTCCATCAAAACTATAATGATAAAGGGTGGATCTAAGTAGATTATAATCAAAAAAATAATGAATGGAGGATTTGGATTATTTTTTAGAGAGGTTAGGTGGTAAAACTTGGTCATGAAGGTAGTTGTAAAGGTCTGAGTACTAGATATAATTTGGACCAACAATATCACAAATCATGACAATGATTGAAGGTTCATGAGCTGGTGCTAATAAATTCTCAATGAAGAACTGATACTCTTTAGGTTTATCTATTTATTGAATTAGAGAACCAATAGTATCCATGGCATCTACAGTTTTGTTACTAGCCCTTGGTATGTGCTCAAACTAAATGTTAGTAATTTATTGCTTAAGAGAGTTGACCATAGCTTTATATGGAACCAACTTGTCATTTTTGGTTTGAAAATGATCTATAGCATGATTGATGATTAACTAAGAATCACCATAAACATGGAGAAGAGATATATTCTATTACACTACCTATCAAGACCTATAACAAGTGCTTCATACTTGTCCATGTTATTTGTACAAGGAAAGTTGATTCTGAATGATTTAGGGATTAGATCCCCCTGTGGTGTAATAAATAATAGGCCTACCCCTGATCTATGTGCAATAAATGAACCATCAAAATATAGCTTTTAGGGCTAATCCTCAAGGGGTGTATCAATGACAGTCATGATATATTCATTAGGAAATTGAAATGTGAGTGGGCGTGTGTCCATAAGAGGTGCTTCAGTAAGTTGATCTGTAAGAACTTGTCCTTTGATTACATTTTGATTGATATACTTTATATCAAATTAATTGAGAAGCATGATCCATTTAGTTATTCTACCTTGTAAATTTATTTTATATAGTATATACTTAAGTGGATCTACATTTGAAATGACTGTGGTCTTATTATTCAACATGTAATGGCACAGTTTTTGAGCTGCAAAAACCATGGCCAGACAAGCTTTTTCAATAGGTGCATAGTTAAGTTCATATGTAACCAAAGTATAGCTTAGGTAGTATATAGTGTGCTCCTTTCCATTTTCATCATTTTGAAACAAGAGTGCCCCCAGAGCATGGTTGGTAGCTAATAGGTATAACAAGAATGACTTTCCTAGCATAGGAGGTAATAAAATAGGCAAATTAACAAGATAGTCTTTGAGTTGTTAAAAATTTGTTTGGCAGTGATCATCCTAATTAAATGCAACTCCCTTATTTAAAATATGTGTATATGGATGACACTTGTCTTATAACTGAGAGATGAAGCATCAAATTGAATGGATCTTACCATACAAACTATGAAGTTGCTTTAAATAAGTTGGTGGTGGCATCTTGGTTATATCATGCACTTTAGATGGATCAAATTCAATACCTATATGATACATGATTAAAAAAAGTAATTTTCTTGAAGTTACACTAAACACACATTTCTTTGGATTGAGTCTAACTTTGTACTCTTGTAATATTTTGAATATCTTATGCAGCATTGTTGGATGGTTAGCCCTAGTTTTGGATTTTCTGAATATGTCATCGACATAGTCCTCAATAATATCATGCATAATATAATGTAATATGATATTACTAGCCCTTTGATATATGGCTTTATCATTATTAATTCCAAATGGCATTACTTGATAACAAAATGTTCCCCATGGAGTGTTGAATGGTGTTTTATGTTGGTATTTTGGTGTTATTATAATCTAGTTGTATCTTGAAAAGCCATCCATGAGTGAAAGCATTTCATAACCAGACATGGAGTCAATGATCATGTTTATATTAGGAAAGGGAAAATTATCTTTAGGATAAGCTTTGTTGATGTCTCAAAAATTAGTACAAATTTTGATCCCTTCAAGTTTATTACTAACAAGTACCACATTAGATATCCATTCTAAGTAATAAATGGATCGAACACATCTTGCTTCTAAGAGTTTTTCCAACTCTTTCCTTACCAATACAATAATGTGAGGATACATCTTACATAGTTTTTATTTTACTGGTTTGACATTAGGATTAACCACAAGGTGGTGTAGAACGAAGGTGGGGTCCAGACCTAACATGTTAGAATAGGCTCATGCAAAAATATGGAAAAATTATCTCAATAGAGATGTAAAGACTTCATGTTCTTCCTCAGTGAGGAATACAACTAGTTTTATCCATTTCAAGTTTGATGAAGTCCCAAAGTTTACCTCTACTATATCTTTGACTAGAAGGGTTAAACCATCTTCTAGGATAGTAGGCAATGACTGGAACTATTGGATTATGTCAGGGTCCTCCATTATGAATTTTTATTCAATTTCTCTTAGGCATGATAAATCTGAATCTCCTAATGGGAGATCTATCCATGTGACAAAAATAATTGGAAATTCTTGAATAATTTGATCAAATACTTATTATTTCTCAAAGTTGAACTTAGATCTATAGTCAAGTTCATCAGTTGTGGTCTCCTAGTATAAATTTAAAGAAGAATGAACACCCCCATCTACTGATGCCTAAAATAGGTTTTCACCACTAGACTAGCCTTTATCTTTTCTTTTTCCCTAGTCAAAAAGTGCCTCAAAGAGGTTTTCACTTTGGGACCTCATTGTTTTACTCATTTTTTTTGGCTAAGGGTGTTCACTCACTCTCTAAAATAGGCTGTATGATCCAATGTGATTGATAATCCTAATTTATGATCTCCCAATAGAACATTATCTCTAAGGCCTAAGAAATTATAGAATGCCTCGTCATTATGGAACTCATCAATTGATAGACTGGGTTCTTGTTGGTCCCAATCTATCAGTTGGGTATAATATAATGGAAAAGGGTTGTAATGAATGACTAGAGTAAGGGTAAAAATGGCATTGTTATCAAATAGGTTGGTGTCAACTAGGTTATCAAAGGTGAGGCTATGATTAGACTCTACTTCATTGTCAGTATCATCATCACTAGTTATTGGTGATGGAGTTTGAATAAGATATGTGGGGTCACCCCCAGGCGGTTTAAATATAATTCCATAAGGTCTTTCATACTTAGTCATAGAAATTGGCTCAATGATTCCTTGATAATTTAGTTTGAGGCCTATTTATTCATAATTGTGATGCTTTATGATCCTATTAGAAATAGGATACTTTACACTTTTATAACAATCAGCCTAGTTGTCATTGTATAACCATGATTCATCCCCTTCAAGAGGGTTAGGTTTTAGGCCAGATGCTAGTATAAATGTGATAGGTCCCTTATCTTTTCTCTTTTGTTGAAAATGCATATGTGGGGTGACTTTAGGTCACCTAAAGTTTTTTAGATTCTGAGGAAGATTGGCAATACGAATGTATCATAGGTCATATACTCTCCCAGTCCATTATCTGAAATGGTGAAATGATTGGCAGCTTTAGGAGGTGGCATGTAGGAAAGGGAATCCAAGGTATTAAGATCTCTACAATTATCTAGTGAAAGATCAATAAGTATAGCCTTTCTTTTATCCTACTTGTAAATTGGATTCATGTCATACTAATAAATATAGCTTTGAAATTTGACCTCAATATGTTTTTAGTGTTCATATGGGTGTAAATCTCCTAGAATATTCACTTCCATATCTGAGTGATAAAACTTGATATATTGGTGCAACATTGATGGGAATGCATGAATCTCATGTAACCAAAGCCTGCCTAGAAGCATATTGTATGACAACTCAAGATCAAGCACATGGAAAAGTGTATCATCAGTCAAAGGCCCAATGTTAATTGGAAAACTAATGGTTCCTTATGATTATCTTTCCTAATTATCATAATCTTTGATGGTTATTGATTTTGGCTAGAGATCTGCCATTGTGTACCCAAAAAGCTTGATGAGCTTTAGAGACACTATGTTGAGGCTAGATCCATTGTTTATAAGGACACATTTCACTTTATGCCATCTTATATAAACTTCTATGTATAATGGATTATTATGGAGTGGTCCAAGGGAAGACATATCACTTTGGTTGAATGTGACTTGTTGGGCTGAAGATAGGTGTCTAACCAAAGCTTGAAATTTATCAGGGGATTGTCACTAGAAACAGTGGATTGAGTCAAAAACTCATTGAAGATGTTATTATGGATTATTGATGTTTGTATAAAATATAAAATATAAGTTTGTGCTGGTTTCTTCTATAATTGTTCCACAATATCAAACTTCTTGTCTTGGTTAGTAGTGAATGGTTTATTCTAAGGTTGAATGGTTGGTTGGATGATAGGCAAAGTGGTAGATGGTTATGGGCCTGGGATAGTAATCTTTGACCTTCAAGTTATGATTTCATAATCAAGATTAAACACTAGACCATTATTGCTAACTAATGTTGGAAATGGTGTGGGACCAACCATGACAAGTCTCAGTTGCCAGTGCACTTGCATGTGGTCACGTGGTAAGAATGAGTTATCGATATAAGGTCCAAAAGGGGAAGTCCTAGTTTTTTGGTTTGCCTATATGCACTCCTAGGTAAAAGAAGGATTATCCTTGTAATTTGGCTAAATATTGTTGTTTAGAAATGGTCTATACTAATTATTACCTGGTCTACGATTAATGGATATGGTATTAACACTACCCCTTACAATATGACCTATAACCTTGTTGTAGTCATGTGCAACTGCATGGTAAGTTTGGTGGTTGTTACCATTTTCACCTTGTTTTTGTATATTATTCTATCATTGTGGGTTTTTCTACTAATTTTGTTGATTCTACTAGTTTAGCCTTTGATTTTGATACTACTAATTTTGTTTTTACACTGATCATTGTTGTTATTGCTGATTATTTTGCTATTACTGATTGTCATGTTGGGGAAAGGGATTTTGATAAATCTTAAGAGTTTGATTAGAAGTGGAAGCACCATTATCCAATTTTATCTCCCCATTTTCCAACATATTCTCAATTCAATTCTTGATTTAGACACATCTTCGTAGATTATGCCCATTGACTTGATGATAGTCACATAATTCATTTTCATAGTACCAATCAAGGTAAGGAATGCCTTATGGATAATGCTTTGGTCTAGGCCAACTAATTAGATTATAAATAGAAATCTTAAAAAATATAGATTCAATAGGTTCTCCTAAGTCACTAAAGACATGATGTGCATGGATGGTTCTCTTAGGAGGAGGGATTTGCAATGGTAAAGGCTGTTGTATTTATTGTGTAGGTTTTGGTTGTTGTGCTTGAAATATTGGTTTAAGAGGTTTTTTGGTAGGAGTAAGATGAAAAGGTGGTGTGGATAATGTTTACTTAGTTTGCACATGATGGGATTTGGTTACTCTATTTCCCATAACATTCTTATTATAGTTGAATTGCTCTAATTTTTCTTGGTTATTGGCCTATGTGAGTTATGATGCTTGCACTTAAATAGGATGTTGATGTTGGCCATTTCCCTAATTGGTACCTTGATTTTGATTCATAAAATTAAGCTTGATGAATCCTTTATTGATGAATACCTGTTTGATCAACAAACATTTATCAATGATCTCTTTGAACGTATGTGGACATTGTAGTTCTAGATGGTAAGCTATCTCAAGATCTCTATCTAAAGTTCTTGAACCAAATGATGAAACTAATTAGATACCTTGATGCTGAATAATGAATAGTAAAAAACCAAGGTCAAATAGGTTAGGCTTTAGAACACACTAGACTGATAGGTTAAAATTGAAAAGTGGATATGGTGAAGAGGATGGATAAGGATGGTATTATGTAAAAAGAATAATAATGATAAAATGGCATAACTAAAATGATCCTTATAGACAATACACCTTAGCACTCAAGCATAGTACCACTTGAGATGAATAATATTCATCAGCTCAGGAAGTTCATTTATGTCTAGTGCGGTAAGCTTATATGTTCTTGATCCATAATCTATAGTAATGATGAAAGGCCCTATCCAATTTGGTTTGAATTTCCCTTTATGTTTCTTCTCAACCATGGTATTATTTTGGTTTTCTTTAAGAACAAGATCACCAAGTTCAAATGTTCTATTATTAACATGTCAATTATAGTGGCCTTTAAGTCAATTTGGATAAGCTTGAAGATTGTTGAGAATGATTGTACATTTCTCATCAAGTAGGTCTAGCTCTTACAGGTGAGCTACTCGATAGTCATGATCATCTAGGACATGCTTGAAAGAGATGCATAGTGAAGGCAATTTGACCTCAATGGGAAGGATGGATTCGGTACCATAAACAAGTGAGTATGGAGTGGCTCCTAGGAGGTATGATGATTGGTATGATATGCCCAAAGGGAAAGAAATATCTAGAGGTGTCAATCATGATTGGAATCATTGACAATCTATTTGAGAATATTGACAATGGTTTTATTGGATGCCTCAGCTTGGCCATTACCTTGAGGGTAATATGCTATAGAAAAATATTATGTGATGTGATATTTAGTACATAGCTAGTTTACATCTTTGTTCTTGAATGATCCTCCATTATCAAATATAATTTTAGAAGGGATATCATAGAGACAGATGAGATGGTTGAAGATGAATTTGGAATTTATTTTCTAGTCATGTAAGTGAGGGGTATAGCTTCAACCCACTTAGTGAAATATTTAGTGTTGGTAAGGATATGTTTATAATTGTTAGATGAAGTGGGATTGATCTTCCCAATGAGGTTAAGTCCCCATGTAGAAAATGACCATGGTGTCAAGATCAATTTTAGAGTTTTTGTTAAGGCATGAATCAAATTAACATGGCATTGACATTTGTCACACTTTTTTACATATGCAATGGCATCTACATCCATTATGGGCTAATAATAACCAGTACATAAGAACTTTTTGGAAAGGAATACTCTAATATAATGGCCTCCACATACTCCTTCATGAACTTCTCTTAATGCTAATTTAGGTTCTATCGAAGTTAAACAATGAAGCAGAGTTCCATCAAAACTATGATGGTAAAGGGTAGATCCAAGTAGAGTATAATGACTAGAATGATGAATGAAGGCTTTGGTTTATTTTTGAGAGAGGTTAGGTGGTATAAATTGGTCATGAAAGTAGTTGTAAAGGTCTGAGTACTAGATAGAATTAGGACCAACAATATCACAAATCATGGAAAAAGTTGAAGGTTCATGAGTTGGGGCCAACAAATTCTTGACAAAGAATTGATACTCTCTAGTTTTATCTATTTGTCAAATTAGAGAGCTAATACTAGCCATGACATCTACAGTTTTATTACTAGCCCTTAGTATGTGCTCAAACAAGATGTTTACATTTTATTGTTTAAGAGTGTTGACCATGGCTTTATATGGAACCAGCTTGTCATCTTTGGTTTGAAAATGATTTGTGACCTAATTGATGATCAATTGAGAATCACCATAAACTTGGAGATGAGATATATTCCAATGCACTGCTTGTCAAAAACTTACAACAAGTGTTTCATACTCAACCATGTTTACATAAATAAAGATGTTTCTGAATGATTTAGGGATTAGATCCCCCTATGGTGTAATAAATAATAAGCCTACCCCCAATCTATGTATAGTAAATGAAGCATCAAAATACAACTTCTAGGGCTTCTCCTCAAGGGGTGTGTCAATGATGGTCATGATGTATTCATCAGGAACTTAAAATGGGAGTGATTGTGTGTCTATAAGAGGTGCTTTAGCAAGTTAATCTACAAGAACTTGTCCCTTGATTACCTTTTGATTAACACACTCTATGTCAAACTCATTTAGAAGCATGATCTATTTAGCCATTCTACCTTGCAAAGATATTTTAGATAGTAGATACTTGAGTAGATCTACTTTTGAAATGACCATGGTTTTGTTATTAAACATGTAATGGCATAGTTTCTAAATTGTGAAAGTCATGGTTAAACAAGCTTTTTTAATAGGTGTATAGTTATGTATATAGCATGCTCTTTTCCATTGTCATCATGTTGAGTCAAGAGTGCCCCCAGAGCATGGTCAATAGCTGATAGGTATAACAAAAATGACTTTCCTGGCATAGGAGGTAATAAAATAGGTGAATTAACAAGATAGTCTTTGATCTATTGAAAAACTATTTGGCAGTGATCATCCTAGTGAAATGCAATTCCTTTCTTCAAAATGTGCATAAAGGGATGGCACTTGTTTTCTAATTGAGAGATAAAACATCAGATTGACTAGATCTTATCCTGCAAACTATAGAGTTACTTTAAATTGGTTGGTGGCATCATCTCAGTTATAGCATGGACTTTATTTAGATAAACTTCAATGCCTCTACAAGACACAATTAAGCCATGGAATTTTCCTAAAGTTACACCAAACACACATTTATTTGGATTGAGTCTGACTTTGTACTCTCATAATCTTTCAAATATCTTACATAACACTGCAAGATAGTTGGCCCTAGTTTTAGATTTTCCTAATATGTCATCAAATAGTCTTCAACAATATTAGGCATCATATCATAGAATATTATAGTTATGGCCCTTTGATATGTGGCTCTATCATTATTAAGGCCAAATGGCATTACCTGATAATAAAATGTTCCCCATAGAGTGGTGAACATTATTTTATGTTGGTCTTTTGGTGTTATTCTAATCTGGTTGTATCTTGAAAAGCCATCCCTGAGTGAAAGCATTTCATAATCAGATGTGGAGTCAATGATCATGTTGATATTAGGCAAGGTAAAATCAACTTTAGGACAAGCTTTGTTGATGTCTCAAAAATCAATACAAATTCTAATCCCTTTAAGCTTTTTAATAATAGGTACCACATTAGAGATCCATTCTGAGCAATCAACAGATTGAATACATCCTACTTCTAAGAGTTTTTCTAACTCTTTCTTTACCAATACAATAATGCGAGGATGTATCTTACATAGATTTTTACTAGTTTGGCATCAAGATTAACAACAAGGTGGTGTAAAACTAAGGTAGGGTTTAGACCTAGCATGTCAAAATAGGCCCATGCAAAGATATATACAAATTATATCAACAAAGCTATAAGGACTTCATGTTCCTCCTCAGTAAGGGATGCACCTAGTTTTATCCATTTTAGGTATAATGGAGTCTCGATGTTTACCTCTATTGTATCTTTAAATAGAAGGGTAGAACCATCTTCTAGGATAGTAGGCAATGACTTGAAATATTGGATTATGTTAGGGTCCTCCATTAGGACTTGCTCTTCAACTTCTCCTAGGCATGATGAATCTGAGTCCTTGACTAGGAGATCTGGCCATGTGACAAATATAGTTAAAACTTCTTGAAGAATTTAATCAAATACTTGTTGTTGCTATAATTTGAACTCATATCCATAGTCAAGTTCATTGTTGGTGGTCTCTTGGTATAAATTTAAAGAATAATGAACACCCCAGTCTAATAACTCATGAGATAGGTTTTCACCACTAGAATGACATTTATCTTTACTTTTTCCTTGGTTAGAAAGAACCTCAAAGAGATCTTCACTTTGGGACCTCAATGTTTTATTTATTTGTTTTTGGCTAAGGGTGTTCACTCACTCTCCATAATAGGCTACATGATCCAATGTGATTGAGAATCCTAATTTGTGATCTCCCAATGGAACATTATCTCTAAGGCTTAAGAAATCAAAAAATGCCTCATCATTATAAAACTCATCAATCGGTAGACTAGATTCTTGTTGGTCCCAATCTATCAATTGGGGATAATATAATGGAAAAGGGTTATGATGAATGGACAAGGTAAGGGTATAAATGGTATTGTTATCAAACAAGTTGGTTTTAGCTAGGTCATCACAGGTTAGGCTATGATTGGACTCTACTTTGTTTTTAGCATCATCATCACTAGTCATTGGTGATGGAGTTTGAATAAGATATGTGGGGTTACCCCCAGGTAGTTTAAATCCAAGTCCATAAGGTCTTTCATACTTAGTCATATAAATTAGCTCGATGGTTCCTTGTTGATTCACTCTGAGGCCTCTTTCTTCATATTTGTGATGCTCCATGATCCTATTGGGAATATGATACTTTGCACTTTTATAATAATCAACCTGGTTGTCATTGTATAACCATGATTCATCCCCTTCAAGAGGGTTAGGTTCTAGTCCAGATGTTGGTACAAATGTGGCAATTCTCTTATATTTGTTCTTTTATTGATAATGTATATGTGGGATGACTTTAGGTCACCCAAAGGTTTTTATATTTAGGGGAAGATTGGCCATATGAAATGTATCATGGGTCACATACTCTCCTGGTCCATTTTCTAAAGTGGTGAAATGATTAGAAGCTTTAGGAGGTACTATGTGGGAAAGGGAATCTAAGGTATTAGGATCTATGTAATTATCTGGTGAAGGATCAATAAGTATAGCCTTTCCTTCATCCTTCTTGGAACATGGATTCATACCATACTGATAACTATAGATTTGAAATTCAACCTCAAGATGCTTATAGTGCTCATATGGGTGTATATCTCTTAGAATATTCACTTCCATCCCTAAGTGGGAAAACTTGATACATTGGTGTAACATTGACGAGACTTCATGAATCTCATGTAACCAAGGCCTTCTTAGAAGCATATTATATGATAACACAAGATCAAGCACATGGAAAAGTTTATCATGGGTCAAAGGCCCAATGATAACTAGAAAACTAATGGTGCCTTGTGATTCTCTTTCCTAATTATCATAGGCATTGATAGCTATTGTTTCTGGCTAGAGATCGACCATTGTGTGCCCAGGAAGCTTGATGAGATTTAGAGACACTATGTTGAGGCTAGATCCATTGTCTATAAGGACATGTTTCACTTTATTCCATCTTATATAAACTTCTATGTATAATGGATTATTATGGAGTGGGCCAAGGGAAGACATATCACTTTGGTTGAATGTGACTTATTGGGTCGTAGCTAGGTGTCCAGCCAAAGCTTGAAATTTATCAAGGGATATGTCACTATCAACAATGGATTAGGTTAAAAATTCATTCAAGATGATCTTGTGGATTATTGACATTCACATCAAATCTAAAATATAAATTTGTACTAGTGTCTTCTACAATTGTTCTATAATGTCAAACTTCTTATTTTGGTCAGTAGTGAATGGTTTATTTCAATGTTGAATGGTTAGTTGGATGACAAGAAAAATGATAGATAGTTTTAGGCCTAGGATAGTAATCTTCAACCTCCAAGTTATGATTGCACAATCGGGATTAAATACTATACCATTATGACTAACTAATGTTGGAAATGGTGTGAGACTAGATAGGAAAAGTTTTGGTTATTGGTGTACTTGCATGTGGTCACATGGAAAGAATTAGTTGTCGATATAAGGTATAAAAGGGGAAGTCCTAGTTTGTTGGTTTACCTGTATGCACTCCTAGGTCAAAGAAGGATTATCCATGTAGTTTGGCTAAATATTATAATGTATCAATGATCTAGGATGATTATTACTTGGTCTAAGATTAATGGAGATGGCATTAATTATACCCCCTATAATATGACCTACAACCCTATTATAGTCATGTGCAACTACATGATAGGTTTGTTGGTTGTTTCCATTTTAACCTTGGTTTTGTCTATTATTTTGTCATTGTGGGTTTTAATACTAATTTTGTTGATTCTATTGGTTCAGTCATTGATTTTGATACTATTGATTTTGCTATTGCACTGACCATTATTGTTGTTGTTGTTGTTATGGGTTCTGTTATTGATTATTTTTCTATTATTGATTTTTATGTTGGGGAAAGGGGTTTTGATAAATCCAAAGAGTTTGATTGGAAGTAGAAGTACCATTATCCAATTTTAATTCCACATTTTCCAACATATTCTCAATTAAATGTTTGATTTAGACACATCTTCATATATTATGCCCATTAACCTGATGATAGTCATATAATTCATTTTCATAGTACCAATCAGGATAAGGAATGCCTTACAAATAATTCTTTGTTATAGGCCAACTAATTATATTATCTATAGCAAGCTTGTAAAGCATAAACTCAATAGGTTTTCCTAGGTCACTAAATACATGATGTGTAGGCATGATTCTCTTAGGAGGAGGGGTGTATAATGGTAAAGGCTACTATATTTTTTTTTAGGTTTTAGTTATACTTGTAGCATTGGTTGGAGAGGTTATTAGGTAGGATTAAGATAAGAAGGTGGTACAGATGATGTTTGCATATTTTGGACATGATGAGATTTGGTTACTCTATTTCCAGCAACATTATTATTATGATTGAATTGCTTTGATCTTTCTTAGTTATTAGCCTATGTTAGTTGTGCTACTTACATTTGAATATGATATTGATGTTAGCTATTTACCTGATTGGTAGAATTAATTTCTATGACTCCTTTATTAATGATCACCCACTTGATCAACAAACCTTTAGCAATGATCTCTTTAAATGCATGTGCACACTACAGTTCTAGATGATAAGCTATCTCACTATGCAAATTTTTAATAAACACAACAACTAATTGTTTATCTAATAAATTATGGGTGAAATAACTTGTAAGTGCTCTCTATCACTATAAATAGCTTGCAAAACTCTCACCAAATTTTTTCTTATCGTATGTCAGGTCCACTAATGAAATCTTGTGCTCAAGATTTTAAGAAAAGTGTTACACAAATTTATCAAAAAGATCATCAAAGTTTATTACTAAATTCTTGAGAAACTTTAAAAACCATTCCAAGTCTTGTCCAACCAAGCTCCTTGGAAACAATAGTAAAAGGTATATGTCACTATATGCCATTGGTTGACATGTGACAAAGAATTCAGTCAAATAAGCCTTAGGGTTACCTTTCCCTTTGTATTTATCAAATTTTTATGGTTTGTATCCTGAAGGAAATGGTATCTGAAAATACTCCATGTTGAATGGACAGGAACACATGTCACCAATTTGAAATTTTTAGTCTGTTTACCCACTTGAATGACAGTGATTACATCCTTCATCTATTGCAATTCTTGGGATAGGAAATTGGAAGGGACATTGGTTTGAGGGAAAATGTTAATTTGGGTAGATGGTTGGGAGGTCTCAAGTGGGACAATTTGACCAAGGTATGATGGAGATACCTATTGGGGTATATTGGTTTGGTTTGGGAATGAACTAGGAATACACATATGTGGATTAAAATGTACTTGAAATTACACAATTGGTTATGTGATATTCTAGTTTGGGTTGGTGATAATGGTTTTACTTGGAGGATTTTATGGTTGGGATGGTAGGATATAACTTTACTATGCCTATTATGGTTTAAAATGGACATGCTACTAACTATTTGAGCATTGCTATTGAGTGAGAACTTATGGACCAAGACATTGTCTCTAAATTTGTGGCATGTTTTGAACCAATAGTTGTCTAGTAGGTACTTAAGAAATGTGGGGACTTCCTTGTTGCATAAATCCATTTGAGGAAGTAAAAGTAGGTTTCAAATTCGGCATCTATTATTGACCAATATTTTCATGTTGTTAACTAGTCCTTACTTGGTTTTGAATTACCATATTAGTCTATGATTGAAGAGGTATGTTCATCATTACCTAGTGAGGTAGAACATTAGTTTCCCCTAATTGAGGTGGTAATAAATTCATCCTCTATTGCATTGATACACTAGATTGTGTCTTCTTTTGTGGAATAATACTCACTTCTTGTTGAGGGGGAGTAGGATTTGTCACATTCTATCATTGAGGCATGACATTGGCCATTATTTGATTACCTAATCCTATAGGTTGTACACATGAGGAAATAGTTGGTTGAGGCTGGGGTGTAGAAACCCTTATTCTTTGGTATGATTAACCAATCATGGGATTAACTATAGGCACATGTTTCTAGCTAGTTATTTATGCATTAGTACCACTTTAACTAGGATTGGACATTATTTGCACATTTTTTACTAAGTTTGGCTTACTATTCTATGTAGAGTCCAAAGACACTTCTTTAATAATGGGTATATGCATCAAGTTATCTATCAAAGTGGTTTATATGAATGGATAAGAACTTAGATTATATTGTCTATTTAACTCTATCAACACTCCTATTAAAGGTACTAGGTCAATAAGAGGCTTACTTACCATGTTCATTTGATTGAAATCATGTGCTAAATTCAAGTAGGTTTGATATACTATCTGTATTTGGTTAAAGTAATAGTCCATGATATTTTTACCTCGATTAGATATATTAGGGTCTTGATATGTTGTTTGGACTAAAGCCATAGGATTTATATAAGAAGCATGTTGATCATAAATGATATTGTGGGGCACTCTTACTTGACTTAGTAAATTTTCATGGGGGAAGTCTATTGGAAACTTGGCCCTTACCTCTATGGCTCTAACCAAAATCTCATCTTTGTTCTCTAATAAATGTTGTTAAAAAAATGGATCATACATGGAAGATATATTAGTAGGATATGATTGTTGAATAATTGAATCATCCACTATGGGTATTATAGTTAGGTATTACATGATTTGTTCTTGGTCTTATTCTAAATAAGGTGGTGTGTTACCCAGATAGTTAGCCAAGGAATCTTGTCTTTGTGTCTCTAATTGAGTATTATATGAGGGATACAATTCCATCTCATAAGAAATATTATCTGCATAGAGGTCTTGCACCATTTCTTCATGTGAAACTACATTACTAGTCCTTGGATTATACATGAGTCCACTACAAGTGTAGGAATACATATTGGGATCTATAGTCAATGTTTTTTGATAAAAGGTCAAAGAGTTATACAAACTCTAAAAAAGATAATATAAAATAGATGATGTTTCAACTTGGTTTATATTTGTCAAAAGGATCAAAAGGTTTACGAAAGTATTTGTAAGAAAATAAGTTAGTGAAAAATATATAACATTTCACTATTCACACAAAGATAAGCAAGTAAATGGACTAAAAATCAAAATGCTAAACTCTAAGGTTGAAGTGTTTTAAATTAGTCTAATCTAGGAGTTTAAAAGTTGCTAGGTATTTTGGCCAAATGTAGTATCAAAATCTAGGCTCAAACAAGGCATGTGATAGGACTCTTGGCCAAATGGCGTCAAAAGCTAGACTTTGAAAATAGATGAAAGTTTTAATCTAATGGATTTGAAACACTTCTAACAAACACTAGGCATTTGATTCTTAGACATAAACTTGATCAACTAGGTATAAGGTATGAAACAAAAGGCACTTTAGGAATAGTTTATTTTCTCATAAATAATGGTATGAAACTTGGTTCGTTTGAAAAATAAGCTAGAAAAAGGTGAAAAATATATAATTTGTGCTTTAGAAAAAAGATCACAAAAGTACACTTGGATTGGTCTAAAAATGTAGGAACAAATTTGGAAATCTATGTAAAAGGATCTTATGAAACAATATTCAAAATGTTTTGGGTAGTGTAATGATGCTAGAATACCCAAAAGTTATGATAAAAAAGTTTGTTTCAAAACTCTCTAAGGTAAAGACATTTTCTCATAATTTTGACAACATAACACTACCTTTCTTGACTCAAATTTTTGTCGTGTATAGACCCAAAGTGCAAGTGTTTAGCACAAAATGGCTTAAGTCTATCAAGTGATGATAATGATTATGAGTCTTAAATGGCCTTCAACCCAAATTAGAAATTAAACCTAAGTTCCCTCAAGTTTAGTGCAAATGGTGAACCCACTTAACACATCAACCCTATGAACTTGTAAAGGCACAATTTCAAATTTAGGTGGACTTAAATAAATTTGGTAAAGGTCTAGACTTAATTGAGTAGCATAACTACACCAAAGTGGATGATATAACTCTCAAGATTTTGATGAACTTTGAAAAAGGTAAATTGATGATCTTATGCAGGAAGCATAATGCCTCTTTGTTCAAAGGAAAATTTGGACTATGTGTTTGGTTTGGATTGTTTGTTTACACCAAGTTTTGATTTCAAAAGAGACCTTAATCTAAGACAAAACCAACTAATTAATCTCCCTTAGATCCTAAACTAAAAAATTTGCTTGGTATTGTTGGAATCTACCAATATACATCATTTAAGAGGATTTTAAGTGTTCATCCAAAAGTAAATGCACATTATATAGTAGTATTTTTACACCCTCCTCTCAAATGATAGTACTATGACATGGAACTTGAGGCACACCTTGCACCAACAATAATTTCATGACAAGTGGGTATTTTTCTAAGATCTAACAAGTTTTTGAACAATCTAGGGGAATCAATTGCACAATGACTTTCATGCCAAACAATAAAAAATAAATGCATGGATTTTGGGTCTATATCACTTGGCTTGTTGCAAAAATGTCTAGTCCTTTTTCTAACCACTACATCTTACTATTTGCTCAGTGTAGTGTGATATCCAAGGTACCACTATGTCCCATGTGTAACTCCAAAGGATCCAAATGAAATCAATGCCAAGAGATGAAACCCCAAGTCAAAGCTTCCCTAAAGAACTTGTGGGAGGTGATGAAGTCCCCCTCACAAGCCAAGTTTACATAGAAATAAAGAAAAAATGAAAGTAGAAAGACTTTAGGGTCATTTTAAAGGTCACCCAAACTTTGACAAGTTTTTGGGGAGTGTTTTAGATGAATTTATTTCTAAGCCTTGGACTAGACTACTTGAAATAGGAATGATGCTTTTGATTCTAAGGGTTCCCTATAGGGGACAAATGGAAGAGCATACACGCAACATTCCTTTTTTTTAAACAAAAAATTGATTAAATAACTATTGAAAATAAGAATTAATAAGTGTGTTCAATTTTAGATCCAAGTGAAATATTTGGTGGTGTTCATTTGACCCCTTGGTCTTAACATTGTGAACTTTGAAAATATTCATTTAAGCATCTAAATTACTTGTTAAACACCAAAACAAGGTTCCTAGTTGATTTTTAAGCATGCAAATGTGATTTAAAAATGTTTTGAAAAAATGTCAAGTTTAATCCTATATCAAAAATGTTAGCATGTCCTTTAGCTTTGAAGTTCTTTTTAGCTTAAAATAATGAACTTTAGAAAAATAGCTCTCAAGTCTATGTTTTAAGAAAAACACAGTGACCGATGTTGGTTATTACCACCAATGATGGTTACTTTGGCTAATTGACGTCAGTTATACCACTATGATCATCTCAATAGGTATATAACTGATGTTATTATTTCTAAGTAATTTTGGTTAATATATACAACTGATGTTAGTCTTACTTGTCGATGTCAGTTACTATGTAAAATCATGGTAAACAAAAAATAGAAAAATAAAGTTAGAAAATCAATTTGTAAGAGTTTTAAAGGTCTAAATAAATATTTTAGAGTTGTAAAATGATCTTCTTTAGGTTTGAGATGCATCTAGTCCCACCAAGAATTCTATTACATGATCTAGGAATTTGAATCAAGAGAGGATGGTTAGTATGGTGTTAGTTCCAAAATGAAAACAAAACGATATAAACACACTAATAACATAACATCTCTAGGCCTAGACACTAGGGAGAGCTTATTTAACAAAATCCAATGACAAACACAACTAAAAAGTAAGGAATGAAAAAAAAATCCTTTACCTTCTTTGAATGCTCCAATGCCTTTGTAGTGGTGGCTTGCTCGGCTTGTGCTCATCAAGCCTTCATCAAAGAAGGTTTGGCTATCTCCTCTTCTCCTTGACATCTTTGGCTTGTGGCTCAGCTTAGATTGGAATCAATTTGGCATGGTAACACTTAGTATCAGTGGCTTCTTGAAGATATTTTTGCATTATAACTTTTCACCAAAATAGCTTAGAAATGATGTTCCTGGCCTATCTATTTATAGATTTTTACAAATGTCTAGAATCAACCTGAACCATTCATCTCAAGATTAAGATGTGTGGTTGAGGATTAATTCAATTTTTGGAATTAATTTTTTAATTATCCTCGTGATGACATTGGAACAAGGGGTAATTAAAAGGCATAGAGGGCATCATTGAGGGCATTGATGAGGCATGGAAGGCATGAATCTTGATATTTGTGGCACTTGTGGCCTAGGCATGTCTTCCCAAGAAATAAGGTCACTTGATGATGTAGATATTCAATATTAATTTATAAAAACAAGTATTCAACAAGTTTCCATAGAATTATTAATTAGGCCTTGATTTGGGTTAATTATCTTTTAAGCATGATTAAGCACTTTATGCATAAATAACTCAAATTGATCAGAATGCCTTGTTATTGGTCCAAAATGTGACTGGATTGGAATTGGAAGGAGATATTAGATGGATTAGAACCATATTACCATTTAGGATGTTTCTAAAAACAAATAACAAAGGAACATGTCTTGTGCAAAATATTTGATAGGGAAGAGCAATCTAGAGCACCAAAGTGCAAATTTGGCATTTTGACTCGAAATAAACTGATCAAAGTTAGCTAGCCCATAATTTTCATTGCCCTGTTTAGGGATATCCTAGCCAAAATTTACACTTGAATATGTCAGTTTCAAATCTTTTAATGCATTTTAGTGTTTTTAGGCGAAATTGTGCATTTTGGGTAGAAATTGGTCAAAACCCTGATTAGAGGTTATCAATACCCAAATTTAGGTGTCTACACAAAACACAAGTGAGACTTTTAAAAGTTTTAAGTCTTACCACTTTATAAAAATTAACCTCACAATTTTCACTTCATTCTTTTGTACTTCTAACAATTCATACTTATCAAAATAGAATGTGTAATTTCCACTTCATGCTTTTGCACTTTCACATTATCAAAATATAAAGTGTAAAATATGTTCTCTTTCTCAAAATGAGTTATAAAAATATAATTGTTTATAATTACAACTTATAATGTTTTTAAAATTAAAATACAAATGACATTTAAAATATTTTATCGGATAAAAGATTAATCAATGTCCAGAACTTCTTTAACTTCCTTGTCACTCTCGGCCTATAGTTTCTTAGCATATGCATCAAAGGCCTTGAAAATTTATTGTATTCATTTTGGATCTATCCCATATGAGTAGATGTTAGAGGCTACCCAATTTTATTAGACATCAAATAATTCCTTTCTAAAATTCCTTATTCCCTGCATAGCTATTCTCATCTTATCAATTGCTCTTTCATACCTAGGAAAGTAGTGGATAAAACATAGGGTGAAGACTATGTCCTTTATATATTATTTCTCAACTATTTTATTGAAGTTATTATAGACTTATTTGACCTGAAAGAGATTATTTTCATTATCTACTATTTGGCATGACATTTTGTTCATCATCCCATCAATGTTGTATAATGCATCAATCACTTTATCATGAGCCTCCTTGGCTTGGTGAGCAGCTCATATTAATAATATAATATAAAATCAAGTAGCCATATGGAGTTCCTCATGCTCTACCTCCTCATTCAATATTTTTTTATCAACAAGGACATATATGTCAAGTGAACCTATAACTATTAATTTGGGATAATACAAGTTTAAAGTTTGAATCACTCCTTCATACTTATTGACCTGGTCTTTCAAGGTATTATTTCTCACCCTAATGATTCTATAGTGATCCATCATTAAAATAATGATGTTATTTATTTTAGTAATTAATTCCTCTGACCATTCTTTTGTATCCCTTCCCATGTGAGCCATCTCTTAGACTGAATCAATGAAGGCTTGATCTAAAAACTGACTAATTGGCTACACTGCTTACAGTTGTTACAATGATCCACTAGGATATGTAAATTATTTTAATGCATATATAATTTTCTCCACTTTATTTTTTATTTCATCCTTGGTAGCCTTGTCATGATCCATTCTATATAAGAAAGAATTGATTATACATTATACATCATGTTTGAGTCCTTCTCTCTTTGCCATCTAAGGTGGATCTGAGAAATATGATAGTCTCCCATAACAAGATTTTATTTTGATTTTTTAGGTGTGGGGAATATAATTTCAGCATACCTTTCTCCCTTGTCATCATTAAATATCTTGGTGTGGGTCATGGGAGTTTATTTGGACTTCTTATTGACCTATGAGAGACCAAAGTCCAATGTGTTAAGGTCTCTTATCTTCTTCCTCTTCTTACCTAATGACTGAGATAACCAATTAGGATAAGCCCCTTAATATTTTGATACTATCACCAAAGAATCAGTAACTAGTGTAGATACAATAACAAACACTATGACCAAAATAGACTCCTATGTAGATGTTGCCATTGGTTGCTCAAGAGGTGCTTGTGAAGGTTTACTTTCATCAGTGGACTAGAAATCAACATTTTCATCAAACATATGTGTCTCTCCAATTTAAATTAATTGGGATATAGAAATAGTAGAAGTAGATTAAGTGGAGTTAATAGAAGCAGTTGTATCTTCAAGGAAATGCAAGGTAAAATGGACACATGGGTTGCGAATTTGGGGGCAGGTGGAAGGGTGAAACCCAAGGCATTGAATGTATTAATCAAATGGGTAAGAGCACTCAGGGTTGATGATGAAAGGAAAGGGAATTGAGATGAAGGTGGAATAGTACTCACCTCAAGAGTTAGAGAGGCCTATAAGATTGAAGTCAAGATGATTGAGTCTATGGAAAAGTTTTATTGGGTAGTGTTAGAAAATAATAGAGACGGAATGGAAGGGATTATTAATGGAATAGAAATATGAAATGAAAGGAAAGGGGAAGTGAAATTTGAGGAAGAAAAGTTGGAGTGGAAACTTGATATTCCATTGATGGGGGACCCTAAGTGTCCACTTGACTTACTTGTATGGTTTATGCTTGGCTTACTACATGGGAAATGTAGATGGAACGGTAGGTGGAGTAGATACTATATATGTAGGGGGAATGGAAACATAAGGTAGAGATGATGAAACATGAGAAAAAATAGTAAATTGAGAAGTTGTAGGAGTAGAGATAAGTGGTGGAGGTGTTGAAACCTCTAGAATAATGTCAATAGGAGAAGGGGGAAATGGAAATAGGATCTAAAACTATGTGATTTGAAGCTATAAAATCTTATGTTTTTACTACTTTGTCTTCAAATAAAAGATCAATTGGTTGTTCCAAAACTTCTCCCTCTTTGCTTGATTCCCCCTTCTTTGCCTTAGTCTTTTTTTAATTTTTCTTCTTCTTATTAGGCTCCTCTGATTATTCTCCTTGGCCTTCCTCTAAAGGAGCTATCCCCTCTATTTTAAGCCTTAGAAGTTTTTATCTAACCCTAATGGTCTCTCTTATGACTTGTATTCCCTTGATCCTCAGCTAATTGATAGTTCTGTTAATCATGTGGGATGTTCTATCAAAAAGAGAAAGGGACTCTGGAGTTTACCACTTTACTATTGGTAAGGGTTGTAGACACCTAAAAGTGGCCACCAATAACATCCAACCAAAATTTACATCAATTTTTACCAAAATGTATAATTTGGGCTAAAAACACTAAACACACTAAATGATGTGAAATTATCATATATATGTGTCAATTTTGGCCAATGTATCCTTAAATGGGGCAATGAATTTTATGAGATAGCTAACTTTGATCAGATCATTTTGAGTCAAAATGACATTTTGGCACCTAGGTGCTCTAGATTGCTCTCTTCTACCAAATTTCTTGCATGAGACATGGGACCTTGTTATTTTATGTTGGTAACATATTAAATGGGGCAATGGTTCCAATTCATATAACATCACCTTCCAATTCTAATCCATCAAATTTTGAACCAATAATATGACATTTTGACCACTTGTATTAATGTGTGTACCAATTACCAAGATTTACACCAAAATTGATAAATCATGTTTAATAATAAATTAATTTGAATCCAAATCTTAAATTAATTTTACGTGGAACTTGTTGAATATTTCATTAATGGAAATTTATTTCTAATATATCGATCATTAGGTGAGGTCATTTATGGGGAGGCATCTACAAGCCTTAATTGCACAAATATCTAATTAAGACCTCTCATGCCTCTTTAATGTCTCTCTATCCCAAATATTTATAAGGGAATTTATTGATTTTGGCCTCCAAACTTGAATGAAATTTTAGCCACACATCTTCATCCTGAGATGGATGGTTGAGGTTCACTCTAATTAGATGAGAAAATCTATAAATACAAGGCCTCAAAACCATAATTTAAATCTTGGATATTGTAAAGTTACCATGTAAAAATGATTCTAAAGCATCATACAATTAGTGTTATTATGCTAAATCATTTCACCAAGCCAAATCCATCACAAGCCAAAGGTACCAAGGAGAGAAGGAGATAACAACTCCATTGATGAAGACTCTTTGATGCAAAAGTTGAGTAAGCCACTCTACGAACCATTTGGAAGCTCCAAGGAAGGTGAATGAAGGTTTATTTCATGTTTAAATTATTTCTTTCATATATGTGTGTGTGTGTGTGTGTGTGTGTGTGTGTGTGTGTGTGTGTGTGTGTGTGTGTGTGTGTGTGTGTGTGTGTGTGTGTGTGTGTGTGTGTGTGTGTGTGTGTGTGTGTGTGTGTGTGTGTGTGTGTGTTACTAAGTTCCCCCTAGTGTTTAGGCCTAGAGATGTCATGCTTGTTAGTGTGTTATTTTCATTTTGAACTAACACTTGATCTAACTCCCTCTCTTGAGTCAAATTTTTAGTTCACATAATGGCACACCCGGTGGGACATAACCCCATAAATTTGATCAAATTATTCTTACAAACAACTTGCTAATCATTTTCATGCACAAGATTGGAGTGTGGGAGCAAAAGGAGTGAAAATTTTGAGTAAAAACACATTTTATAAAAGTAACGTTTTTGTCACTATGGATTTGTGATGTTGTCCTCTAGACCACAATCTCATAATTAACATAGTCACAATTTTGTCATTCAATAATAATATTATGTTTTAACTATGTTTTTAGACTAACATGTTCTCTATCTGGAGGTTAAGTTACATTATTTTAATACCATGACTTGAAATTCACAATATTGTAATACCATGATTTCAAAAGTTATGATATTATCGATTTGAGTCACGTTATTGTAGTTAAACTACTAACAATTAACCTAGACTGTCAGAGTTAAGTGACAATACCACAACTCTCTAAGTAGTGGGTTTGCTTTGTTAGTTGTGATATTATCTATTAGAGTAATGATATTTTAAATTTTTTTTTACTAACTCATGAGTTGTGATATTGTGTTAACTGGTCATGGTTTTGTAGAGTTATAGTATTGGATTGTGAAGTTACAAGATTGCATTGTGTGAACCATAAAGTTTAATTTTTAAAGTTACTTATTTGATGTGAAAAAATGATTCAAAGTTAAACAAAACTCTGACCATTTCCTCTTTTAGGGCCTACTTAAAAAGTGCCAAACCATGCTTAATTATGTATTTTAAAACCTCTTTTGGGATGCTTAAAAATAATTATGAATCTTTCATTGGGTGTTTAAAGAAATTATTAGGGTTTTTACTTGAATAGTTTTGTTGTTTTTATTTCAAATTTTTAAAACTTAAGGCCAAGGGGATAAATAACATAACCAAATATTTCATTTTATTTATCTAAAATTTAACTCACTTTTAAGTGTTTGTTTTATGCAAGTTAATCATTATTTACTTAGATTTTTTTGAGCAAAAAGGAAGTTGTGCATATATGCTCTCCTTCCATCCCCTATAGGAAAATTTTGGGATTAAGAGCACCATATTCATTACAAATTGACTTATTCCAAATGTGTAAAAGAGATGTTTGATGCTAAGAACCCATGCTACATCTTCTCTTTATTTTTTTAGTGTAATAGTTGTTATGGATGCATATGCTTTGTAAGTCATTTCGTGAGCATTTTTTTTATCCCACATTCATGAGAAGTGGTATTTGCTTAGATTAGACTTAGTATATAAGTAAGTTTTGAGGCCAATGAAGGCATCCACAAATATATTGTATTGAGTTTTCTCAAAGGAGGTTTCCCCCTTGAAGAGGCCAATGATTTTATAATTCAACCATTGTAATTTAGATCAACTTTTTAAGTTAATGGATTTCTAATTTCATATTTGATTTCATGTATTTATAATTATCTACTAACTTATTCAGGAAGGATCCTCTCATCTAGTATCAGAGTGATTTTTAGGGCCAAATTTTTTCTAACAAGTCTAAACTCTATTCTATTGCATAATTTCTTTAATCATTTTTTCTCAAAAATTCTTAACTCTATTCTACATCACAATAATATATTTTGGGTCTAGGTAAAAAATACTATCCACATAACTATGAGAAGTGCTTGGGTGAAATCCCTAAAACTCATTGTGAGGAGTAATATATGATCCCCAAAGTAGTTGGCCCATTGAGAGGACCTACTAGTGAAATGGGTAATAACCCCTTCCTAATTGAGTAGTTCTCATCCATGAGGAAAATCAAGAGTTGTCAGTTAGAGGTAAACCCATGTCTATAAATTTTATGGAGAGTGGTATTTGATCAGATGACATTGGTGGCTAGAGGGATATCTATAAAACCTTAAGCATCCATTAAATCTTGGGGCCTATTTTATCAGTTTTAGAATATTTCTAGCAGACTCTCAAAACATCAATAAATATAGTACTCTTAGAGGACTTGTATTCAGATAGTTGAGAAAAACTAGAAAATATAAAATATTCATCTTATCAGTCTTAAAAAACTATTAGTAGGGTATCAACAGACTTTGAAAGGACATGTGACTAGACATTTGATAGAAAAAGAAACTAGAAAAATAAATGCAACCAATTTTTTTGACATATCTCTCCATCTGTAGACTTGTTGATCCTCAAAATTTATTCAGACACCTAAAATTACATTCTCCACATTTTATTCCTAGAGGTTCCATATCTTAATTCCACTCCTAATTCTCATAAATCTTAATTTTCCTTCTTTTTAAGTTTTTCCATAACTTTTATTTTTGTCCATTTTCCTTTAATTGTTTACACAATGTTCATCTCCACTTTCTACTCATTTGTTCCTCTTTGATAAATTTTCCATTTTTTTCATTTTCACTCCTAAAAATTCCCTCACCTTCAGGAAAAATACTCCCACTATGAAAAAAATAGTAAAAGTACCTTTATCCCTTTTAATTTATCCAAAATTAAAACATTCCCTCACTAAACATATTTTAACTCTAGTTTTCCTACCCATTACAAAAAAAAAGGAAAGAAAAAAATCTCTTATTTTGGTCATGGTAACTAGTTACCCAAATAGGAGCAAAAAAAATGGAGGATGAAATTGCCACCCTCAAGACCCACATGAAATAACTTGATGAAAAAATTCTCAGCCTCAATCTTCAACATACCACCATGAATAATAGACAACATCCAGACTCCTCTTTATACATCGAGTTTTCTTCTTCCATCAATTTTTTTGGGTTGAAGATTTTTTTTTTGATTCAATGGTGTAGATCTGACTGGGTGGATCTATTAGGTAGAAAAATATTTTAGTCTGAATAATACTTTTGATACTAACAAGGTACCACTTGCAACCTATCACTTGGAACATGAATCCCTTCAATGGTATCATTGGTATAGCAAGGCTCATGAGGAGCCCATATGAACCAATTTTTGCACCCTCATTTTGCAATGGTTTGGTCATAGTGTTTTGGATGACTTCATTGGAACACTCACTAAAATTTTCCAAATAGGAACTATGAGAAAATATTAAATAGAATTTAAAAAATTAGCCAATCACATAAAGGGATTGTCTGATGAATTCTTTAATATTTATTTTTTAGTGGACTAAAGGATGCAATTCGATCTAAGGTTAAAATGTTCTAGCCCAATACGATGATGGAAACCTTAGGGTTGGCTAAGTTGGTAGAGGACAAGATCATAGCTTAATAGTGATTCAAATATAATTTTTTTCCATTCAAAAATACAACTCCATAATGATCTCAAACAATGCCAACCCTAAAAACCACTCATATCAAGAATTTGATTGAAGCAAAGATGCAAGCCCATAGATAAAAAGGACTATGTTATAATTGTGGTAACAAATTCACTCAGGGACGTCAATGTGTTGAGAAAAAACATTAACTATTAGATGTGGACTCTCCACCCAAAACTAAATATTGGGAAGATGTTTAGGATACAACAGATGATCCAGAAGAAGCTCAACCGATTATGGAACCTATTTTTTAGGAAGACCAACTAGAGATATCTATCCATGCCTTAATAGGATTCACCACCCTGAAAACCATGTGAGTTAGGGGATGCTTCAAGGATTTCCATCTCACAATACTCATTTATTATATTAACACTCATAGCTTTATTGACCCTCAAATCGCTAAACAAGTTGATTGTTTTGTCTATCCTTACTTCAACTTTAAAGTCATGATTGCCAATGGGGGCACATTACCTTGCAAAGGGAAGTGTCATAATGTTCATATCTCTATTAGAGATTATAAATTTAACTCTTACATTTTTTCCTTTCCCTTATTTAGATGTGATGTTATTTTGGGAGCCCAATGGTTTTGCACACTTAGACCTATCTTATGTGATTTTGTTGAATTTTAGATGCAATTTTTAGACAATGGATAAAAACATACATTGAAATGCTTATAACTAGGGTCTCTCAGCATCAAAATTTCACATTCTATGGAAAATATTCTTAATAAGAATTCACATGGCATCATTTCCCAACTCCATTCCATTCAACTACAACCATCAATGGTCTTTACTACTCTTAACATACAAACTATTGTACATAGGTATGCATGTGTCTTTGCCAAACCAATGGTATTTCCACCTTCACAACTAGAGGACCACTATATTTAGATCCTTGGAAGCATTCCTCCCAATATTATGCCTTAATGCTACCCATTTTAGCAAAATACTGAGATCAAAATTCTCATTCAAGACTTACTAAAGCAAGGCATTATTTTCCCCAGTACCAGCTCATATTCTTCCCTAGTTATCCTTGTTAAAAAAAGATAGGTCATGGAACCTATGCATTAACTTCAATGCACTTAATCACATCACAATCAAGGATAAGTTCCCAATCCCTATTATTGATGAGCTTCATGTGCTTATTTTTTCTCCAAGTTGCATCTCCACTCTGGATATCACTAGATCCAACTTCATGAGGATGATATCTCTAAGATAGATTTTTGCATGAATGATGGCCACTATGAGTTTATGGTCATGCCCTTTGGCCTCACTAATACTCCTTTAACATTCTAGGCATTGATGAATAAAATATTCCAACCCTACCTACATAAATTCATTCAAGTCTTCTTCGATGATATCTTCATCTATAGTAAAACATGGTCAAAGCATCTCCAACATTTGGACCTCACATTACAACTTCTCTTTCACCATCATCTTTATGCAAAATAGTCCAAATGTGCTTTTGTCTAGGATAAAGTGGTGTATCTTGGGCATGTTTTTTCATCCCAAGGGGTTCAGGTGGATCCTAAAAAATAACTGCCATGACAACTTGGCTACATTCTCATACACTCAAGAGCCTCCATGGTTTTTTGGGGCTAACTAGATACTATCACAATTTTTTCAAGGATTGAAAGAATATTCTAACTCTATTGACAACTATGTTGAAAAATGATGATTTTACTTGGACATAAACTATTGAGTGTGCATTTCAAGAATTGGAACAAGCTATATGTACTATACGTATTCTAGTTGTGCTAGAATTTGTTAAGACCTTCACTATCAAGACTGATGCTTATATAAATACATTGGTGTTTTTATCCTCCAATAAGGACATCCAATTTCATTCACCAACAAATCCTTTTCTATAAATAATTTATTAATCTTTACTTATGAGAAGGAAATGATAGCCATTTTACATATAGTACATAAGCAACAGCCATACCTATTGGAGAATCATATTTGCATCAAAATTGATCACCAAAGTCTAAAATATTTCTTGGAATAATGGGTCTCCACCCCATCACAAAAAAATGGGTTAGTAAACTTAAAGGTTATGACTATGAGATCACTTACAAGAAGGGTAAGGATAATATTGTGGTTGATGCTCTATCTTGCACATTTGTAGACCAAATTTCTATTTATACTATTTCCATGTCTATTTCAAATTAGTTGGATGTTGTATGTTAGGGTTATGTCAATGAATCCTAATTATCTCAAATCATTCAATAGTTGGTCAGTAACCCCTATATTATAGCACATTATTCTTGGGATGGTGCTTTTCTACAATACAAGGGTCATTTGGTACTTCCCTAGAGCATATGTCTTCATTAAGATGTATTCAATGAACTCCATGCTTCTCCATCAATAGGGCACTCAAGGTTTCTCAAAATTTAAAAGCAGGCATGATGCAACTTCTTTTAGAAGGGAATGAAAAAGGAAATTCAATAGATGGTGTCTGAATGTGATACCTACCAATGCAACAAGGGTGAAATAACACTCATCCTTGGGTTTCTCGAACCATTTCCCATCTCTACCATGATTTAGACCAATATTTTTATGGATTTAATTAATGTTTTCCCTAAATATAGATGGAAATTAGGAATCCATCTATGCTTGGGATGATGGATTCCTAATATTGGGATGATGGTTTGAGTGGTTAAACCATCTCCATTAGTAGAGGTTAAGCCTAAGATGTTTGAGCATGTTGGACATCATACTATATTGAGTGAGTAATGAATGTAGTATTTGTAAAAAGGGCAAGACCTTTTTACAATAATCCTTATGATCCTAACCTAAATGATGTGCATTTATTTATTATGTTGATGTGAAATTTGTATGCATTTGATCCATCTAGATATTCAAAAACTTGTAAATTTTTCGACAATCCCTACTTTCCATGAAAATATTGTTGATGCAAGGTATACCTGAAGGTCCATGTTGCCTTATTTTCACTTAAGAGAAGGGGGTGTAAAAACCCTACTATATAATGTGATTTTATTTGTGGATGAAAAATTAATTCCTCTCTAGTTCATGTATAAAGATAGACTTCAACAATACCATACAGCCTTGTCAATTTAGGGCTTAGGATGATTAATTAGTTGATTTGTCTTTATCTTAGATTACTTAGTCTTATTTGGAGTCAAAAATATTTGTTAACATAAATCCATAACCAAACACATTTTCCACCATTTTTTTTAATAAGGAGGTGTTATGCTACCCAAGTTAAAATCATCTTTGTCCTTGTTAAAATTTTTATCATAAACATTGTGTCGTATCATCCATTTTGGTGTAGTTATGCTACCCATTTGAGTCTAAACCATTGGCCAATTTTTCTTAAAAGTCCTCCATTGATAATATAAATTCAAAATTTTACCTTTATAAGTTCATAAGGTTGATGTGTTAAGTGGTTTTGCCATTTGTATTAAACTTGAAGGAAATTGGGTTTAATTTCCAATTTGGATTGAAGGTCATTTTAGACTCAATATCATTGTCATCATTGGTAGGACTCAAGTAATTTTTTGTATCTCTCATACTTTGAGTCCCAGACCATGTTTCATATGACCTTGCCTATTACCATTATTTTTGTGCCATAGTAAATCAAATCTTGAGTCAATTTGATACAACACTTTTGCTTTAGATATTTATCAAACTTTGTGTGTATGTGTCATTTGAGTTGAGGAGAGTAGTGTTATGTTGCTGAAATCATGTTAAACCATTTTGCCTTAAAGTCTTGAGGAAAAATATTTGTCATAAATTTTGAGCATTTTAGTATTGTTAAACTACTCAAATTATTTTAAAACTTATTTCCTAGGGATATTTACATATATTCCAAGTTTTTCCAAAACTCCAACCATTTCGAATATACTTTGTGAGTCTTTGTCTAGAAAAATTACGTAATTAACCTTTGTCTAGTTTCTTGGTCAATAGAGTCTAGTTTTGTGCCATTATCTGGGAGAAAATAATCTATCTCCAAGTGCCTTTTGTTCCATACCTCATACCCATTGATCAAATTTATTTTCAAGATTTAAATGCCTAGTTTATTTTAGAAGTGTTTTAAATCTATTAGATTAAATATCTCATCTTTAAAGTCTAGCTTTTAATGCCATTTGGAGAAAATTCCTACCACATCCTATTTGATCCTAGATTTTGATGTCGTGTTTGGCCAAAATTCCTAGCAAGTTTTGTTTTTTCTAGATTAGACTCATTTGAAATACTTTGATCCTATAATCTGTCATTTTTATTTTTGGTCCATTTACTTAACCTTTTTATGAGAGACATGTAACATTATACATTTGACATTAACATATTTTATCACAAATCATTGCATTAACATTTTTAGATATACATATTCATCCTTTTGACTAGGTTAGATCAAGTTTGAACCTCTTTTTAGACATCACTTTTTCAAAGTTTGTATAACTCTATTCCTTTTGGCCATGAAACATTTACTATGGATCCCAACATGTCTTCCTACACTTGTAGTGGCCTCATGTACAATCCAGGCATTTATGAATAAAATATTCCAACCCTACCTATATAAATTCATTTTAGTCTTCTTCGATGATATCTTCATCTATAGTAAAATAGGGTCTAAGCATCTCCAACATCTGGAGCTCACACTACAGCTTCTCTTTAACCATTATATTTATGCAAAATAGTCCAAATGTGCTTTTGGTTAGGATGAAGTGGTGTATCTCAGGCATATTGTTTCAGCCCAATGGGTTCAAGTGGATCCTAAAAAATAACTACCATGATAACTTAGCTACATTCTCATACACTCAAGAGCATCCATGGTTTTTTGGGGCTAACTAAATACTATTACAAGTTTGTCAAGGATTGAAATAATATTGTAACTCTATTGAAAACTATGTTGAAAAATGATGCTTTTACATGGACACAAACTACTGAGTGTGCATTTCAAGATTTGAAACAAGCTATATGTACTATACCTATTATAGTTGTGATAGAATTTATTAAGACCTTCACTATCGAGAGTGATGCTTAAAGAAATAGACTTGGTGTTTCTATCCTCCAATAAGGACATCCCAATTCATTCACCAACAATCCTTTTCAATAAACAATTTATTACTCTCTACTTATGAGAAAGAAATAATGGCCATTTTACATATAGTACATAAGTGGTGGCCATACCTATTGGAGAATCATTTTTGTATCAAAAATGATCACCAGAGTCTGAAATATTTACTGGAATAATGGGTCTCCACCCCATCACAAAAAAATGGGTTAGTAAAATTAAAGCTTATGACTATGAGATCACTTACAATAAGGTTAAGGATAATATTGTGGCTGATGCTCTATCTTGTACATTTTTAGACCAAACTTCTATTTCAAATATTTCCATGTCTATTTTAAATTAGATGGATGTTGTACAGTAGGGGTATGTCAATAACTCCTTATTATCTCAAATCATTCAATAGTTGGTCACTAACCCCTCTATTATACCACATTATTCTTGGGATTGTGCTTCTCTACAATACAAGGGTCATCTGGTGCTTCCCTAGAGCATATATCTTCATTAAGTTATATTCAATGAACTCTATACTTCTCCATCTACAGGGCACTCAAGGTTTCTCAAAACTTATGAGTAGGCATGATGCAACTTATTTTAGAAGGGAATGAAAAAGGAAATTCAATAGATGATGGTTGAATTAGGTATCTTTCAATGCAACAAAGGTGAAATAACACTCATCCCTAGGTTGCTCAAACCATTTCCCATCCCTACCATGATTTGGACCAATTATTTTATGGATTTAATTAAGGGGCTCCCTAAATATAAATGTAAATTAGGAATCCATCTATGCCTAGAATGATGGATTCCTAATATTGGGATGATGGTTTGAGTGGTTAAACCATCTCCATTAGTAGAGGCTAAGCCTAGGATGTTTGAGCATGTTGGACATCGTACTACATTGAGTGAGCAATGGATGTAGTGTTTGTTAAAAGGGCAAGACCTTTTTACAATAATCCATATGATGATAACCCAGATGACATATTCTTATTTTATATGTTGATGTGAAATTTGTATTCATTTGATCCATCTAGATAGTCAAAAACTTGTAAAGTTTTAGACAATCCCCACTTTCCATGAAAATATTGTTGATTCAAGGTATACCTGAAGATCCATGTTGCCTTATTATCACTTAAGAGAAGGGGGTGTAAAAAACCTACTATTTAATGTGCTTTTGTTTTGGGATGATAAATTAATTACTCTCTAGTACACGTATAAAGATAGACTTCAACAATACCATACAACCTTGTTAATTTAAGGATTAGGATGATTAATTAGTTGATTTGTCTTTATCTTAGATTACTTGGTCTTGTTTGGAGTCAAAACTATTTGTTAACATAAATCCATAACCAAACACATTTTCCACCATTTGTTTGAATAAGGAGGTGTTATGCTACCCAATTTAAAATCATCTTTGTCCTTGTTAAAAAAATTATCATAAACATTGTGTCATATCATCCATTTTGGTGCAGTTATCCTACCCATTTAAGTCTAGACCATTGGCCAAATTTTTCTTAAAATTTCTCCATTGATAATTTAAATTCAAAATTATACCTTTATAAGTTCATAAGGTTGATGTGCTCAGTGGGTTTGCCATTTGTATTAAACTTGAGGGGACATGGGTGCTATGTACCTAGGGATATGATATATTAATGTATATGGGTTGATGGAGATGTCGACATGTGGCACACATCCCCTTGCTTAGTTATATGGGTACAATATATTAGGATAATGGAGTAACTTATGGAATTAGTACATTAGGTAATGGTCAGCCTACATTGGGATTAGGAGGTTACCCATCCATGGGTTAGATAGATGTCTATATATATGAGATTATTATCATGGTAAAGACATCAAGTAAGCATTGAGTCTTCTATTATAATAGGATATTGGAGGTTGTCCCCTCGAAGAGACATTATGCAGTTATTCCTTCCTAAAGGAGTATTATATGGTGTTTCCCTAACTTAAGGGTATTTTTGCATATATTGAATATTTAAATCATATCAAGATCTTATAAAATGGTATCAGAGCTTTGATTTGGGCAATTTATGTGGAGTGAAACCCTATTTTTTTAATCATCAATAACTTTTGATTGGTTGTGAGTTTTTACAAAAATGTTTTAATATATATGGATAATATTTTAAATAAGTCATAGTAAAAAAATTGAGATCTTTTGATTAGTTTTGAGGGAGTTATTTCTATTTTAGGGTTTATAATAATTTTGATATATCATCAAAAATATAAGTAATTTTTATTTTAAATTTTTATTGAAAATGTAAGAATATATAAGAGAAGCACAATCAAAATATTATAATTTTTAGAGTTGTTTTGAGTGATTTGTTGTGATTTTATGGTTTTCCATATATTCAATTTAAAGGTCTAAATTTGTGACAATGTTTTCACAAAATTTTGATTGAGGTTCCAATATCATAAGAGGAAGATACAGTAGAAATTTGGGACATTTTGGTTCAGTTTTGTAGGATTTATTTACATTATAGGGTTTCATGAACCTTAATTTTTTTGTGGATCATGGAGTTACAAAAAATTTCAAGGGAAGATGTGTTGTTGCTAGAGAACGGTAGCTCAATTTGAAGGAGAATAATAATAAAACAAATTCATGGAAAATATAATTATCTCTTTCCTTGTCTGGGCCTACACAACATTGGTGGTGTAATCAATTGAGCTTTACGCAATAGTTTTCTTCATGGGAAGCAATGGAATAAATCTTCCTAGATCAATGGGGTATAAAATAAAAAGAGGATGTAGATGAGGAAGAAAATAATGATAAATAATAATAATAATAATAATAATAATAATAATAATAATAATAATAATAATAAGAAGAAGAAGAAGAAGAAGAAGAAGGGTTCACATAATTTGGCTCCAAAAAAATGAGTCAATTTTTCAATCTCATAGATGCATTCAAAAGGAGAAGGTGGTTGTGTCCATAAACCCTAATAGCAAGTATAAATTCATTAACATGAATGTGGCCAAGCATCTACATGTTCAAGCAAATAATATCCAGGAGGTTCAAGTAGATGGTAATAATATTTCAATGTTTAAATATTTGAAGCTCATTATGGAAAAATATGTTTTACATTCAGATTTTTATGCTTTGGATATGGATGATGTGGATATAGTTCTTGGATATCCATGGTTAGAGACTTTGGGAAAAATGAATATTAATGTTCAGAAAAAGTTCATGAAGTTTTGGTATAAGAAAAATAAGATCACTTTACAAGATATCATAGTGAAAAAAGCACCAATAACAATCCAGGTAGATCATGAGGATGAGATTGAAATAGATGATGAAGATTCAGATGATATAGATAAAGACACACTAAAAATGAACACTTCATCTACTCAAGAGACAAATAAGGAAAAGGTGGAAGAAGTAGAAGCAAAAGTGGATAAGGTCAAAATATTGGAAAAAGTTGAGGTATATAGACACCCAAATCATCATGAGAGGAAACAATCATGGAACCAAGTGAGGAAGTGTCATAACAACAATAATTTTGTTTATATAAGAAATAAAATTTCTAATCATTATGGATATGCATGGAATCTAAAGAAAAAATACTATAACACATGGAATGAATGGGGAAATCACTATGATTATACATGGAAGAATACCTACAATGGTTATGGTTGGAATCAGAGTAGCGTAGAGGAATATGGTACATGGAATAAAAAGAGGTATAATTATGCTTAGACACCAAAGTAGTATAATTATGATCATGAACAAAATCAGAGGAGCATAATGGAATTTTTAAATAATTCTGGAGAGCTATCACCTGCCAAGATCACATATGGATGGCTAGATGATCGAGATTGGAGACAAGTGTGTAATGATTTGAAGCACACTCATTATTTGGTTTCTTCCTATGTTTTAGGGATGAAACATGTCAAGGAGGGAAGTAATGTTATGTACCTAGGGATATGATATATTAATGTATATGGGTTGATGGAGATGCCGACATGTGGCACACATCCCCTTAGTTAGTTATATGGGTACAATATATTAGGATAATGGAGTAACTTATAAAATTAGTACATTGGGTAATGGTCAGCCTAGATTGGGATTAAGAGGTTACCCATCCATGGGTTAGATAGATGTCTATACATAGGAGATTATTATCATGTTAAAGATATCAAGTAAGCATTGAGTCTTATATTGTAAGAGGATATTAGAGGTTGTCCCCTCGAAGAGACATTGTGGAGTTATTCCTTCCTAAAAGAGTATTATATGGAGGTGCCTTACCTTAAGGGTATTTATACATATATTGAATATTTGAATCATATCAAGATCTTATCATTGGGTTTTATTTACAATATGGATTGAAGGTCATTTTAGACTCAATATCATTGTCATCATTGGTAGGACTCAAGTCATTTTTTGTATCTCTCATACTTTGAGTCCTAGACCATGTTTCATACTACTTTGCCGATTACCATTATTTTTGTGCCATAGTAAATAAAATATTGAGCCCATTTGATACAACACTTTTGCTTTAGATATTTATCAAAATTTATGTGTATGTGTCATTTGAGTTGAGGAGAGTAGTGTTATGCTATTGAAATCATGTTAAACCATTTTGCCTTAAAGTCTTGAATAAAAATATTTGTCATAAATTTTGAGTATTTTAGCATTGTTAAACTACTCAAATTATTTTAAAACTTATTTCATAGTCCTATTTACATAGATTCCAAGCCTTTCCAAAATTCCAACCATTTTGAATATACTTTGTGAGTCTTTGTCTAGAGCAATTATGTCATTCACCTTTGTCTAGTTTTTTGGTCAATAGAGTCTAGTTTTGTGCCATTATTTGGGAGAAAATAATCTATCTCCAAGTGCCTTTTGTTCCATACCTCATACCCATTGATCAAATTTATGTCCAAGATTTAAATTCCTATTTTATTTTAGAAGTTTTTAAAATCTATTAGATTAAATATGTCATCTTTAAAGTCTAGATTTTAATGCCATTTGGACAAAAGTCCTACCACATCCTGTTTGATCCTAGATTTTGATGTCGTGTTTGGCCAAAAGTCCTAGAAACTTTTATTTTTCCTAGATTAGACTCATTTGAAATACTTTGATCCTATAATCTGACATTTCAATTTTTGGTCCATTTACTTAACCTTTTTATGAGAGACATGTAACATTGGCTTTTGACATTAACTTGTTTTATCACAAATCATTGCATCAATATTTTTGGATATACATATATATCCTTTTGACTAGGTTAAATCAATTTTGAACCTCTTTTTAGACATAACTTTTTCAAAGTTTGTATAACTCTATTCCTTTTGGCCATGAAACATTTACAATGGATCCCAACATGTCTTTCCTACACTTGTAGGGATTTAGGTAGATCTTATAACACTCAAATATGGGAATAAAACCATGACCCATTGGCTCATTATTTATTTAACATGCCTACATACACAGAGCAAGATCAAGAATAAATAGAGAAATCCCTAGTTGTGATACCTACAGTTGAATAACCATTTCCTCAACAATCATACTATTTTAATACACCATCCATGTATGACCTTTATTTGTTTGAATGTCACTTATTGGAAAAAAAAGATGAGATTTTTGTTATATCTATATAATAAGGGGATAATTTTTTGACAAACTTATTCCATGATAATTTGACAAGTCTAGTAAGAATACCTCATAACATACTATATAGTCGGCAGGCTTATTCTAACAATCCTTTAGCTCTATCCCCAATGGTATATCAAGACCCTAGTATGATTTTTAAGGGAAAATACCCCATGGATGATCACTTTGTATATATGAAAATAGTATACCAAACTTACTTGAACATAGCATGTAATTTTAATTAGATGACCATGTCAAATAGGCCTCTCATAGATTTAGTTCTATCAATAGGAGTGTTAATAGAATTGATTGGTCAAGACAATTAGGGTGTAGACCCATTCATGAAAAACACTTTAATAAATAACTTAATTTATATGCCAACCATAAAATAAGTGTTTTCTACTTCTATGTAGAGTACGGAGCAAAACATAGTGGATAATGTGTAAGCAATATCTAATCCAAACCAAAGTGGTGTAAGTACACAAAAAAATAGTCCACAAAAAAGTGTACCTTTAGTTAACACTTTTATTGGTTCTTAAATTAGTGAAAAGGAGTTTATACATCACAACATGAAGTAACTACTACCACTAATCCTCAACCAACTACATTTTTAAGTGTTCAACCAATAGGGTTAGGTAGCTAGCCAAAAAGTAAAGTCATGCTTCAATTAAAATAATGTGATGAATCCTACTCCTCCCCAACAAGTAACAAGTAGGGTTACACAACAATATGCACAATAGAATATAATAATGTAGCAAAGGTAGAACATACTTCCACCTTAATAGGGGTAACCAATGCTCTACCTCACCAAGTAGTAGTAGCATACCTCTTTCCTTGCAAACTAATATACCAATTCAAATCCAAATGATATGTAATCAACTACATATGACTATTATTCAGCAAAAAATATTGAATCTCTAACATGCATCCACTTCTTAATGAGGATTCATGTAATAAATAGGTTCCAATGTTACTCAAGTATCGATCAAGCAACCTTTACCTTTTGTGTAGAATGTGCCACTAGTTCAAAGATAGGGTCTTGGTTGACAAGTACCCCCTCAATAAAAAGGTTTGATTAGTTACAAACATGTCCCTATTCAACCTAAATAGTCACAATATAACCATATTCCTCCATCCCAACCTCAAAATCCTCAAAATCAAACCTATTTACCCAATTTGAACTAGAATATAACACCACAGTATGTGCAATTTCAACAATCAAACTCCAATCCACATATGCATATTACTGATCCATTCCCCAACCAAACCAACATACCCTAGAAAATACCTCCATCATACCCTAGTCAAAGTGTTCCACTTGTGACCACTTAACCATCTACCTAGGCTAATATTCCACCTCAAACCAATGTTCCCTCTAATTTCCTAGCCCAAGAACTAAAATAGATGAAGGATGTGATTTTTGCCATCTAATTTGGGAAACAAACCAAAAATTTTAAGTTCAATGACATGTGTTCTTATCTATTTAACATTGAGTACTTGTAAGTACCATTTCCTCTAGGATACAAACCATCAAAATTTGTCAAATATAAAGGGAAAGGTGACCCCAAGGCTCATTTTATCAAGTTCTTTGTTACATACCATCCAATGGTATATAAATACATATACCTTTTGTTTTTGTTCTCAAGGAGTCTAGCAAGACAAGCCTTGGAGTTGTTTTTGTAGTTGCCTAAGAATTCTATATCAGATTTTGATGATCTTTTAGACAAGTTTGTGCAACACTTTTCATATAATCTCGTGCATGAGAATTCATTATTTGACTTGACACAAGCTAAATAAAAGGTTAGTGAAAGTTTTAAAATTTATCTATAGTTATGGAGATCCCTTTCAAGAATATTCAATCATAGTTTACCAGATAAAAAATTACCCATTGTGTTTACCAAAAATTTGCATAATGAGATATCATATCATCTGGGACTATAGTATGCACATACCTTTAAAGAGATCATTGACAAAGGTTTGTTGATTAAGTGGTCCCTTATTAACAAATGGATCATAAATATTACTTCATCAAATCAAAATCAAGGTACTAATCAAGGAAATGGCCAAAACTAGCATCAAGTCCAAGTGTAAACATCACAAATGGCATAGACCAATATAATGATAGAACAAAATAATTCAACCACAATAAAAATGTTGTAGGAAATGGAGTAACTAAATCGTGACATGTCCAAATGTTGTGAACACAATTTAATCAACCCATACAACACATAAAAACTACTCCTAACCCATAACTTTTTTAGTAAATGTAACAAGCATAATAGCCCAAGCTTGCACAACAAACACAACAACCTTTGCCATTACAAACCCCTCCTCTAAGGAGAATAGTGGCTACTCATCACATTTCTAGTGACCTTAGAGAACCTATTTAATTTATTTTTTAAAAACTCACTACTACTAATTTTGATTAGCTAGCATATACCACAACATTATCATCAAGGCATCCCTTATCTTGATTGGTACCACAAAAATGAATTTTGTGAATATCATCAAGTTAATGAACATAATTTGAATTATTATGTGTAAATTAGACATTTGATTCAAAATATTTTGGATAATAGGGAGATAACATTTGATGGTGGTGATTCCACTTCCAATTAGACCCTTGTAATCTATCAAAACCTCTTTCTCCAACATAACAACCAACCAGAACAACAACAATAGTGACTAGTACAACACCAACAACAAATATTTCAACAACTATGGTTGAAGTAACATAATTACCAATAACAGAACCAACAACATCTAAATAATGGATAAAACCAAGGCCAAAATGGTAACAACCAAGAGACCTACCATGCAATCACACTTGACTACAATAGAGTTGTAGGTCATATTACAGGAGGTTGTATTAGCACCATCTCCATTAATCTGAGACCAAATACCAATCAATCATGACCTTTGATAAACAATGTCAATCCACCAATTGCAATTGATAATCTTTCCTTGACATAGGACCACACACAAGCATACCAACAAGCATGGATTACTAATTTTAGACCTTATACCTATAAGTCATCACTACCTTGTGACCACACACAAGTGCACCAGCAACCAAGAATTATCCTATCTGGTCCCCCACTATCACCATCATTTATTAGTAATCATGGTCCTATATTTAATCTTGATTGTGTAATCATAACTCAATAGTAAAAGAGTACCATATTAGGACCACATCTATCTGCCACTTTGCCCATCACCCAACTGGATGTTATACCTTGAAACAATCCATTTAACACTAACCAAGAAAATAAGTTTGATATTGTAGAATAATTGCAAAAGACACTAGCATATATCTCAATTTTAGATTTGTTATGTACATCAACAATCCATTAAAATATTTTGAATGAGTTCCCTTGCCAATCCACTATTTAAAGTGACATATCCCCTCACAAATTCCAATATTTGGTTGGACACCTAGCTCTAGCCCAAAAAGTCACTTTTAACAAAAGTAATATGTCATCCCTTGACCTATTGCATAATAATCCATTGTACATAGAAGTTTGCATAAAGTGGCACAAAGTGAAAATGGATCAAGTCTAAACAGTGTCTCTAAAGATCACCAATCTTCTTGGGTACATGATGGTATATCTTCAAGAAAAAATGATAACCATCAAAGCCTATGATAAGGAATAATGAGAATCACAAGGCACCATATATTTACTAGTTATCCTTGGGCCCTTGACCCATACTTCACTTTACCCTGTGATAGATCTCAATTTGTCATACAACATGCTTTTCAAAATACCTTGGTCACATGAAACTCTTATAGTCACATCGACATTGCACCAATGTATCAAGTTATCCCTTTTAGGGATGGAAGTTTTTATATCAGTAGATTTGCATCCATACGAGCACTACAAACACCTAGAGGCCAAATTTAAGAGCTATAACTATTATATGAATCTAATGGCCAAATAAGATAAGGGAATGATATAGAGATCATTTCATTAAAAATTTCAAGTTAGACTAAGACCTATACAATTGTATAATACTCATTAATATATTTCCAATAGTATGTGGAACTTTAAAAATAGAGCTTGTTTGCTCCTTGTGCAGCTAGTCCAAGTTTCAATAAAAGTAGGTCAATAAGTAGTCAACACTAGTCAAAATGGAAAAAATAATGGTCTTGTAATGTTTATTATCCATTTTCATAGTGTAGATATTATTGAGTGATTTTGGGCATATTTTATAGTTTGAAAAATGGAGTCCATATGTGCAAGTTATGACCAATAAAAGTTATGGTCAAAGTGATGATGTGGCCATAAAGTGATGTGGCAATAGAGTTATGTGGAAAATGGAAATCCATTTTAATATGGTTAAAATATAAACCATCATATATTGGGGAATAATTATCTCCCCATATTTTTAAATATATGGGATATTATTGAAATTCCATATTAAATTGTAAAGGAATAATGCAAATCCCATAAAAAAAGGGTGAAATGGGATATTATCCAATCCCATCAAAAAAGGTGGGGATAATGAGTAATACCACTATTTTTGCACCTCCAAAAAGTATATAAATGGGTGAGGAATTATATAGAAATAATTTAAATTATAATTGGAATGGGAATTAGAATTCATTCCAAGGTTTCAAAGCTCTCATGGTAGAGCCAAGAGTTGAAGAGCCGAGAGCTAAAGAGCTAAGATCCAAAGCACTAAGAGCCAAATATTTGAAGAGTTGAGAGATAAAGATCCAAAGGGTCAAGATTTGAAAGCCAAAGATCTAAGAGCCTAGATCTAAAGCATCAAGAGTCAAAGAGACAAGAGATGAAGAGCCAAGAGCTAATAACCAAAGCAAGAGACAAATCTAGCTGTATGCTGAGAGACCTGATTTGAGTTCATTTGAGCCACTTTTTAAAGTCTTAAATTAATAATTTTGGTGGAGAAATTCAATAATGTGAGATTTATTTTCATGATAATAATGTGGAAGGTCCATCAGTGATTTTTGGGACTTTTTGAAGGTCTGTTGCTAAGTTTTATGCAATCTTAGAGGTGTGCTTTAGGAAAGTGGAAAATTTGTTTGAGAGTTTTGAGATTCTTCAAAGGGCCAAACACACACATTTGGAAGTGTTATAGGAAGGTGAAGAATCTATCTAAGAGGTTTGAGATCTTTTAAAAGTCTTTAACATGTGAATTCATTATTATTCTATAAGGGTTGCCTTGTACTTATAGACATCTAATAATGAATTGGTTCAATTAATTTACAAACCTAGAGATGTAGCCATTGCCAAACTCCATAATCAAATCTTATGTAGTGTGGTTGGTATTCTTGCATTTCATTTCTTTAAGTTGATTATTTTACAAATTAATTTTGGTATATTTAATAAATTAGCTATAAGGATCTAAGGTAAACTTTTTTGTCAAGAAAATTAGTGCTAGTTTATAGATCACTTTGGTATCAGAGCGGGTCAAGATTAGGCCTTTGGGGCTAGATTTGTAATGGATATGTACCATAGTGGTTCCAATAGAAGAACATATATATAGGAAAGGATCTTACTATCCCAAGTACTAATCAACATTCAAAATCCACTATTCAATAGAGGACACCATATGGACCTCCAAACATTATCTTACAATCTATGAGAGCCTTTAGGTAGAGTGTTCCAATTATTTAAGAGGGATGTGTCATTAGAATCATATTTAATGGGGACATCAGAATGGGCTATGTGACTATTGACATTTTATGTCGATTGGGCTTACCAACATTTACACTACTACATGCCAAAATAGTTAGCATACAGAATGGCATTATCCAAGGTATGGTAACATGTCATTTCACCTTGTGATTTATAGTTGGAAGATAGTTCCCAAACATGGTGATTCTCGATATCATCCCATTGGAGATGAATGAGATTATTCTAGGAAATTTGTATCTCTTCACTTAGCAAGCATATTTCATAGATGATGACATAGAGCTTTGTCTGGATCACACTTAGATCATGTAGTTTGAGACAAGGCAAGTCTCTAGACCCAGTCACGATGATTCTAGTTAGACATTAGACTCGTATGTACTAGGTGACCATTAGGAACCTAAAGCAAGCCACATGATGATCCATAAGGTGAATACTAAAAGAACCAAGCCCACATCAAGATTCAATGGTTGGTAAGGAATCTTAGGTGGTAATTAAAGGATTTCAAGCATTTTGGTTTATATATTTTTATATGCTCATAAAACCAACATAAATAATGTGCTAGCTAGGATGTATGAATAAGACCCATGTGGGTAGTATTGTGACATACACGATGCATAGTTATTAAATAACCAAGAGGCATTGTTTGTATCTATATATACATGCATTGTAATTTTTTTTATTTATTGTGGAGTCATGGATAGAGAATAATTTAGTGATAGGTTTATCATACTCAAGTTGTCTTCTCACATTTTGGTAGAGATTTTCCATTAAAAATGGTATATGAAAATTAGGGTATGTTATATTTTTGTTTCTATCGAATGTTATTCTATATAGAATAGTTTAGTAGACCTTGGAAGCACTAGGTCCACATATGTACTTTTATGTACAGGCCATTGAGGTTGTAAAACAAAATATGATGTTGATGGATGTGCTATTATCCATGCATAATTTTGTGTAGTCCCTTAGATGGTCATGAAATAAAAGAGGATGTGGATGCACATACATAATCTCAAATATATGTAAAGTCTCATTATATCTATGTCATAGAGGATAATCAAGATCTCAATTCTATGTAGCGGCCCTTGGATGGCCGTGCAATAGAGGAGAACATGGATGTATGTGGGAAATCTTAGATCTATGTAAAGGCTCATTAAAGTTGTGCAACAGAGGAGATTTAGGATGTATCCATGCAACATATGAGATAAATATACTTCTATGTATAGGCTCATTATAGCCATACAATAGAGAAGATCACCAAGCTTATCTATGTAGAGGCTCTTGAGAAGCTATGTAGTAGAGGAAGTCATCACATTCTGAACCCTAGTTCTATGTAGAGGATATTTATGGCCATGTACCAATATAATAAATATGGAAAATGTGATCAATCAGTTGTTTCAAGCATTGTAGGTGTAGTTAAAAAACTTGAGTATACTGATAAGACATGTTGGAGTTCTTTGGAACCAATTGAAATTTTAGTGGATGCCAGCTTTTAGTAGACCAAAAGCCTTCTCAGTGGGGATTTCTGATCCGAATATCATTTTGTAAAATTTATAAAACCATAGTAAGACATATACCATCACATAGGACTCATTAATATCTTTCTAATGGTATGCAAAACTCCAAAAATAGGGCTCATTTACTCCTTGTGTAGCTCGTCCAAATTTTGGTCAAAGTAGTTTAATAAGTAATCAATGCTAGTTAAACTAAAAAAATTGATGATATTTGAATTTTTATAAACTAGTTCCATGGTGTATATCTCATTTATATTTTTCCATCACATTTTACGATTCAAAAAAGGGGTCTATATGTGCAAGTTATGACTAGTCAAAGTGATGACGTGGCCATAAAGTGATGTGGCAATAGAGTTATGTGGCAAATGAAAAGCCATTTTAATATGGTTAAAATATAAACCATCATATATTAGGGAATAATTATCACCCCATATTTTAAATACATGGGATATTATTAAAATTCCATCTTAAATTGTAAATGGATAATATAAATCCCATAAAAAATGGTGAAATGGGATATTATCTAATCCCATAAAAAAGGTGGGGATAATGAATAATACCACTATTTGTGCACCTCCAACAAGTATATAAGGGGATGAGGTATTATTTATAAATCATTGAAATTGGAATTAGAATGGTGATATTAACTCATTCCAAGGTTTTAAAGCTCTCATGGCAGAGCCAAGAATTGAAGCACTAAGAGCCAAAGAATTGAGAGTCAAAAAGCTGAGATGTGAGAGCCAATGCACTAAGAGCCAAAGATCTAAGATCTAAAGAGATGAAGAGTCGAGATCTGAAGAGATGAGAGATAATAGTTAGAGAGAGAGAGAGAGAGATGAATTTAGATGAATGCTAAGAGGCCTGATTTGAGTTCATTTGATCTATGATTTATGGGAATTTTCAAATCTCTATTGCCAAGTTTTATGTAATCTTAGAGGTGTGCTTTGGGAAAGTGGAGAATCTATTTGAGAGTTCTAAGATTTTTTGAAGGGCTGAACATACACATTTGGAAGTGTTATGGGAAGGTGAAGAATCTATCCAAGAGTTATAATATTACTTGAAATTTTGTAACACATGAATTCATTATTATTCTATAAGGGTTGCCTTTTACTTGCAAACATTTAATAATGAATTGGTTTAGCTAATTTGTGAACCCAGAGACATAGGCATTGTCAAACTCTGTAATCAACTCTTGTGCAGTGTGGTTGGTCTTCTTTCATTGCCTTTTTTTAGGCTAATTATTTTATGGATTGATTTTAGTATATTTAATAAATTGACTACAAAGATCCAAGGTAAAAAAACTTTTCATAGAAATTAGTGCTAGTTTGTAGATCAGGGAAAGGCAATACTCTTTGATTTGCTAGAGGACAACTATATTGATCTTAATACCCTTTTTTCCCTTTCCCACATACCACCTCTTGAAATTTCCAATCATTATACCATCCTACCTAATGGTCAAAGAGAGTATTGACCCATGATACCTTCCACATTGTAAACATTCAATAGAATCCAAATTCCTTTGGAAGACCTAAAGCCAATCCACTTCATTCAAAATGGCTACAAAAGGGAAAAGGTAAAAAGTATGGTCCATGACCCATCATGTTTAAACCAATATCTAGCTTAGAATATGACCCTCTAAAAGTAGATGAATCATGGTTGTACAATGACAAGTAGGTTTATTTTTATAAGAATGCAAAGTATCATATTCCCAATAGGATCATGAAGAATCAATATTATGAAGGAGGAGGCCTAAGACCAAATCAACAAGGAACACTTAAGCCGATTTCTATGACTAGATATAAAGGGCCCAATGGACTTGGATATAAACCACTTAAGGGTGAACCCACATATCTTATTTAAGTTTTATCACCTATGACTAGTGATGATGATGTAAATAGTGAAGCAAAATCCAATAATAACCTTGTTATGACCTAGCCAAGACCAACCTATTTAACCCTCATTCCATTTGTATCCTTAAACCAATCATTTATCATAATACACTTCCATTTTATTATCCCTAATTGATAGATTGGGATCAAAAAGAATCCAATGTGCCAATTGATGAGTTTCAAAAAGATGAGGCTTTCTATGATTTTATAGGCCTTAGAGACAATGTTCCATTGGGGGACCATAAATCAAGGTTCTCAATCAAGTTAGATCTTAAATCCTATTTTGGAGAGTGGATGAAGACCCTTATCCAAAATCAAATAATTAAAAAATTGAGGTCTCAAAGTGAAAACCTCTTTGAGGATATTTTTGACTAGGGAAAAAGTAAAGAAAAAGGTCAATCTAGTGGTGAAAACTTGTTTCAGGCACCATTATATGGTGGTGTTCAACCTTATTCAAACATAGCTCAAGAGATCACCAATAATGAACTTGTCTATGAGTCTAAATTTAGTTTTGAATAAAAAGAAGATTTTGATTGAATCATTCATGAGTTTTCAATAGTTTTTATTACATGGTAAAACCTACCATTGGGGGACTCTAATTCATCATGCCTAGGGGAACTCGAAGAGCTAGTCCTAATAGAGGAAACTAATGTTTCCAATCAGTTTAAATCATTTCCCACTATCTTTTAAGATGGTTCAACCCTTATAGTGGAGGACATAATAGAGGTGAACATCAGGTCCTTATATGACCTAAAGTGGATCAAGTTAGGCATATCCCTTACTAAGAAGGAGCATCCCTTATCGACATATTTGCATGGATATACTCTGACATGCTAGGTTTAAACCTCGCTTTGGTTTTACACCACCTTATGGTAATTCCTGATGCCAAACTAGTGAAATAAAATTTGAGTAAGATACATCCTTGAATTGTTATATTAATGAATAAATAGTTGGAGAAAATCTTAGAAGTAGGATGTATTTGGTCAATTGACTATTTAGAGTGGATCTCCAATGTTGTGTTAGTTAGAAAAAATCTAGAAGGAATCAAAATTTGTACTAATATTCATGACATAAACAAATCTTGACCTAAGGATTATTTTTTGTTTCCAAACATTGACATGATCACCAAATCCATAATAATTTATGAAATGATTTCATTAATGGATGGTTTTTTAGGGTATAACCAGATCATAATACCAACACAAAACAACATTCACCGCTCCATGGGGAACATTGTGTTATTAGGTTATATCATTTGATCTTAAAAATGTATGGGCCACCTATAAAAGATCCATGACTATCATATTTCATGATATGATGTATGGCATTGTTGAAGACTATATCGACAACATTCTTGGCAAATCAAAGACTAGACCAATCATCTAGCAGTGTTATGCAAAATATTTAAAAGATTACATGAGTACAAAGTTAGACTTAATCTTAAGAAGTGTGTCTTTAGATTTACTTCAATAAAATTTCTTGGATTCATTATGTCTCATTGAGGCATTAAATTTAATCCATCCAAAGTCCAAGCCATAACAATGATGCCACCATTGACTAATTTGAAGAAGCTCCACAATTTATAGGACAAAATCCAGTCTATCTAACACTTTATATCATAGTTGGCCAACAAATGTCATACTTTTATGCATCTTCTAAAGAAGGGAGTCACATTTCAATATGGTGATCAATGCTAGACATCTTTTCAATAGCTAAAGGACTATCTAGTGAATCTACCTATTTTGTTGCCTTTTATGCCAAGAAATCCATTGTTTTTGTAACTATCCACTACTAACAATGCCCTCGGGGCACTTTTGGCTCATCACAATGAAAAAAAATATATAACATGTCATTTACTAATTAATCTATATGCTAGTCATGTATGAACATAATTATATGCCCATAGAAAAAGCCTATTTAGCCATGGTCTTCACAGCTCAAAAATTATGCCATTACATGTTAAACAATAAGACCATGGTTATTTAAAAAGTATATCCACTCAAGTATCTACTATCTAAAATAGCTTTACAAGATCATATGGCCAAATGGATCATGCTTCTCAGTGATTTTGGCATTGAGTACATCAACCAAAAATCCATTAAAGGGTAAGTTCTGGAAGATTAGCTTGCTAAAACACCCCTTATGAAACAAAGATGCTCACATTCTAATTTTTTCATGAATCCATAATGACCATCATTGACACACCTATTGATGAGTAGAACTAAAAGCTATATTTTGATGGATCATTCACAACACATGGGTTAGGGTTAGGATTTTTATTTATTACACCATAGGGATATCTAATCCCTAAATCATTTAGGATCATCTTTCTTTGTACCAACAATATGGCCAAATATGAAACACTTGTTGTAGGCCTTAGCTAAGTGGTAGAATGGAACATATATCATCTTAAGGTTTATGTTGATTCTTAGTTAATCATCAATTGGGTTACAAACCACTTTTAAACCAAAGATGATAAGCTAGTGTTATACCAGGCTATGGCCAACACCCTTAAGCAATAAATTGATGACATTCAGTTTGATTATATACTAAGGGAAATTAATATAACTGAAGATGCTATGGCTACTATTGGATCTTTGGTTTGACAAATAGACATGTCTAAATAATATCAATTATTTGTCAAAAATTTATTAGCATTAGCTCATGAACCTTAAATTATCATGATGATTTGTGATATTATTGGTCCTAGATCTATCTAGTACTCAAACCTTTATAACTACCTCCACAACTATATTATACCACCTAACCTATCCCAAAAGCAATCCAAATCCTTCATCTACCAAACCACTCATTATACCTTACTTAGATCAAACATTTACCACCATATTTTTGATATAAATCTGTTATGTTGTTTAACTTTGGTATAATATACACTAGCCTTATGAGAAGTTCATGAAGGATTATGTGGAGAATATACCAATAGGGAAGTCCTATCTAAAAATATCTTGCATACTAGTTATTATTAGCCCATGATGGATGCAAATAAAACTACATATGTGAAAAAGTGTGACAAGTGTTAATGACATGCCAAGACTCTAAAACCAATGTTGACATCATAGCCATTTACTACATGGGGCCTCGACCTCATTGGGAAGATCAATCCCAAATTTTATGGCCATAAACATATCCTTACCACTACCGAATATTTCACTAAGTTGAATCTATACCCCTCACATGATTGGAAAGAAAATTTCAAGTTCATTTTCAACTATCTCATTTGATGCTATGGTATCCCTTATAACATTATATCTAATAATGGAAAATCATTTAAGAACAAGGATGTCAAAAAGCTATGTGTTGAGTACCAAATCACAAAACACTTTTATATGACACATTACCCTAAAGGTAATGGCCAATCCAAAGCATCAAATAAAACTATTGTCAACATTTTCAAAAGATTGTCAATGATGCCAGTCATGATTGGTACCTTCAGATATTCTATGCCTTCTAGGCATACCATACCAATCATCATACACCCATAGGAACCACTCCATATTTAATTATTTATTGTACTAAGTCCATTCTTCCTATTGAGTTCTAGTTTCCTTATCTACACATCTCTTTCAAGCATGTCCTAGATGACAATGACTATCTAATAGCTTGCCTGCAAGAGCTAGAGTTATTTGATGAGAAACACATGGATATAGTAAATAATCTCTAAGCTTGTTAGAATTGAATTTGATGACATTATAATCACCATGTGAAACATAAATAATTTTAACTTGGTGATCTTATCCTTAAAGAGAACTAAAATAATACCATGACCAAAAATAAACATAAAGTCAAGTTCAAACCCAACTAGGTTGGTCCTTTCATCATTATGGAAAACTATGGAACAAGAGAATATAAGATTTCCACACCAGATGGACATGAAATTGATGACTTGATGAACATTATCCACCTCAAGTGGTACTACACTTGAGTGACTGGTTGTATTTTCTATAAGGATCATTTCAAGTTGTATCATTTTATCAATCTTCTTCTTTGTGCTATACTATTTTACCATCCTATCATCCTACCAACCTATCATTTTTTCCCATTGCATATTTGTTCTACCATACCTTTCCCATCAACCAAGTTATTTTATACCTCCATACCTAGCCCTATTACCTTGGTTCCATTCTATTTGGTTCCATTTCCATTTTTAACAAGATGATTTAGATCCAATTTCAGTAGTTGTTTCACACGTTCTCGATAGAGATAGTATTTTGGAGAAGTAAGATATTAGTTTGGTAGTTGCATCCTTCATTTCTTGATATATTATATATACCAAGTGTACCTAATTATAAAAACCTATGGGAAAATTAGTATCCCATCAGTCTTTTTACTAGTTATAACCACCTATGGGTAAATTAATATCATTAACCTATGTTGTTATATCCTAGTTATAACTGCCTATGGGCAAACTAGGGGAAACATTCATTTATCACACTTTGACATACCAAATAGCCATTTCCTTTGCCATACTATTAATTCATACAAATTATGCCTTTTTTTAAAAAGTGCTTGCTTCACTAGTTAGATTATTCTATTGTAAGGCAGAACTAGAATGACTTGAGGTTTCATCGTGGGACTATGTAGGTAGTGCTTAATACTTGTTGAGGTCAGCTCAGTCACCCTTTGACCATACTCTTAAATTTTTTTGAGTAACCTAAGCCATGTTCTCACCATTTTTATAGTAACCTAAGCCATTATCTTGGCATTTTTGAGCAATTTAAACCATGTTCTCACCATTTTTTGATCAACCTAAGCCATGCTCTCACAATTTTATGAGTGACCTAAGTCACTATCTCACCATTTTGTGAAACCATTAAATTTTTCCATGTTCTCACCATTTTGTATGAAACATTATCCATACTTTCACTATTTTATGGGAAACCTAATCAATTCTCTTGATATTTTATGAGCTTGGATTGTTTAGTATCTTGTCATTCTCAATCAAGTGGAGATACTCCAAAATTCAAAAAAGAGTAGAAAATAAATTTAGGAAAACTAAAAACATTAACCACTTATTTGCCTTAAGAATTTTGGGAACCCTTAATAATTCATAGGAAAATCACCCTTTCCTTTATTTACCCATCCTTTTTGGCCTTTTATCCCATGCACTTATCATTTTTCAAGACCATTCATATTCTTCTATCACATCCATCATGTTTTTTATCAGTTATTATTTTCTTCTCATTTCCTAAGAGAACTACATTTGGATTGAAGTTTTTGTTGGATATTACATCCATATAAATATGTAGGTAGTGTCCACTTGCCTAGTGCATATGGAGATACCTCATCCACCCGCTTCCTTTTCTTCTTTCCCCCTGTCTTATTTGTTTGCTAAGTTGATGCCTTTTTCTAGGGGTAATGTTTGTCACATTATTTGTATTAACATAATACTAATTATTATTTGTTTCTTTACTTATTTATTTGTTTGTTTTATTTCAACATTATTACCTTGATTCAATCTATGTGCATTCATTATGTGATTCCTTATGAATTTATACTTGAATCCATCCATATTCATTCATCTACATTGTCACCATGGTTTTTATCATTAGTGTAGTGTTTTACCTTAAATATTGGATCCCAAGAGTTAGTACTTATGCATATTTTAGACCAATCCTCATGATTTTCTATCATTATTCCTACCATCAAGTGCTACAACAAAAATAAGCTTCAAGAATTTTACTCAGTAATAAAAACATTGACATCTCCTTAGCACTAGCATTAGCAACATCCCAATCATATTCCAAACAAGTAATTAACTATGAAATAATTTCAACCTTTGTTAGTTTAGATGAGAATCTCCATACTAGTAGGTTATTTAAATTCATCATTACCCTTTGTGTCAAGTTATTATCATCATAAATCAATCAATCATGTTTGCCATAATTGGGGTTTAATGATTATAACCGCCTCTTGGCAAATCATTATACACCATCCTACCTACATTTATCAATAATTATAATCACCTTTGGGTAAATAATTATGTTATCACCAAATTTAATTTATTTTTTACAAAATAGGGGCATGTTGTTGTTGGTAATCTGAGAATCATGGTTGAGATCAGAGTTTCAAGAAGAGATTTGTGTCATGGTTGTCATTGATGATAAAAAGCATATGTGCATGCATTAATGACAAAGGTGTTGAACTAGATGGTCAATTTTTTGAGACCACATGGAGTTTGTGTGTACCTTGAATTCCAAGAATAGTCATATGAATGCCTTTTTGATTTTGTTTGGATATGACTAAGTACATAGTTTATTGGTGACAACATTTACATACATGGTAGCATCTAAAGGAAAGAATCACACCAAGATACTCAAGTTTTTGCCTAGTCTTGGTGGACCAAGTTTCATGTCTTGAAGATGAGAGAATAAAAATTTATGTAGGTGCAAAGTATGGCTCCCAAGAATTTTAACAATGTTTGAACACTTAGTCATTTTTTACATATTTGTATTTGTTTGAAAATAATGCTTCAGGAAAATGTTTTGTCTGTATACTTAGTTGATTTTAAAATTTGAGATTTCTTTCAAAAATAATGTATCAATTATTTATTTTGAAAAGAGTGCTTTTGTTAATTCTTTCAAGAATTTGTTTAAGTCTTTTCAAATGGCATTTTTCAAAAAAATTGTCCTGAACAAAAGTCCCAAAGGAAATGTGTCTTAAACAAAAGTTTTGAAGGGAGATTTGCAAAAGTGCCAAAGGGTAAGTGACTCAAAAAAAGCTTATGAAGGATGCATTTTCACAAGTTATGAAGCGTATGTATCCCAATCAAAAGTCTTGAAAGATATGAGAAAAGAATTGAAGGGCAATTCAAAGTTCCCAAAGGGCACTTGACATCTCGTTGAGAAAATTGTCCAAAAGTAAAAGGTCCAAAACAAAGGTGTTAAAGGGTATCTTGAAATTTTTTTAAGGGAATTTTGAAAATCCATAAAAGGTAAATTTCAAAAATGTTGAAAGAAAAAGTTGAAGGAAAAAATAGCACTTGGCATTTTATTAGGGAAATTATCTCGAATCCCCTTAAACAAAAATGTTGAAACAAAAGGTTCTAAAGGGCACCTTGAGAAGCTCTGAAAGACCATTACAAGGTCTCTAAAGGATAATTAAAAATAAGTTTAGGGCACTTTCATTAGTTTTGAAGGATGTTACATTCAACTCTTGAAAGGTGGATTGCTAAGGTAAAGTTTGAGCTAGTTGGGAGATTGAATGGTTTACACTTGATAGTGCTAAGAAGATCGAATTGAGTGAATGGATCCAAAGGAATTAAAGTGATTGATGGTTAATGAATTAAAGGCAATTTAACTATCAAGCAAGACTAAATAGATTGATAGAGCAAAAGCATTCCATTATCATCGAAAGAAATGAGATGAGTTCTACATGCTGAAGGTTAATGATTGACTTAGTTAAGGATCATGCATCTTCTAAGATCATATAGTAAATGAGAGCTTAGATAGGAAAGATATAGTTAAGTGTAGATACCTAGATATAATAAAGTGATCACTATTTAGTGTCATATCAGTTAGTTAAGGATTGAGCTTCTTTGAGGACATTGATGTAGTGAAAGTGATCCAAAGACATAGGAGGTATTGAGATGATGCAAAGAGCATGATAGTTAACCAGTGTGTTAATTAAGGATCATTGATATAGAAAGATCCAACAGTTTGTGGGAGATAGATTATTAAGATCTGATAGACACATTTTAAAGTCAAAAAGTATTCAAAGATCTGATAAAGTGAGTTAGTTACAAGAATCTGGTGTGACAATTGAAGGAAATCAATAGTAATTTTTTTTAATGATCTATAAATAAAAATGTCTAATCTTAGAATAATTCATATATTTCAATTTTTTAAATCAAAGAGACTGAGGTAGAATTCCAAAAGATGGAGAAAAAATAAGACAAATAGCTATTTTACTTGGAAGGAGAAGAGTCAAGCCATGAATGCAGAATGTATAAAGTAAAGAGACTCATCTAAGCTTTTTTGATGATATGATCAAAATGAGAGCCAATATTATGTTAAATAGAAAAACTAATACATAGAAAGATAATTATGCAAAGTGTCAATTAGACATATTTAGACACAGAAAAAGGGGGTAGAAAGGGAGTTAGGTAGAGTGTCAAATAGAACAATTGAGACATAGAAAGAGAGTGTGAGAGGAAGAATGCACATAAAAGTATTATGTAGAGGATGAGAAGTTGTAGATTAGATTTGCAATAAGGAATAGACCTAGATTATATTATGAATCTATTTTTCATCTAATGGAGTTTTAGCTCCACATAACTATTTGGTTTGTGCCATCAATGAGGCTAAGTTGGTGCTTAGTTAGGGGATTGGTATCTCCTTAGGGTTATTTCCCTTAAATATATGATTAGTGAGGTCATTATGAGTTGGTACTTAGAATAGGGGATGGGTGTCTCCTTAGGATTGGTGTCTTAGAATGTAACCAGTGAGGTTCAGTTAGTGTGATAAATTTTGTGAGGTTAGATTAGAATAGTAGCTTTTAGCAACATTCTCATCATGATTTTTTTCCATTTGGGTTTCTACGTATATATTTGGTGTTATGAGCTTTGATTTTATACATGTGATATCTTTAATTTTTTTTAAGCTTACATATGTTTAAGATTCATCTTAAAAGTTTTAAGGAACTAGTTTTTGAGATCTACTAATTTACCCCCCTCTCACTAGATAGTTGTGTTCAATAATTGGTATCAGAGCAGAGGGTTCCTAGAGAGAAGCTTCATCAACTCAGGTAGATCTTGGAGTTTGAACACAAAATGGCTACTCATGAATGAACTTCATCAAAAAAGGCACCTTTGTTTGATGGGTCTAACTATTCCTTTTGGAGCATAAAAATGGAACTATATTTGACCTCCTTGGGGTTTGATGTTTGGATGGGGGTGTTATTTATCCTATTGATCAAGTAGTGAATAAGGACTGTGAAAACAATGTCAAAGTAAAAAATGATATTCTTTGTGCATTGTCAAACAATGTGTTTCTCAAAGTCATGCACTATCAAAGTATAAAGGACATATGGGTCAAATTGAAGAGAATATATGAAATAAATGACAAAGTAAAACAAGCCAAAATCTAAACACATAAGGGATAGTTTGAGAGCCACAAGATGAGTGAGGAAGATAAGATTACAAACTACCTCCTTAGGGTAGATGAGATTGTAAATGCAATCAAAGGACTTGGAGAGACAATGGAAGAGTCAACCATTGTCAAAAATGTTTTGAGATCTTTGACATCAAAGTATGATTCTAAAATCTCTAAAATTGAAAAGGCAAGAGACCTGAATAAGCTCACAATAGATGAGCTACATGGAAGATTCACTACATATGAGATGAGGCTAGGAGATGTAGACTCATCCAAGAGAGAAGCTACTTTCAAGGTTTCTAAGCAGGTAGAATAAGAGTAAGATCCTAATTCTGAATCCAATGAGGTTGATGATGTAGAGGCCAATCTCATCAAAAAAATTGAATAAGGGTTCAGGTAAATACAAAGTTAAGTTACCTTTCAAATTCTTTAATTTTGGAAAGATAGGTCAATTTGTTGCTAAATGTCCTCATAAAAAGAAGGATGACTCTAATTCAATTGACAAAAATCAAAATGAGAGATCCTATTATCCCTAGAAGAAGAAAATATTCTTTAAGAATAGAAGGGGGTTATATTCAAAAGAAGATAGTGACTCGGTGGATGACATAAGTAGCTCAAGTGACGAGCGTGATAGTGATTTTGTAGCCAAACAAAATGAAGTCCTATTCATGACATTTGAATCAACTTCTTTATGAGGAGGACTTAGATGAAGATGAAGGAGAAGAATGAGAATTAAATCTTGAATGTGAACTCATATGTGCTTTAAAAGAAATTGACAAGCTTAGATAAGAAAATTCTAAACAAAATAAGCTTAGTTAAATGGAGTTTGAGAAATTGACTACAATAAATGAGGAATTAGATTAGATGATAGTGATCTTGAAGACCTAAGTTGAGGAGGCAAAGAGGATAGAGGATGTGGTCAAAATTGACCTACAAGTGAAGTCCTAAGAATTCTTGAAGATGGAAGAAGAAATCATGTACCTAAGAGTAAATCTCAAAAATGCCAAAGAACAAATTGATAAAGGCCTAAAACTAAAAGGAGGATCTATCATACTATATGAGTTGATTAGCTCACAAAGGCCCTCAAAGGAAAGATTAGGCCTTTGGTATGAGAAATTCAAGAGTCCCATGTTGAGCACAATTTGGAATCTGAATGAAAACTTCAAGGAAGTAGTAGAATTAGGAATCAGAAAAGAAAATAACTACATTCCTAAAGAGAAGAAGAAAAGCAATGACTCCATTCCTACAAAGACCAAGGTTGTTTCTAAAAAAATCAACATAACAACAAGGAACATGAAGAAAATAGAGCTTAGGAGACCTCCTTTATATCCTCAAAGGAAAATGATAACCATGTATTCTTCATCATTGTATGGTTATTCTTATAGTTGTAATCATTTTGGCCGTAGATTAATTCATTGTAAAGTTTTATCTAAAATAAGGATAAGCTTCTTAAGTATAAATTCGTTTTCCCCTATATTAGATATAGATGTTTTATGATACAACTATAATAATTTTGGGCATATAGCAAAGCATTATAGAATAAACCCTCTTAAATCAAAATTTAACAATGTTATAAGGGTTGAGACTCCTAAAGTGAAAAGAGGATCACAAATTAGTGACATAACAAAGAAAAGTACAATAAAAAATCCAAAGGAAATGTGGAAAAATAATAATCATTCTATGATTTCTCAAACTACACTACATACTAAAGAGCAAAATCTATGGGTCGTAGATAGTAGATGCTCAAAGCATATGACTAGTGACAAGAGCAAGTTCACCAAATTGAGCAAATACAAAGAAGGGACTATCATTTTGGGAGACAATGCTACAATCACAACTAGAGGCAAAGGAACCTTCCATATTTATGACAAGCTCCCTATGCATGATGTCCTTTATATTAAAGGGCTAAAACATAATTTGTTGAGTGTCAGTTAGATGTGTGAGAATTATTATAAAGTCATATTTGATGCTGAAGGTTGTGAACTAAGAAGGTCTAAAAAATTGCTACACAAGGAAAAAGGACTAAGAGTAACATATATAATCTTATTGAGGTAAATGATACAAATTATCTCATGGGAAATATTGATGAGAGTTGGTTATGGCACATAAGGATGAGTCATGTTAACTTTGATAATTTAGTCAAAGTAAGTTATAAAAAGTGTGTAAGACACATACCTAAGATAACCAAGCCTACAAACACAACTTATAGAGAATGTCAGCTCAGTAAATAGACTAGGGTCTCATTCCAAACTAAAGAGTATGCAACTACAAAGCCTCTACATATAGTTCATACTAATCTTTATGGACCAACTAAGACAATAGGTTCTAAAAGAGTGTATTATTTCATGTTGTTCATAGATGAATACACTAGAATGACATGGGTAACCTTTGAGAGATTCAATATTTTTAGAGCCATGGTGGTGAATTCACTTTAAATGAATTCATAGACTACTATGAAAATCATGGAATTAAGAGACAATACTTTGTTGCAAGAACTCCAAAACAAAATGGATTTGTTGAGAGGAAGAACATGACTATCAAGGAGATGGATAGAAAAATATTGAAAGAAGCCAACTTGTTAGATGGTTATTAGAGAGAAGTAGTCTAGACAATAGTATGCATCTTGATTAGAGTTCAATTGAGAGTAAACAATGACAAGATTCCATATGAACTATGGTATGGGAAGCCTACTTTAGTAAAGTACTTCATAGTGTTTAGAAGTAAATGCTACAATCAAAGGAAGGAGAAAAATCTAGGTAATTTTGAGTTGAGATGTGATGAGGGAATATTCCTTGGTTATTCCACTCATAGCAAAGCCTATGTCTGCTACAACAAAAGACTACATAATATAGTGGATATCATCCATGTTAAACTTGAAGAGATCCTCAAGGAAAAAAATGAGCTTGTAAAGGAGATCAAAATTGAGGAATTGAAAGAAGAAGCTAAGGATGAAATATCAGATAATGAAGAAGAGATAAAGAGGACTAAAAAGGCACCCTAAATATTTGTTCAAAAGCATCATCCTAAGGATTAAATCATTGGTAACATAAATGAAGGATTCCAAGTGAGGAGAAGGAATGTAATGAGCAAATAATAGGTAAGTTTTGATTTACTATCTAAAATTGAGCCCAAAAGCTATTTTGAGGCTAGTAAAAATGAGAATTGGAAAAAGGCCATAGATGAGGAACTAACTCAAATAGAAAAGGACAAAACCAATCAGCAATTTCTAAGACCCACAAACAAGAATGTCATCGGCACAAAATGGGTCTTTAAAAACAAGTTGAATGAAGATAGAGCTATTGTGAGAAACAAAGCTAGACTTATTTGCAAAGGATATGCTCAAGTAGAAGGAATAGATTTTGAGGAGACATTTATCCTAGTGGAAAGATTGGAAGCCATCAGAATGTTCTTAGCTTTCTCAGTCTTTAAGAAGTTCAAAGTCTATCAGATGGATGTTCAGTCAAGTTTCCTAAATGTAACCTTGGAAGAAGTTTATATTGAACAACCTAAAGGTTTTTTAGCTAACAAATGAGGAAGACTATGTGTGCAAACTGAAGAAAGCACTATATGGTCTAAAACATGCACCTAGAGCATGGTATTAAAGGCTAGATCAACATTTGAAAGAACAAGGATTTATCAAAGGATGTACAGATAGTAACTTGTATGTTAATTCTAAAAATGAACATATGTTGATCATAGTTATTTATGTTGATGACATCATTTTTTGTGTTAGCAAATACAAAATGTGTAAAGAGTTTTCAAATAAAAAAGGAGTTTGAAATGTCCATGCTAGGAGAGCTTTCAGTTTTTATTGGTCTATAGGTTACACAATTGAAAGAAGGGATATTCATATCCTAGACCAAGTACACAAAAGATATGCTCAAGAAATTTGATATGGAGGATAGTAAACTAGTTATCACTCCCATGATAACTAGATGTAAATTGACCAAAGGTGATGAATCTCCTAATGTGAGTCATACAATGTCTAGGTCTATCATTGGTAGTTTTCTATATCTCACTGCATAAAAACCAGACATCATGCAGGTTGTATGCATGCTTTCTATAATCTAGGATACTTCAAAAGAGACACATGTAAATGTAGTAAAGATAATCTTTACATATATCAAAAACATAGTAGACTATGGATTATGGTATCCTTCAAGTGATGATTTCACTTTGAAAACATACATAGATGTTGATTGGGTAGGAAACATAGATGATATAAGAAGTACTAGCGGTGGTGCATTCTTCCTTGGTAACAGACTTGTTTCATGGCTACGTAAAAAATAAGAGTTAGTTACACTATCTATAGCAAAAGTAGAATATGTTGTATCAGTGGCATGTTACACTCAAGTGTTGTGGATGAAGTAGTCACTAAAATACATTAGAGTGGAGTTCAAAGGACCAATTTACATTCTATGTGAAAATTTAAGTGCTATAAATATATCTAAGAATCTGTTGATGCACTCCAAAAAAAATACATATCAATCAAATATCACTTTTTGAGAGAGAAGGTTGGTGATCAAGATGTCACAATAGAATATGTTCCAACAAAAGATCAAATTGTAAACATATTCATCAAACCTTTGCCTAAGGACCAATTTGAATATCTAAGACAATGGTTGGGAGTGGTAGCTCCTACAGCACATCAGTAGTGCATATTGATCAGGGATATCTCCAGGGGGAGTATAAAAATAACATCACTAATTCCTAGAATAAGAAGAGTTTAGGAAATTGTTTCATGGCCTAAGGGGGAGATTTTGATAAATTATTCTTATCTAACAGTTCCAAGGATCATAACAATGTAATATCTAAAGAAGTGCACTTTAGGTGGAGCTAGTTGACTTTTTGGTAGAGATGCTTTGTCATTAATGCCAAAGGGGGAGAAAAGAGCAAGATGCGGGTAAAAAATAGAGATTGTACTACTTTTCAAAGGATGTTTTTGCCATTAATGACACAGGGTTATATTTTTGGTAATTTGAGAGTCATGATTGACATCATAGTCTCAAGAAGAGATTTGTGTCATGTCTATCATTGATGATAAAAGACATATGTGCATGTATTAATGACAAAGGTGTTAAGATGGATGGTCAAGCTATCAAGACCTCATGGAGGTGTGTGTGTACCTTGAATTCTAAGAATAGTCATTATTGATGTAGTGGATTGCACCTGAGGGCAGGACGCCTAGCTCCTGCCCTTCCACACACAATAATGGAAACTTCCCTCTCACCTATGGAATCAATGAAGCTGGAGGGGAGAGTATCTAAATAAGGGCTAGCTCCCTTTGATGTATCTTTTAGGCCCTAGTTTCTCTTACTACTAACAAATAAAAAGGAAAAATAGGGGGATGAAAAGGGAGAGAGATGCTGAAAATAAAACCTAAGCCTAAAAATGAAAAGGTGATACACCAAAAAATGTTGACCCACTCATCCTAAACATACACTTTTCACCTAGAAGAAGCACCCATACACTTCATCTAACATGGGAAACTCTTTTGTTTCAGTGACTCAGGGGTCTATAGAGATACAAGGAGGAAGGAACTACCAAAGATGCTTTGCGACACTCTTGTGTAGCCTATTCACATGCGCCTATATTCCTACTATAGACACTTTTGGTAGACCTACAAAAAAGAGACTTCACAATGCACTAGACATCCTGTAATCAATCTATGAAAATCATGAAAGAAAATGACTTAACAAAAAAGAACACAGACATATACTTTAAAGTGCAAGTCTAGATAGAGGTAAAAATGTTAAGGCCTGATTCAAGGTAAAATCTGGCAGAGTTCTACCTTACAAGCCTGAGAGATTTTTGGGTAGAGTTTTGCCTTAAGGCTAAGAGATGGATCTTTTCAAATGAGAATTTTTTTATAATATATAGAGAAAGGGGAAGAGAACTTGGTTTTTTTCTTTCAAGTTGGCCCATGTGTGCTCTGAGCATTGGGAAGAGGAAGCCGTTTGATTGTCAGTTCTTGCTTTGACTTTGACATCCCAACATTAATGAGGAAGCATGGCCACATCTCTTTTTTGCAAAAAAACTACTCCTTTTAAGACATTCACGTGGTTTTTCCCCTTATAAATGAAAAATTGAGAAGACAAGCTACACCATTTACTATTTGCACCTTTTGGTGACCATCTAGCAATAACTTGCCTCCCCTTTGCCACTTGGACTACTTTGTCCATTTCTTGCCTTGTCTCATCCTAGTTTTGTCTCTTTCTAGCTCCTTTAGCCCTTAGGGATATCTTCTGGTGGGTCGCTATGTTCCTTGGGCTCATTTCTGGTTGGTGCTCAAGTATTTTAAAAAACAAACAACTATTTCACCATCTTAAAATTGATGTCTGCACACCTGTCATCACTTGAAAACCAATGGCTAGTTCACTATACTTGACTTTGACGTTCATGGGCCCATCACCCTTGGGAATTTCTTCAACTTTCTTGCTACACTTCCTTTCCTTTGGACTTTTTCCTTGTGGGCTTTTTCCCATGGATAATTTTCTCGTGGATAAAAAGTCTGCAAGAATTGCCTTGTCCGCTTTGCCTTCAAAAATTTCCTTTTGGGCTTTTGGCTCATGGTTTCCCAAATTTCTTCAAAATTTTTTTCTAAAGGAATTCCTTTAGACAAAAAGTCTGAAGGAATTATGCCTTTGCCTTAACAAAATTCTAAAATATCTTACCTTTGCGGCTTTCTTTGTGGCTTCTTTGAAGTGCTCCCTACCCTCTATAAGGGCTCTTAAACCTAGAACTACCCTCTACAAGGGCACTTGTCCTTTGGGAGGCTTGACCTTTCATTTGAATGAGTCCTTTGAACCAACTATTGAACCAATTGATTGAACCAATTTAATGGTTCAAATGGTTGTTGAACCAAGGCTTTGAATCGAGTGTTGAAACAAGCTCGTTGAACCATCCAATTGAACTGAAAGCCATTGAACCATTTGATGAACTGAAGAATTGAACCTTGCTAATGAACTTTGATTGAACCAAAATTGATGAACTTTGTCGATGACCTTTTTCAATTGAACCAAAGCATTGAACCTAAGTGTTGAACCAAAGCATTAAACCAGTTCAATGGTTCAAATGGCTTTAAGATGCTAACTTCCCTTGTGAATTTATTCAAACAAGAGCTCGAAGAAGCTATGTAAAACTTTGCACTCTTAAAATTAGTTCTTCATGTGCTGAAAGACTCACTACATAGTCCATAAAAGTTCTTGTGAAGTCCATAGAAAGCCTGTAGAGTCTGTAGAAATGGACCTGCAGATTCTGTAGAAATTCTACAGAGTCTATAGAAATGGACCTACAGAGTCCATAGAAATGGACCTATAGGGTTTTTAGAAATTATGAAGAGTCTATAGAAATCGCCATATTCATGCAAAATCAAAAAATGAAATGGTCCAGAATAACAGGGACAGAAGGAGACAAATTTTTGGCTTGTTGGGCAAAAAATGGTCAACAAATTGGCGACTCCCAGGGGAAGCATGCCTGCTATGCTTAGAGACCAGTTGCCTTTTAGTCCATTGGGCATAGAGTCAGAATGCAGCTTTGAATGAAGGTTAGAAATTGCCCCAAAAGATCCAAGAATCAAACATGAATCTTTTTACCCCAGACATAAGGGAAAGCACACACAAGACTAAAAACACTACTTGTGCAAACTGTACTTAGGGAAATTAGGAAAAGAAACTAAAAGCAACTACTATGTACAACAAAATAGGTATATTTGCTTCCCTCTTAGATCAAAGGGAAAATTTATTAAGTCGCCTCCCTAGCTAGGAAACTTATGTTGCCAGACAAGTGGCTGAATGAAGTGGAGACTTGGTGACCTACTCTTCTTGCCTGCCACCTGGATTGGCTTGTATCCAAGTGAATCAGATTCAAACATGCTTCCAACATATACATACTTTGTTTTTTCTTAGAAGTTTGCCTTTTGTTGGTTCTTCATGCTGGTGTATCTCTTCAAGAAATCAATCATTGTTGGCCTATCACCATAAGCCCCTTGATATGCATCATTGATTGGCTTGTTCTTTTTTGCCTCATGCTCGGGTCCCGTAGTATGACCATCCTCCTTGATGACTTCAAAGAAAGTATCTTCAGATTCACTAACCTTTTGAAAGGATAAATTTGAAAGCCTGCAACCCCTTTACATAGTTATTTGAGTCCCAATGTTGCCTTCTCCACCCTTATCCAACTCATAGCCTCCTTGAAGAATAGTGTAACCTACCCCAATGACTTCAAACAAATCATTTAAAACATGATCAAGAAAGTGTCCATGCCCCTCCATGACATCTTGAAAAATGAGAAAAGGGGTAGAAAATACTTCTTCCTCATCAGAGATAGAGGCAAAATCTTGTGACTTATTTTCTTGTTCATCAAAGGGGGTACCTATGGTGATCTCCTCCTCATCCACACTCATGAAGTCTCCTTGACTAGTCATAAATTGAGCATACTCCTCTTCACTTGCTTCCTTCAAGATAGGTTCCTCCTCAAGCAAGGGGAAATAGAAGGCTATCAGACGAACTCATGTGGAAGAGAAGGCAATCCTTGAGCTAGAATCAAATGATTCTCCTCTTTTCATTTGGTTAGAACTTCATCTATATCAGGTGCAGCTTGATAGCTCTCTTGGAGGTGTGTAAATGAAGTGTGTTCAGACATGGAATCTACTGCTTGGTCTGAAACATCCACCACACGTTGGCTGAGGAAACTCACTCTAGACTCCAACTCTACAATCCACCTATCTATATCTTCTTTGAAGAGCCTTTCTTGGAGGTCACAAATATCATCATGTTAGGTAGGAGCAGCTTTATCCTCTTCAAGGTTTTGAACAAAACCTTCTCCTTTTCCTTCCTACCCCAAGATTCCACTATTTGCTTCCAACTCATGACCTTGGGATTGGAATTTTCCCCTGGTGAACAAGGAGTAACTTTATCCTCTTCAAGGTCCTAGGCTGGTTCATGATGTTCCTTTTTCCAGCTTGGAATTTGGAGATCATGTTGAAAAACTTGAGGAGGTTGTGAAAGATTTGGGAGGGTCTACTCATGTACAAGAAGAGCTATCTGAAAATAGGTGTGTTGGAAAGCTAGGTGCACAGGATTAAGGGTAGGATCGATTGATGCATTGGATGAGCCAGAATGAGTAAGTACATTTGATAGAAAGGATTTGGCACATAAGAGGGGGTTTTCCCTAGAATAGGAGGGGGCAAACCTTGGGCCAAAATCACTTGATTTTGATCCCTCCACTTTACCAACACTTCATCAATATTGAAATTAGCTTGTGGATTGGTGGGAGGGGTATCTTTTGGCATCAACTCCTCTACAAGGTCTGAAAGCTCCATCTCTCTTTCTCTAAGCAGTCTCATCTTAGCCTCTAATTCCTTAATCTGCTTAGCCATATTATCCTCATTTTATACCTCACACTCTTAGATAATGTATTTTTCCTCCCCATGGTCTACCAAAAGTGTCTACACTCATGTTGACACAGTGGATTGCACCCAGGGGTAGGATGCCTAGCTCCTACCCTTCCACATGCAGCAATGGAAACTCCCCTCTCACTTGTGGGACCAGTGAAGCTAGAGGGGAGAGTCTCTAGATAAGGGCTAGCTCCCTCTAATGTATCTTTTAGGCCCTGGTTTCTCCTAATGATAACAAATAAAAAGGAAAAATGGGGGAGGGAATGAAAAGGGAGAGAGATGCTGAAAATAGAACCTAAGCCTAAAAATGAAAAGGTGATACACCAAAAAATGTTGACCCACTCAGCCTGAACATACACTTTTCACCAGGAAGAAGCACCAATACACTTCATCTGATGTGGGAAACTCTTCTATTTTAGTGAGTTAGGGGTACATAGAGATACAGGGAGGAAGGAACTACCAAAGGTTCTTTGTGACACACTTGGGCAACCTATTCACATGCACCTATATTCCTGCTATAAACACTTCTGGCAAACTTGCAGAAAAGAGACTTCAAAATGTACTAGACATGTTGTAATTGATCTGTGGAAAGCATGAAAGATAATGACTTAACACAAAAGAAGAAAATAGACATATATTTTAAAGTGCAAGTCCAGATAGAGGTAAAAATGCTAAGTCTTGATTCAAGGTAAAATCTGGCAGAGTTCTGCCTTACAAGCCCGAGAGATTTTTGGGTAGAGTTTTGCCTTAAGGATAAGAGATGGATATTTTCAAATGAGAAGTTTTTTATAATATATAGAGAAAGGGGAAGAGAACTTGGCACCATTTTTGCAAGCTGGCCCATGTGCACTCTGAGCCTTGGGAAGAGGAAGTCATTTGATTGTCAGTTCTTGCTTTGACTTTGGCATCCCAACATTAATGAGGAAGCATGGTTGTGCCTATTTTTGTGAAAAAACTACTCCCTTCAAGACATTCACATGGTTTTTCCCCTTATAAATGTAAAATGGAGAAGATAGGCCATGCCATTTACTATTTGTGCCATTTGGTGACCATCTGGCAATAACTTGCCTCCCCTTTGCCACTTGGACTACTTTGTCCATTTCTTGCCTTGTCTCATCCTAGTTTTGTCTCTTTCTAGCTCCTTTGGCCCTCAGGGATATATTCTGGTGGGTCACTACGTTCTTTGGACTCGTTTCTAGTTGGTGCTCAAGTATTCTAAAAAACAAATGGCTATTTCACTGTCTTAAAATTGACATCCGCACACCCGTCATCGCTTGAAAACCAATGGCTAGTTCACCATGCTTGACTTTGACATCCATGGGTCCATCACCCCTAGGAATTTCTTTAGCTTTCTTGCTGTGCTTCCTTTCCTTTGGACTTTTTCCTTGCAGGCTTTTTCCCATAGACAATTTTCTCGTGGACAAAAAGTCTGCAAGAATTGCCTTGTCTGCTTTGCCTTCAAAAATTTCCTTTCAGGCTTTTGGCTCACAGTTTGCAAAATTTCTTCAGACTTTTTATCTAAAGGAATTCCTTTGGACAAAATGTCTAAAGGAATTATGCCTTTGCCTTAACAAAATTCTGAAAGATCTTACCTTTGCGGCTTCTTTAAAGTGTTCCCTACCCTCCGCAAGGGCTCTTAAACCCAGAACTACCCTCTGTAAGGGCACTTGTCCTTTAGGAGGCTTGAACTTTCATTTGAATTTCTCCTTTGAACCAATCATTAAACTAATTGATTGAACCGGTTCAATGGTTTAAATGGTTGTTGAACCAAGGCTTTGAACCGAGCATTGAAACAAGCTCGTTGAACTGTCTGATTAAACCAAAAGTTGTTGAACCATTTGATGAACTGAAGCATTAAACCTTGCCAATGAACTTTGATTGAACTAAAAGTGATGAACTTTGTTGGTGACCTTTTTTAGTTGAATTGAAGCGTTGAACCTAAGCGTTGAACCAAAGCTTTAAACCAAATCATTGAACTGGTTCAATGGTTCAAACGGCTTAAAGATGCTAACTTCCCTTGTGAATTTCTTCAGACAAGATCTCAAAGAAGCTTTTTAAAACTTTTCACTCTTTGAACTGGTTTTTCATGCGCTAAAAGACTCACTACATAGTCCGTAGAAGTTCTTGTAAAGTCCATAGAAATCCTACAGAGTCCGTAGAAATGGACCTATAGAGTCCGTAGAAATTTTGTAGAGTTTGTAGAAATGGACCTATAGAGTCCATAGAAATGGACCTACAAAGTCTATAGAAATTCTAAAGAGTCCATAGAAATCACCAGATTCATGCAAAATCAAAAAATGTAATGGCCCAGAATAATAGGGATAGAAGGGGACCAATTTTTAGCCTGTTGGGAAAAAAATGGTCAACAAATTGGTGACTCCCAAGGGAAGCATGCCTACTATGCTTAGAGACTAGTTGCTTTTTAGTCCATTGGGAACAGAGTTAGAATGCAGCTTTGAAGAAAGGTTAGCAACTGCCCCAAAAGATCCAAGATTCAAACATGAAGCTTTTTACCCCAGACATAAGGGAAAGCACACAGAAAACTAAAAACACTACTTGTGTAAACTGCACTTAGGGAAAGCAAGAAAATAAATTGAAAGCAACTAGTATGTATAGCTAACCAGGTATATTTTCTTCCCTCCTGGATCAAAGGGAAAATTTCTTAAGTCCCCTCCCTGGCTAGGAAACTTATGGTGCCAGACAAGTGATTGAATGAAGTGGAGACTTGGTGACTTGCTCCTCTTGCCTGCCACTTGGATTGGCTTGTATCCAAGTGAATCAGATTCAAACATGCTTCCAACATATACATACTCTATTTATTCTTGGAAGCTTGCTTCCTGTTGGTTCTTCATGCTGGTGTATCTCATCAAGAAATCAATCCCTACTAGCTCATCACCATAAGCCCCTTGATATGCATTATTGACTGGCTTTTTATTTTTTGCCTCATGCTTAGGTCCCATGGTATTACCATCCTCCTTGATGACTTCAAAGAAAGTATCTTTAGATTCACCAACCGCTTGAAAGGATAAATCTAAAAGCCTGCAACCCCTTTGCATACTTATTTGATTCCCAATGCTGCCTTCTCTGCCCTTATCCAACTCATAGCCTCCTTGAAGAATAGTGTAACCTACCCAAATGACTTCAAACAAATCATTTAAAACATGATCAAGAAAGTTTCCATGCCCCTCCATGACGTCTTGAAAAATGAGAAAAGGGGTAGAAAATACTTCTTCCTCATCAGAGATAGAGGCAAAAGCTTGTGACTTGTTTTCTTGCTCATCAAAGGGGTACCTATGGTGATCTCCTCCTCATCCACACTCATGAAGTCTCCCTAATCAGTCATAAATTGAGCATACTCCTCTTCACTTGCTTCCTTCAATATAGGTTCTTCCTCGAGAAGGGGGAAATGGAAGGCTGATAGACAAACTCATGTGGAAGATGAGGCAGTCCTTGAGCTAGAATCAAATGATTCTCCTCTTTCCATTTGGTCAGCACTTCATCTATATTAGGCATAGCCTGATAGCTCTCTTAGAGGTGTGTAGATGGAGTGTGTTCAGACATGGAATCTACTACTTGGTCTAAAATGTCCACCACATGTTGGCTGAGGAAACTCACTCTAGACTCCAACTCTGTAATCTGCTTGTCTATATCTTCTTGGAAGAGCCTTTCCTAGAGGTCATAAACATCATCATGTTGGGTAGGAGTAGCTTTATCCTCTTCAAGGTTTTGAACAAAACCTTTCTCCTCCTCTTCCTTCCTACCCCAAGATTCCATTATTTGCTTCCAACTCATGACCTTGGGATTGGAATTTTCCCCTGGTGAACAAGGAGTAACTTTATCCTCTTCAAGGTCTTAGGCTGGTTCATGATGTTCCTTCTTCCAACTTGGAATTTTGAGATCATGTTAAAAAAATTGAGGAGGTTGGGGAAGATTTGGGAGGTTCTACTCATGTACAATAAGAGCTATCTGAAAAGAGGTGTGCTAGAAAGTTAGGCGCACAGGATTGAGGGCAGGACTGATTGATGCATCAAATGAGCTAGAATGAGTAAGTGCCATCTGATAGAAAGGATTTGGCACACAAGAGGATGATTTTTTTATAATAGGAGGGGGCACACAAGGCTCATCAAAATCAGGTTTGGAAAGGGAAGTAGGGGATCCTTTTAAAACCTCATGAGAAAATGGGGGCAGACCTTGGGCCAAAATCACTTGATTTTCATCTCTCCACTTTACCAACACTTCATCAATATTGAAATTAGATTGAGGATTGGTAGAAGGAGTATCTTTTGGCTTTAGCTCCTCTATAAGGTCTGAAAGCTCCATTTCTCTTTCTCTAAGTAGTCTCATCTTAGCCTCTAATTCCTCAATTTGCTTAGCTAGATTATTCTAAAAGAGTCTTTCCTGGAGCTCATAAGAATCATCATAGAGATGGGGAGTGCATGAAGGTTTCCATGAAATGCAAGAAGCTTCCTGATGAAGGGTGGGAGGGACTTGAAAAGGACTAACCTCATTTTGTACCTCACACTCTTGGATAATGTCTTTCTCTTCCTTCTTGTTCCATGACTCAATCACTTTATTCTAGCTCAAGATATCAGGATCAGGCATCTCCTTTGGGGTGATGGGGCCACAATGTGAGAGAGTAGTGAGGATTTGGATTCCACTTCTGTTTCCACCAAAATAGGCTATTGTATTTAAAGATTCACCAATTCAATTTTTTTATCAAGATTAGCTATAAACACAAGATTTACTATTTTAGAACTCTCCTCAACATGATTGGGGAAAGGACTTTGACAGGCTTGACTTGGCTCATAAGCAGGGGCTATGTATGACTGATATGATACTTGGGGTAGTGAGTATGTAGGTTGATAGACTTGGTAAGGCTACCTCTCATGAATACTCATCTTCTCTTCCAAAGATGCAATCAAACCACTCACATCTAGCATCTCACTTGTAAGCCTTTGCCAATTGGCTCTTTCAATAGGAGTCCATTCCCTCTTAACCAGATCTAGTGCATTTCTTAGTTGATGGATGACATGATTAGGAATTTCTTGGCCACATCCCTTTCTGGTGTCGAGCTCTATTACATACTTTTCATACCCCAGTAGTGCTCGTTTGAAGGTGGAAATGGGTTGATTGGTAAAGAGAATGGGTTGAGTATGAGAAGTGACATATTGAGAAGACTAGGCATAAGGTTGATATAGCTCATGATAGGGTTGAGACTAGTCATATTAAACCTGATAAAGATCAACATAAGGCTGGTAAGGATCATATCCAAGCTGGCCAAGGAAAATAGGGTCCATGGCTCTAAATAATGGAATTATACATACCAAAATACTATTTCTTTTATGGCACCAGAACTGCTTAACCAGTTGATTTAACTCAGATTCGCCATTGGTGTTGATGAAAAAGCCTCCAAAGGCTGGTTGGTTGAAGAATACACCAAAAATTATTCAACTCTTTAAACAAAACTTATCATAGTTGATCCCACAAGGTGTGCCAAAAATTGTTGACATAGTGGATTGCACCTAGGGGCAGGATGCCTAGCTCCTGCCCTTCCACACACAACAATGGAAACTCCCCTCTTGCCTATGGGACTGGCAAAGCTAGAGGGGAAAGTATCTATATAAGAGCTAGCTCCCTCTAATGTATCTTTTAGGCCCTAGTTTCTCCTACTGCTAATAAATAAAAAGGAAACGGGGGATGAAAAGGGAGAGAGATGCTGAAAATAGAACCTAAGCCTAAAAATGAAAAGGTGATACACCAAAAAATGTTAAACCACTCAGCTCAAACATACACTTTTCACCAAGAAGAAGTGCCCATACACTTCATCTGACATGGGAAACTCTTTTATTTTAGTGAGTTAGGGGTCCATAGAGATACAGGGAGGAAGGAAATACCAAAGGTGCTCTGCAACACACTTGGGCTGCCTATTCACATGCCCCTATATTCTTGCTGTAGACACTTCTGGCAAACCTACAGAAAAGAGACTTCACAATGCACTAGACATGCTATAATTGATCTATGAAAATCATGAAAGATAATGACTTAACACAAAATAAGAACACAGACATATACTTTAAAGTGTAAGTCCAGATAGAGGTAAAAATGCTAAGTCCTGATTTAAGGTAAAATTTGGTAGAGTTTTGCCATACAAGCCTGAGAGATTTTTGGGCAGAGTTTTGTCTTAAGGCTAAGAGATGGATCTTTTCAAATGAGAAGTTTTTTACAATATACATATATTATATATATATATATATATATATATATATATATATATATATATATATATATATAGATATATATATAAAGGGTAAGAGAACTTGGCACTTTTTTTGCAAGCTCGTCCATGTGCACTTTAAGCCTCGGGAAGAGGAAGTGGTTTGATTGTCAATTCCTGCTTTGACTTTGACATCCAACATTAATGAGGAAGCATGGATGCACCTCTTTTCTATGAACAAACTACTCCCTTTAAGACATTCACGTGGTTTGTCCCCTTAAAAATGTAAAATGGAGAAGACAGGCTGCACCATTAATTATTCATGTCATTTGGTGACCATCTAGCAATAACTTGCCTCCCCTTTGCCACTTAGACTACTTTTTTCCATTTTTTGCCTTGTCTCATCCTAGTTTTGTCTCTTTCTAGCTCCTTTGGCCCTCAAGGCTATCTTCTGGTAGGTCACTACGTTCCTTGGGCTCATTTCTGGTTGGCACTCAAGTATTTTAAAAAACAAATGGCTATTTCACCATCTTAAAATTGACGTCCGTGCACCCACCATCACTTGAAAACCAATGGCTAGTTTGCCATGCTTGACTTTGATGTTTGTAAGCCCATCACCCTTGGGACTTTCTTTGGATTTCTTGTTGTGCTTCCTTTCCTTCTGAATTTTTCCTTACGGGCTTTTTCCTGCAGACAATTTTCCCATAGACAAAAAGTCTACAAGAATTGCCTTGTCCGTTTTGCCTTCAGAAATTTCCTTTCAAGATTTTGGCTCATAATTTCCCAAATTTCTTTGGACTTTTTGTCTGAAGGAATTCCTTTAGATAAAAATTCCAAAGGAATTATGCCTTTGCCTTAACAAAATTTTGAAAGATCTTACCTATGCGGCTTTCTTTGTAGCTTCTTTGAAGTGCTCCCTACCCTTCGTAAGGGCTCTTGAACCCAAAACTACCCTCTGCAAGGGAACTTGTCCTTTAGGAGGCTTGAACTTTCATTTTAATTTCTCCTTTGAACCAACTATTGAACCAATTGATTGAACCAATTTAATGGTTCAAATAGTTGTTGAACCAAGGCTTTAAACTGAGCATTGAAATAAGCTCGTTGAACTATCCAATTGAACTGAAAGCTATTGAACCATTTGATGAATCGAAGCATTGAACCTTGCCGATGAACTTTTATTAAACTGAAAGTGATGAACTTTGTCGATGACCTTTTTTAGTTGAATCAAAGCATTGAACCTAAGTGTTGAACCTAAGCGTTGAACGAAAGCATTGAACCAGTTCAATGGTTCAAATGGATTAAAGATGCTAAATTCCCTTGTGAATTTATTTAGACAAGAGCTCGAAGAAGCTTTGTAAAACTTTTCACTCTTTGAACTAGTTCTTCATGCACCAAAAGACTCATTGCATAGTCTATTGAAGTTCTTGTGAAGTCTATAGAAATCCTACAGATTCCATAGAAATAGACCTACAGAGTCTATAGAAATTTTGTAGAGTCCATAGAAATGGACCTACAAAATCTATAGAAATGGACCTGTAGAGTCTGTAGAAATTTTTCAGATTCCGTAGAAATCCCTAGATTCATGCAAAATCAAAAAATGAAATGGCCCAGAACAGTAGGGACAGAAGGGGACCAATTTTTGGCCTATTGGGCCAAAAGTGCTCAATAGTCATATGAATGTCTTTTTTATTTTACTTGGATATGGTTGAGTACATATGTTGTTGGTGACAACATTTGCATACATGGTAGAATCTAAAGGAAACAATCACATCAAGCTACTCAGGTTTGTGCCTAGTCTTGGTGGACCAAGTTTCATATCTTGTAAATGAGAGAAGAAAAAGTTATGTAAGTGCAAAGTAGGGATCGTAGGCATTTGAACAATGTTTAAACAATTATTCATTTTTTACAAACTTGTATTTATTTAGAAAGAGTGCTTCAAGAAAATGTTTGGTCTCCACACTTAGTCAATTTTGCACTCTAGGATTTCTTTCAAAAAGAATATATTGGGGATTTCTTTCAAAAAGAGTGCTTCAGTGAAATCTTTCAAGAATTTATTTAAGTATTTTCAAAGGGTATTTTTTTAGAAAAATTGTCCTAAATAAAAGTCCCAAAGTAAATGGGTCCTGAATAAAAGTTCCAAAGGGAGCTTTGCAAAAGTTCTAAAGGGAGATTTTCAAAAGTTCCAAAGGGTATGTGACCTGATAAAAGTTTTTGAAGGGTACATTTACATAATTTTTGAAGGGTATGTGTCCTAATCAAAAGTCACAAAATATATGAGTGAAGAATTGAAGGGCAATTCAGAGTTCTCGAAGGGCACTTGACATCTCGTTGAGAAAATTGTCCAAAAGTAAAAGGTCTAAAATAAAGGTGTCAAAGGGTATCTTGAAAAGTTTTTAAAGGGAATTTTGAAAATCCTTGAAAGTAAAATTACAAAAATGTTAAAAGAAAAATTCAAAGGAAAAATAGCACTTGGGATTTTGTCAAGGAAATTGTCCTGAAGCCCCTTAGACAAAAAGGCCACAATAAAAGTTTTTGAAGGGTACCCTGAGAAGTTATGAAGGACCATTAAAAAGTCTCCAAAGGATAATTTCAAAGAAGTTTATGGCACTTTCATTAGTGTTGAAGGATATTAAGTTGAACTCCTGAAAGGCAAATTGCTAAAGGTAAAGTTTGAGCTAGTTGGGAGATCAAATAGTTTGTGTTTGATAGTGTAAAGAAGATCCAACTAAGTGAATGGATCCAAAGGCATTAAAGTGCTTGATGGTTAACGATTGAAAGGTGATTTAAATATCAAGTAATACTAAAGAGATTAACAGAGCAAAAGCATTCCATTATCATTGAAAGAAGTGAGATGGGGTCTATATGTTGAAGGTTAACGACTAAATTAGTTAAGGATTAAGCATCTGCTAAGATCAAATAGTACATGGGAGGTTGGATAGGAAAGATCCAAAGAAGCATAAATATCTATATTGGACAAAGTGATCATTTTTTATTGTCATAGTAGTCAGTTAAGGATCAATCATCTTTGAGGACATTGATGGAATGAAAGTGATCCAAAGACATAGGAGGTAGTGAGATGATGCAAGGAGATTGATAGTTAACCAGTGTGGTATGTAAATATTGTGCATATTAGAAGATCTAATGGTTTACAGGAGATAGAGTCTTAAGATCTGATAGATGTATTTTAAAGTCAAAAAGCATTCAAATATCTTACAAAGTGAGTTAGTTACAAGAATATGGCATGATGGTTGAAGGAAATCAATAGTCATTTATTTTAATGATCTGTAAATAAAAAATGGCTAATCTTAGAATCAATCATATATTGTGAATGTTGAAATCAAAGAGACCGAGGCAGAATTCCAAGAGATAGAGAAAAAAGAAGACATAATTATTTTATTTGGAAGGAGAAGAGTCAAGCCATGAATGTAGAATATATAAAGTAAAGAGACTCATCTAAGTTATTTTGATGATATGATAAAAAATTAGACCTAAATATTAAGTCAAATAGAAAAATCTAAGACATAAAAGTAATTATACAGAGTGTCAATTAGACATATTTAGACATAGAAAAATGGGGGAAAAAGGGAGTTAGGTAGAGTGTCAAATAGAAGAATCTAGACATAAAAAGAGAGACTGAGAGGAAGAATGCACTACAAGTATCATGCAGAGCATGAGGAATTTTAGATCATACTTATAATATTGAATAGATTTGGATTTTGTTATGAATCTATTTTTTATAAGATGGAGTTGTAGCTCCACACAACTGTTTGGTTGGTGCCATCAGTGAGGTTGAGTTGGTGCTTAGTTAGGGGATTGGTGTGTTCAATAGTTATTATCTTATTTATCTATCCTAACTAGGGTAGGTCCATCTTCTCAATGATTATAACTACCTTTGGGAAAATCATTGTGTTATCATACCATGTTACCTCTATTGGGGTAAAAATTATTATAACCACCTTTGGGCAAACCATTATACACCATCCCACTTGTATTCTTATTGATTTTGACTACTTTTTCAAATTCATTGTGTTCTCACCCCATCATCTTCATATGTTTGGTCCCCTCATTTTCCTTCTTTTTTTGAGGGACCATTTGTTTACCTACTTGTGCCAACCATTCCCTTGAGGGGGCATCATACAATTCATCCATTGTCATTAAAGTTGTAAGCATGCATGACCTTTCTAATTCTTTGAGAAGATGTTACTATACCTAAATCTTGTAATTCCTTCCCAAATAGGGGAAAATTTTATACACCTAAAAGTGGCCACCAATAACCTCCAACTAGGCTTCAGACCAATTTCTACCAAAATGCACAATTTGGGCTAAAAACACTAAAACCCCCTAAATGATGTGAACTTTTCATATATCAGTGCTAATTTTGGCCAATGTATCCCTAAGTCGGGAAATGCATTTTATGAGATAGATAAATTTTATTGGATCATTTGAGTCAAAATGACATTTTCATACCTAGGTGCTCTAGATTGCTCTTTTATACCAAATTTCTTGCACGAGACATGGACCCTTATTATTTTGTGTTAGAAATATTCTAAATGGGATAATAGTTCCAACACATCTAAAATTGCTTTCCAATTCCAATCCAATCAAATTTTGAGCCAATAATTTGACATTTTGACCAATTGCATTAATTTGTGCACCAATTGCCAAGATTTGTACCAAAATTGATAAATCATGTTTAAGACTAATTAATTTGATTCAAGAGCTTAAATTAATTTTCCATGGAACTTGTTGAACATTTAATTAATGGAAATTGGTTTCTAATATCTACATCATCAGGTGAGGTTATTTAAGGGGTTGCATCCACAAGCCTTAATTGCAACAAATATCTAATTAAGCCCTCCCATGCCTCTTTAATGCCTCTCTATCCCAAATGTTTATGAGGGCATTTATTAATTTTGGCCTCCAAAATTTAATGTATTTTTAGCCACACATCTTCATCTTGAGATGGATGATTTAAGTTCATTCTAATTAAATGAAAAAATATATAAATACAAGTCCTCACAACCATAATTTAAAGCTTGGATAGTGTAAAGCTACCTTGCAAAAATGATTCCAAAGCCTCATATCATTAGTGTTATTATGCCAAATCATTGAACCAAGCCAAATCCATCACAAGCCAAAAGTGCCAAGGAGAGAATGAGCCACAAAACTCCATTGATGGAGAATATTTGATGAAAAAACTAAGAAAACCATTCTACAAACTATTTGGAAGCTCAAAATAAGGTGAAGGAAGGTTTTTTCAGTTTTTAGTTGTTAATTTCATATATATGTTTGTTACTAAGCTCCCCCTAATGTCTAGCCCTAGAGATGTCATGATTATTAGTGTGTTATTTTCATTTTTATTTCATTTTAAACTAACACTTAATCTAAACCCCTCTCTTGAGTCAAATTCCTAGTTCACAAGGGTCATGTGATGAATTATGTGTAATAAATTAGGTCCAATCTAGAGTCATCATCTACCAAGTTATCTATAACTGGTACCAAATCATAGTCTTTGATTTGTTGAAGGGATATTCTGGAATAATCCCTCATTCTAACAACTTCTTTGTCTCTATAATCTTCCCAATAATCCTCATAGTATGACACCTAATCATATGTTATGAGTGTTAATGCACTATTAATGTTGCCATACACATAAAAAAATGTCTAGACTCTAAAGTTTTTAATGTCATCTAGCCTATCTCAGCCTCAACACATTTATCCTTTAGGAAGGATTGGCATGTGTATTAGCCAATGGAAATTGTGAAATGTATCCTTGCTTTATGCCTATCAAAAAGAAGCTTGTGTGTCTCCATGATCTTCCTGACTAACTCCATTAGTGCCCATTTTTCACTCACATATTGGGGAAGAGTGTAGGGACAACCACTAAACCTTATAGCCTTAATGTAAGAAAAGGTGGGGAAATGTATGAAATAAAAACCCCATTTACTAATATTATCTGTCACTACCTTTGAGAACATTTTTTCTCCCAAGATCCTTATCAAACATGATAATGATGTTGTAGATGAAAGCATCAACCACTCTCCTAAAGTATTATCTACTAGCCTACATTTGAGATCATGGTAGTAGTTGTATACTCTATTTATCTTTTTAGGAACTATGTTGAGACCTAGGAATAATGTTACTTTGACTAAGATGTATACAATGTAGGAGGTCATATAGAACTTGCTCATTATTTGCACCTCCATCAATTGCTTGTGAAGGGAATCACTTATTGAGTCCAATGAATGTATTATTTGTTTTTTCATATGGTCCAAATATATTGGTACATCCACTCTTGATAACACTTGGCATCAGGATTGCTAGTGACTCTATGCAATAGTATAATAATGTCCCCTACTTCATTAATAAAATTAGTTCTATAAATGATATTTTGTAACCTAGTGGATGAATACTTGGGGGACATGAGCCACTATTTGTTGATTATATTTTGGCACCCATCTCATTTATCTTCAAAGAACTGTGCAGATGTTTATGGAGTTATATTCAAGTAACTCTCAAATTTAGGTATTACAAATACGAAGCCAATAAAATTAGGGTCTAGATTTAGGATCTTTCCCCTTTCTCATTGTAGACCTCTCTTCTATTAAGATCATATTGTTGGGCTATTGTGAGGATCAACTCAAGGCTTTGAACTAAAAATGGGAAGGCTACAGCTTGTGGTAAGCCATAGTCATAGATACTTTGGATCTAGTCATTCTTAAATTATACATCTATCCTAGCACAAAAATCTCCTAGGTCAAGATGACCTAAGTCTGTATCTATTATCTTTACAATATTAGACTCCAAGCTAGGAATCACTCCAAAGCCCTTGGATTTGAACTTCATTTCCTTAGAGGCATGGAAACTAAAGTTATTTCTCATGAGAAAAACAAAAACTCTTATTATGGAAACAAAACTCTAGAGTATGCACTAGACCTATGACTACAATTTCTAGACAAATGAATTCATAATAAATGCCGAATTCATAAATAACCATAAATGTGATTTAAAATAAGAAAAAATAATTTTGATATCAAAATTTTATTTGTAGGAATGAAAAATTTGGATAAAGGCACCAATCTGCAAGAGAAATTACAAAAAGAGCATAAGGAGAATACCGTGTACAGGCACTGCTAACATGGCTTTGAGTTTTATAGTCATTGATTGAGGCATGTGTACACATTTTCTCATGGATCAAAGTTTAGTGGTGCATGTCATTACTTAAGATCTAATAAAACACTTAAAATTTTATCAAATGATAATGAAAAAACCCTAAATAATTTGTTAAATAGAGAAAACCATGTATTAAATGTAGTTTAATGGTGGTTGGTGGTAGAAATTAAAGGTGAAAAAATAAGTTCCAACATCCACCATGGTGATGGATTGCTTCAGTAGAATGTGTAACTCTAAGTGTACTTTGCACATTTACAAATGTGCAATGTGCACTTTGAGTTCTGCATCCTATGAAAGGTAATTAGTGGAAGGTAGTTAGTGGAAGGAAAATTTTGAAGTGTACTTCACACATTTAAAATACACAAAGTTATTCCAAAGTTTTGCATCCCATGGAAGGTTACTTCTATGTTTTATGGGATCTAGAGCCTATCAAGCACTTTTAATGTTTGCAATCATCAAAAGTGTATGTTGAGTTCCAAATTTTGCTGGTCTAGGTACTTTGCAAAATGTAGAACCTACCATGTATTTTACATGATTTTAAACATGGAAATCACATGACATGATCTGAATTACATCAATCTTAGGGTGTTTGCCCTTGGTGGGACTTGAAACCCACAAACAATTTACATAAGTGTAAACTACCATCAGAGTTTTGGATTCCACAATTTTAAAAGGGAAAGATGGGTTTTTTGGTAGTTTTAGGGTTTTTCCTAAAAGCAAAGGGGGTCTCCCTAAGTCTATTAGGTGTAATGATATTTTTGGTGTAATAAATCAAAACTAATCTAATTAGATGATACACCAAAAGGATTTTCATAAGACCATCATACTTCTTTCACTATGAAATAAGACCTATAAACCAACTTCAAAGTCCTAAGAGGTTTTAACATAAGTGTTTAAAAATAGAGGTGATATATATAAGACAACTCAAGGTAAGTGAACTAGAGGATAGATTACACACTCTAAGGATAATTGTACACTTGAAAGGAGCCTAACACACTATCTATAATCTATATGACCTATTAGAATAGTAACTCTTACATAAACATGAAAGGATAAGGAGAATCAAGGATAAAATATTATCACTTAACATCACCATACATCACTTTGTAAACTTAGATAAAATGTTCATGAACTCAAAAATAGATTGAATTTATTATTCAAAGGAAAAGTAAAATTAAAACATCAATCTAGTAGGTATTTTCCATAAATGGATTGGAATTAGTCTATAAGAGCCAAAAAGGATACTACTTATATAATTTGAGAGAGGAGAGAAGAGAATGAATTCCAAGAGTCATAAAAACACTTGTCAAGATGAGAGGAGTTACATCTATAGGAGAAAGGATTATGGAATAGGCCATGAAAGGTCTACCTACAAAAATGTACCTCAAAGAATGAAACTCATGAAATGTTGCATAGGATTCTTTATTTGCTTACTTAGAAACTACCTTCATCATTTGGCCTCCTTGGAACACTCTACAATAGACTAGGGATAGGTACTATGAGGGAGGGGTTATAAGTAAGCCCCAACATGCATTGGTTATGTATTTAGTCACTAAAATTCTTTTAGAGATGATTTATCACTTTTTGCAGTCATAATCACCCTCATTCCACTCACCCTTCACACTCATCATCAAATAGGTCTTCAATTTTACAAACCAATCCATATAAAGGAGTTTATAACACTTTTAAAAGGTCCCCATGTCTCTAGATTCATCAAGTATACCTTAAAATGTCTCCTACTTATATTTTTCAACTTCTCACTTGGTAGTTATTCCTTATTCGTTATGCTAATTTGGATTGGCTAGGATGAAGGTGTTAGCAGAGGCAATTATGAGATTAGCTGAGGCATAATATGGACAATAGTGTATGCAATTGGAATGCATCATGTCTATAAATCAATCCTAGATTGGAGAATATAGAGCATACCTACACTTATGATTGGTAATACATTTTTTAAGTGGGGGCATGACCAATATGGGGATTTTGTAAACCTGATTAGGGGATCATTTATCACAACAAAATCATGCAACAACCCTAAAATATTCCTAGGTTTAATGTTCACTATATTTTAATAACAAGAAATTAAATATACTCTAGTGCATACCAAATATTGTGGCACAAAGTGGGGTTTAGAAATAGAATAAACTAATCTAAACATGCATAGAAGACATATACTCACATCAATGTATATGGAATCTTAATGCATGGGAGATAAGAATAAATGCATTATCTATCTACTCTTACAAAGGAGAAATAAATTTAGGAATACTTACCTTGAAGATGAACCTGTCAAGACTCAATCTCTCCCTTAGCCAAGGTTATTCACAAGATATTGTTGTGGTATGTAAGGATAACAAATTGAAATCAGCTCTAGGCTACACAACCTATGTATGCATCTAAAATACTTCTCCATAATATAAGATCCATATCTCTAAATAAAGTATGGAACCCTAAACTTTATTCCTCAAGTATAATGGTCAATAAGAAAATATTCATTCACACTTATTATTCTTTGATTTTCTCTTTTTAAATTATTGGAAATGAAATTGTATATATAGGTAGATCTTTCTCTAAATTCTTTTGAATATGTCGACTATATAGGGTTGACCCAGTTGACCTTGTATACTTTTGGGAGGTAAATCACTAGGTCCCAATCTAGGTCATCTCAAGGGCTGATAAAAATCCAAGTGAAAAATATCCCTAGATAGTATAGGGTTAACCTTGTTGACCCTATATAGTAATCATAAGCTAAAAACTGTACAGGGTCAACCTAGTCGACCTAGTATAGTCAACTAGTAAAAGGGGATCAAGGCAAGAGCAAGGAAGATAAAACATGGTAAATGACTGGAATGGGTAAAATTGAGAAGAATAAGCTTCATTTAAATGGTTTTAAGATATAAATGTGTATATGGTAAGTGAAAAAAAGGAAAACAATATTATGAATCACTAATGGTATGTCCACCCCTTTCCTCATTCACCCATTAAGGAATACACTTAGATAGATTGAGAATTGATGGGTTCCTATAAGATATAAAGTGTTAGTAATCAATAATATTTTGAAAATATTTTGTCTATACATATTCCCCACTCTAATCTCATCACATGTCATGTAAGTACAACACGAGATGGTGTTTCAGGATAGAACATGATAAGACACAATGTTGATGCTACGTAAAGTGTAGTAAAAAACAAATAAGATAAAGGTAAGGATAGAATTGAAAAACACATACCTTTACTTATATTAGTATTGTAGATAAATAATTAGACTACAAGATAAATTAAGGCATCCAATGTGAAGAACACTAGGTGAACCTATAGAAGTTAGTGCAAAAAATAAGCAAAAATCAATTTTTTTGGGAAATAAGCATATGGTAGTGAAAAATATTCTCTATGTTAGCATGAATCCAATGAATTTTATGGTTTTAAAAAAGGACTAATAGAAACAAAGATATAGGTAAAATAAATAATCTCCAAAAAGATAATTGAAGAATTTGAATTTTGAAAAGTGTTTTTAAATAGGGGGAAAGAGAAGTCATTTGGTTATTTTGACTTATGTAGGAAAGAAATAGAGCTATAGAGACCAAACGAGCTAGGATGGTGAGGAGACAAAAAACTATATGAGGAGGAGCTCTAAGATTGGTATCAGGTGTACTACAAGTATTCAACTATGAATCTAAAGCTAATTTTGGAGTATTTTAATAAATTAAGTGTATTTTTAGAAGAAAAATATTTTTTAGCATTTCTAAATGTCAGAATGAAATAAAATTAAATTCTATAGGTAGAAAAAAATAATTAAGCAAATGCGTTTGAAGGAATCAGGTAAAAAACTATAAAAAGGCAATTTTTTAGGAAAATGCAAGGGGTCGATAGTGAAAAACAACCAAGTTGACCTAGTCAGCCTAGTAGGCTAAAAAGTAGAAAATACACAATGTTGACCCAATAGGTATGTGCTAAAAAGGAGAAAAATACACACTATTTACCCAATAGTTTGACCTAGTTGAATTAGATTTTAAAGTCAACTAGGTCAAAAATAAGGAGATTTTGGTCAAACTAGGTTGTTAAAAGAACTAAAATGGTACGAAAATGCGTGCAAAAGGCCAAAAAAGGCTAGAATGGCCCAAAATGATCAAGTAAGGAAAAAAAAGACTAATTAGGCTAAAATAAGTAAACATGAATTAATTAAAGTAATTTAAGCTTGTTTTTTTATTATAAATTGTAAAAAGAATGTATTATGATTATACATGACATGGAGGATCTAATACATCGTTTATTGTTTCTTGGTTGCAAGGATGACCCAAGTTATATAAATTAGTAGATGCATCATGGTTATCATATCTATTGGAGTGTTTGATGATAGGAGATAGAGAGAGGATAGTAGTTATAGGCCTAGGAGGGATAGATTATATGTGTAGGATTCCCTTGAGTGTGGATCTATTAATCATGTTCTTTCGATGCTGAGAATGATTGACTAACACCTTTAGGAGGGAGGTGGATGGGGACATGGTAGAGGTATCTATCACTATAGAGGATATTCATTCCATCCTAAATATATTGATAATAAGAGAATTGGTGACTATAAGTATACTAGATAGCATGGAGGATAGGAGAGCCTTAACTATGTAGGCTACAAGATTTAAGTTCATATTGATAGGTAGGAGAGTTAGTATATTTAACATATATACATCATAGATTTTGAATATTTAGAAGGATATGATAGGACTTGTGACATAATGAGTGCTATGTCATAAGATGAACAACAAGGTTTCACTATTCATGGTAGCCTTGAGCAAGATGATCCTAGAAGGAGTATTATATGATCTTGGCTTGATCATCTAGGTCCAACTCATGAATGATTTATATGAGGTGCTAATTAGAGGGAAGAAATTAATATGATTGATCATATTACTTATGGCTTAGATATATGAGAGGTTTCCCATTTATTAGTTAGTTGGTTTACCCATGTAGTCGATGATAAGTCACCTTGAGTATGGAGATGGAGAGAGGACCCAAAATCATGGACCATGCCCTACATTCCATAATTATAGATGGTGAGATGTGAAAACATACTATGGTAGCCATATAAGAAAATAAAAACTACATGTATGAGATGGGACATAGTTATACCAGTTATAACAAGGATAGAGGTGGTCAAACACTACACTTGGTAGAGAGAGCCACATATGATGGTATGAATACCAAGATAGATAGGCTTACCTCATCTAACAACATTTATATTGATACTATAGTAGTGGGCTCGATATGTGAGAGAGCCATTAGGGAGGAGGGGACTAGGGCCACTAGTGATAAGGTTGACACTCAGACCATGTCATGAGAGACCATGGACTGGATGAGCACAATAAGGAATAGAGAAGGAGGAGAGAGGTGTGGAGCTAGTGGCACCAAAGATACCACCACTAGCTCTACAAAGAGATTAGCAATGACTATCGATGGCATGGCATCGATGGAGGTAGGAGGATAAAGAGAGATTGGATATTATCACCAACCCTGATGACCTAATAGGTGAGCTAAAGGATATCTAGATGATAGAGAAGCCACTCAATCATAGGTTGTGGTGGACATGAGCCATGATAACTATATTTAAGCTAAGGAGGTGACCTAAAGAGGATGTGTTAGGAGGTCATGTAGATGTAGAGACTATGTTAGGTGATTGTATAGATGACAAGACCATATTGGTTGAGACATAGATAGGCAATAAAGATGCTTAAATTGTTTCTTAAGTTTTTATTTTGTAATAGTGACTAGAGATAAATAGATATTGCAAGATATAACAGTGATCTAATATCTATCTAGGTGTGATTTTTCAGGCATAGCTAAGGATGAGGAGGAGAGATGGGGGTCCCTTATGATAGGATCACTCCATGACATCCAATATGAAACTCTACATCTATATGACCCTATTACATTAGAGGACACCATTGTACCATCTACACTAACTCAGGTGAGTTGGTTTAGAATAGCTAAAGAGGTAGTGAGGTAGATACAAGAACATAAAGATAGGATGCAACCACCAATAAAGATGGGTGTAGGTGAGATAAGGGCATGGCAGGACCTAGTAAAGGAAAGATCTACACATCTAGATATAGTGATGTAGATGACATAGGTAAATACAATGACCTTGACCCATATGACATAGGTGTAGGAGCAATAGAGGGTGATAGACACGGTGACCTTAGCGAGGTATGAGCATAGGTGGCACATCTATAGGGATAGGTGGATGGATTGATATCATAGATGGTCTCTTTATAGTATAATATTTATAATATTTAGATCTAAGCCTCGACAGGTAGCATGGCTAGGCCATGAGATAGATAGGATGGATCCCAACTATAGATCTAGAGAATTGTATATTGTTGTACTTGTTGTATCAAAATATCATTATATATATATATATATATGATGTATCATTTTTTTATATTGATGTTGATTGTGTATTTTATCATTATTATGGTTGTGGATGTGGATGTTTTGGATATATTTCTTTCTAGAATATGTATTTAATCGTTTGTTGTATATGCTATAGGAAATAAATGATATGTGGTTTCTTTTCTAGCATTATATAAAACATTTGCATGGTTAAAAAGAAATATGAAAATTGACTTGGTAAATTATAATCAATAAAAAATGTATTACACACTATTTCAAGTTGGGAAATGTGTAATAACAAGAAAATGACTAAGTATAAATAACTAAGGGATGGTAAAACAAGATGGTAAAAAAGAATTTGTTCTTAAACCAAATAGAAAAATTTTTGCACCAAATTAAAATATGTAAAATCATACTAAGTCATGTTGGGATGTATGAAAACAATTTAATAAAATGGAATGTATGTAAAAGGGCACAAATGGTATAAAAACAAATTAATTAAGTAAATAAATTATACTAAATCATGTTGGGAAGTATAAGAGAAAAACAAAATTAGAAAAAGATTGGTCTTAAATTTATCACACTAATTCAAGCTAGGAAGTATGAAAAATTCAAAAAATGGTTGTATTCTTACACCCACTCAAAAAATAAGAAGATAAAATCAAAATAGAAATTAAGTAAGCATAAAAACATACTAAATCAAGATGAGAAGCATGTCAATGAGGTGTAACTTCATAATCGATCACATCTTATCTCATATTTGACACATGTAATTTTGTTTTTGACATATATTATTGGAAATTTTTTTGATGAATGTTAGGTACTATCCATAATATTACATTGAAAATAAAAAAGAGAACACTAATAGAGTGGAAAAATTGGGATAATCAGGTATTAAATGATGTGGGTAATAAGAAGGAAAAAGGTGGTAATTTGTGAGGAATGTCAAGTCCTACATGTGGTCTTACCATGCACCTCACAAATGAAATCCCAAAAGGAGTGATCAATAGAAAAAACAATATTTATTAAGAGTAAATATGAGGGATATATGGAATGAAAAATGGAGTGTAAAAATCAAGACTTAGGCATCTTATGAGAAGACTTTAGGAGGCAAGAGGCATAATAAGGATACGAGAAGACACTGAGTGACTAGTGATCATAAATGTACAAAGGAAACCTATTCGCTATAAACACAAGTATTTGGAGGAAAATAAGTATGATACTAAGATCAATTAATGAAGGTAGATTGATACAAGGGAAATTAAAATAGACCTACATTCTTAAATGTGTTCCTCATTCTCCATGACTCCTTATAGAATTATCAGTCTACTACAAAGATTGGATACTTGCATGAGAAAGTAGGCATCACTAAGAGATTTGTTTATTCTCCTCTTCTAATATACTATCCTACCACACCCCATAGTACCTTAGCTATACCATGAGGCCAACTATGGAGTTTGATCTTTGACAAGAATAAAGATATGTGCTTTGAATCATGTCTTTTAGTATGATTTGAATTTTAAGAATATTTTTTCCTTTTATATCATTTCCTTTTGTAAAATGATTTGGATTTTAAATTTTTATGTATTTTAAATATTCTTCCTCTATATGGATATATAATGACCAATCATGAGATATTTAGTGATACACATGAATGAGATTTACGCTAAGGCTAGAGGAAGCTAAGTAACTAAATAAAAAGACTGACTAGGATACTTAGGATTAATAATGAACGGGCATGTGATCTCAAGTCTCAAATATGTATATACTTAGTTTGTAGAAAAGGAAGAAGGGAAAAAAGAGACCCAAAGTGGACTAGTCAAAGGAAATTATAATGAGATGCATTGTTTACTAGCTAATCGCATGGTAAAAAGGAGACAAGGACCAAAGGGAACAAGGTTGGTATAACCAAGTCACAATGACAATTATCTGTGAAAAATAGAGATAAAAAAGCAAACAATCATGAAGGAAAGAAGAGGGAGTTTTGAGAAAAACTCAAGAAATAAAGAGAATACAATGATAAATAAAGACAATCATATGTGAATATAAATGACAATATAAGCAAGACATAGTACTGAATGTAAGATCACTATATAATAAAAATATGAATTTAACACAACATCAAATGATATAATAAATAGATAGATAAAAATGAAATTGGACCACACATCCAATCAAAATGTAAATGTAAAAGTACCATACATGTGCTCATAAATATTGATAAATATACCCACACACATTATCTAAGACATCCAATAAATCTCTATGAAGTTGGCTACGAACTATTGCTAATATCTCATCAATCTTCAATGAAAATTGGGAAAAGACTTCTCTTTTAATCTCCTCAACTAAAAAAGTAGGAATACTTGATGGATCTTGTTGAGGAGGGAAATCAAGCAAGGGATGCTCAAAAAAATAAATTGAGTGGGATCTATGGGTGAAGGACTCATGGGTGGAGAAGGATCCACATGTGAGGGAAGGTCCATAGGTGAAGGAATCATAGGTAGAGGCACAAAAGTTATGAAGGGACCATAGGAGGGGATGGAACCATTGGAGGTGAAGCCATGGGAGAAGAAGGAGAAGCCCTTTTATAGGAATGACCTATGGGAGGAATGGAAAAAGCTTTTAGAATATCTATAAGGTGGTCCTTAAGGTGTTGTTCAAGGATGCAACAATGATCGGTGTGATGGGTGCCACATGGGTGCCATAAACAACACACCTCACCATACTTAAGTATATGTTTAGGTAGAACATTTAGGGGAGGCATGGCTTTGTCTAAGGTAGGAGAATAAGGATGCAACATATCAATATATTGTCACGACTTGAGATAATGGGTATAAGAATGATTATTTATCCCATGAAATTAGTAAATATGATTGTGAGTGGTCTTAGGAAAAGCACTCATAGAATGAGATATAAAAGGAGTGAAAGAAGATAAATAAGTCTCATCAACCCATTTTATGGTAAATAGAGCCATCTTAGGCAAAGGAATCAATCCATCACTAATATAAGGTGGTGATGGAGGAGGAACACAACTAGGCTCCATAAAAGGAGCAATGGGATGAGAAGCATGGGTAGGCTCAACAAGAGCAGGAGTGGGAACAAGTGTAACTATAATAGGAACAAGAATGGACTCAACTATAGTGGGAGCATACATGGTCTTTGATAAGGGCTCTATTAAGTGAGGAATGGGATCTACATAAGGTCTAAGGAGGGTCACACTAATCTTAGGAGTAAACCAACTATGGTGATTAGGGTACCTAACAAAATGGTAAGGCTCGATCATAACATGATCCATGAGCATACTCCTACAAAGCTCCTAAAAAACTATAGGTGTTAGAACCATCTCTACCCTATGATAAAGATCAAAAATACTAAAATTATGAACTATAAATGAAGGAAGATAAGAAGATACATGAAAATAATTAAGTAAAGAAGAACAATAATGAATAATCTTAGCATCACATGTCTGTACAAAACCACCTAAGAATGGATTATCTAGGTAATAACCATCATCATAATTTGGGGTGTGAATATCAAGGATGACATTTTCATCCAAAAACATGTTGTGAATAGAATGCCAAGTCTTGGTCAAGACTATGGGAATATCATCACAAGGAGGATTGCAAGAATGAGGTTGCAAGGAAGTAGGAAGATACAAGATAAGGTGAGGTCAGAGATCTAAATTTTTGATATTTAGGTTAATATCATTGGGCTCATTATCATCAAAATATAAGAGGTTAGGAGGAATGTTCCCAATGAATTTGGGATGTCCATTATAACCTTGGTTTGAGCCTCATGGAATAGAATGCTAGGCAAAGGTTCAAGAGTAGGAATTTTGAAAATACCATGGTCTTGAAATTGTTTAAAATTTCAAGGGTTAATATCATCGTAAATCATATAAATGGCTCCATTATGAATAAATGTATGCATTGGTAGGTAGAAGAAGTCACAACTCTCATACACTGAGTCCATGGCCTACCAAACAAGATGTTATAATAAGGGGGAAATTTAAATAGCATCACCTTCAAAATAATAGTGACAGGTGGGATGGTAATGGGAAGCCACACATAACCTAAAGGAGACATTTATCTTCTATCATATCCTTGGTAGGTGCTACATGTAGACTTAAGATTACATTATGAATATCCAAGGGTTTAAGGAATTCAAAAGATTAAACATAAGTGCTATAACCCTCATTAATCAATGCATGCTTAACTTAGATATCACCTATTTGAAAATTAATAAATAAGGGAGGATCATCTACATGAAGTAGAATTTCATTGTAAATCATATAATCTATAAGAAATTTTAAAGAAAGAGAAGTGTCCATATTTTTATCAACATTGTTAGACATCTCTTCACATTGTTGTAGTATACTATCCTTGGATCTAGATAAGGTTGCCTCCCATCCTATTAAGAGAGGGCGAGGGACATTCATCTCGAATAATAGTTTCATAAGATGGTTTTTATGATGTGGAGGAGTCCTTATAAGCTCAAAGAACATAATTTGGGATGGAGGATTAGTGAGTTCTATGATGGAATCCCACTCATCATATCCCATAATAAGGTTATTAGATATATGTGCATAATGATTAAGGAGGTCCTCAGAAGGAGGATCCAAAGTGCATTGCAATTTATGTTGATAAGAAGAAGTTTTAGAACAAGGTTGTAAATAATTTTTTGATGATGAGGTACTTGATTCAAGTTAATTTTGAGAAATGGTAGAAGAAGTTTTAGTATAAATTTGAGTATCATTAGTGTTAGAAGATGATGGAAGAGTGATAAAAATAGAAATTGAAGTGTTATCCAAGGGAGAATAAAAAATTAAATCATCAAAATTAATAAGGTCATCTATCCCTAACTCATTTAAATGAGTCAAAGAAGAATCTTATACAACACAATATGTTCTAAATGAAAGAGGAGTGTAGATAGGTTGGGAGTCAATAAAAAATAACCACCCTTTTCAAATTAGTCATGCTAACCACATTCTCTTTAGAAGTGGGGTCAACAAGGCTTTCTACATTATTGGTGGAAGGGGTGGGATTGTCTTGATTGTCTTGGATGGGTAAATGACTAGGAATAGGGTATTCATAGATATCCAAATGACCATTGACTTTATCTAAGGCTTGAGTTTTATCATGTGATTTAAAATTCTTAAAATCAATTTCATAATATTTTTTATGCTTTCAAATGATAGAATTGTGTTCAAAATTAGGACCAAGAAGAAAGTCTATAGATAAATTATGAATTTGTCTACAAGTCTTATGAGAATGACCCCAACTAGTGTGAAACCAACAAAACTTATTAAGATCATACCAGGATTTCATAGGATGGGTAGGGTCAAGTTTTTGTGGAAGAGGCCTAGGTAGATGCTTAAGCAATTTAGCTAAGGATAGAGGTTTATGAACATGAATTTTATTTGGTGAAGATAAGTGAGGATTGGTATATAATTTTGAAGGGAGATTTTATTTTGATGAAGAGGTAGGAATGATAACTTGAACATTGTGAATAGTAAAATAAGAATCTATAACACCATCATTGGTAACATTGTGAATTTCATTCTTAATTAAGAGACAAGGACCTATAAAAGGTTAGGGTGGCTCAAATTTATGGATAAAGAAATATTTTTATTTATCTTGGTCAATAACCTTATCTAATGTATGTGGAGAGAGAGTGTGGATCTAATATTAAAGTTTAATAAAAAGGGAATTGGTAAAGAGATGGAAAATATTATCATCAACCATGTTATGTTCACATTTATTTGACAAAGTTTTCCACCTTTTAACAAAGGCTTGATCAGTTTTGTTTTCAAGTTTTTTGCAATTTATGATGTGGGCCAAAGTATTTTTAGGAAGATCACTAGTTTGGAATTATTGAACTAAAAAATTTACTAGATCCTCCAAATTTTAATGGAATTAGTTCTAAGTTGGTTGTACCGATCCAAGGCATCACCTATGAGAGTTTTTGATAAGAGTTTGATAGCAAAAAAGGTGTTCAATTTGACCCAGTCCTTATAAAGATTTCCAAATGTTTTAAGATGAAGGGTGGGATTGGTTGATCTATTATAATAAATTATAGGTGTGATACCTCATATATCAATGTTATCAATTTGAGTAGTGAGAAGTTCATTTTGGAGATGCTTAATGGTTTTTTTTAAACCAAAGGAGGTTCAAGAATGAGATTACCTTGAGAATCTCAAAGAGGAGGAGGAGGAACATTTTGGTTATGTGTGCCTCAAGACATTAGTTGAGGATGAGATTGAAGATGAAGTAGGTGTTTTTATTTTCTTATAATTTGATTTATGTTATGAGATTAAAAGGTATTCATTTGATTGAGTATTTGTAATAATAGTTGATGTATTTGATTAAAAATTTTAGAAGCATTAGAGGTGGTATTAGTTGCTTAGGTACCACTATTGGTGTTGATAAGAGCTTAAGAGGAACTATGAGAGTGTGAGGAACTAGTGGGAAAAATTACTTATATAGCAAAGTATGGACTAGTGAATGTTTGAGAAGAAGAATCACTAGTAGCATCATTACATTGGGTTATAAAATGATTCACTAGTGGAAGGATTAAGGATAGTGGATCTTATGAGAGGCCCACTATATGTAGAACTTACGATGTTAGTGGATATACTAGGCATGAAGGTGGAAGAAGTTAGAGAAGAAGAGGTCATGGTATGAGAAGGGGTCATAAACAAAAGAAGAGGCTGATAATAAAAGAAAGTGCCACCCCCAAATCTAGTTGAGAATGTAGGAGTATGTGAATGAGGCTCTTCAACTTAACCACTAATCATAAGATTATAAATGGTAAGAGAGTATTTTCCTTAATGTTGAGTAAATTTGGAGATAAAGAAGAGAATTTCAATGGTATACTCTAATTTGGGTTGGTCTTCTAATGAGAAAAGAGGATTATGCTATGAAGAGGTATTAGGATGGGTCCCATAGTTGATCATGTGAGTGTTAATATGAACATTACTAGTATCCAAGAGAGGATCCCTACTCTATCTATGGGAGATCCTATGAGGGTTGGTAAAATTCATCATGTCTATTGAATGCAACTCATTATTGTCATCAAGAAGAAATTTCATGATGAATGGAAAGAAAGATATATGAGAAAGCAAGGAAATAGGAAATGACATAAATAGTATAGGGTCAAATAGGTCAACATAGCATAAAAATAGGGTCTAAAAATAGTACAGGGTCAATTGGGTTAATCTAAAATAGTAAACAAAGGCTAAAAAAAGAGAAAATAGGGTTTAAAAATAGTATAGGGTTTATTTGATCGATTCAGTACAATGAATAGAGGATGGAAAAAGGTACAGGGTTGACTAGGTCAACCCAATACAATAGAGAGGAAAAAATAAGAATCCTATAACAGATTTATGAAATGAAACAAGATAAATTTTGTAATTAATTTGAAAATAAATAATTGAAGGGAAAAAATAGTCAATTGGATTAATGTTGGCTAACCCAATTGAAGCACACATCACAAAACCTTGTACCAACACTAGCTAATGCAAGTTTTTTCAATACAAAATACAATTGAGCAAAGAGCGAGTAATCAAATTAGAAATTAAAGAGTTAACTAATTGGTCAACCTAAATTTTAATTAGATTATTAAGATATGATCTTAAATGTGATGGGAAGTTGGCTATAATCAATGAACTAGAAAGCAATCTAAGGATGGTTTTAGGTAGTTTCGGATGAAAGGGATCTATAGTGATAATGATATAGGCTTGGTATTGGGGCCTACACCCTCACTTCATACACCATAGTAATAAGGGTGTTATATTATTAGATATAATATACAATTAACCATGCTTTATACTTGACCAGAACATCAAGTTGGCTTTCCCCTTGGTGATGAAATCCAAGTAGGTTGGACTTGGGTAGATAAATTTCAAAATTTTTGTTTATATTTTGTGATTTAGACATGTGTGCATAAAATAGAAAATAGTGAAACTAAATGATTTATTAAAAAACCACATAATTAAACTATGTGATATATTCTAAGCATACATGCAACAAGAAAAGAAAGTATGAGCTAATTAATAGCATATAAGGTTAATTATAACTTTGAAACAAGGTATAATTTTGATATATTCAACAATGTATGCATAAAATATATAAAAATTTTGATAAGGTCAAAATTTTATTGTGAAAGAAAGGTCTAAAAATAAACAAGGTTGGCAGAGTTGACCTAGTTATCTAGACAACACATAAAACACAGAACTGGGTCGACAAGGTCGATCCAGTTGATTGTGTAAGGGTAGTTTTAAAGGCTAGAAATTATAAAAGGAAAGATTTTACATAAATAGATAGAGAGATAGAGATATAAAATAACCTTGGTGGATTAGAGACGTAGAGAATGAATATTATTGTTTAATAACCTTGATATATGCTTGTAAATTCTACTAACTAGGTTGATTGGGTCCATCAAGCTTTATAGAAACTTGTTGTTGAGTACTTGAAAATGTATAAGGTTGACTAGGTTGACCTTATAGTCTATATTGGATGTCTGAAAATCCAAAAACCTATACTGGGTCAATAGGGTTGATCCAATAGCCTATAACTAAAATCTTGCAAAAAAATGTTAGATATTGGGTTAATAGAGTTGATCTAGTATGGCAAATATATGATAAAAATAATGATGAAAAAATTAAATAAAGGTAAATAAATCCTAAAATTATTATTTCACATCAAGTTCACCAGTATCTATGTAATTAAAAATGCATCATGTCTATAAATCAATCTTGGCTTGGAGAAGATAGAGCATACCTACACTTAAGATAGGAAATATATTTGTTAAGTGGGGGCATGACAATATGGAGATATAATAGACTTGATTATGGGATCACTTATGACAACACACCATGATAGGAAGGGTTCCAATGCCTACCATCTAACACAATCATGAAATAACCCTAAAAGAGTCCTAGGTTTAATGTTCACTCTATTCTAATAACAATAAAGTAAATCTAATCTAGTGCACACCAAAACTTGTGGCACAAAGTGGGGGTTAGAAAAAAAAAAAACTAAACTAAACATTCATAGAATACATATACTCATGTTAATGTATACATAATCCTAATGCATGCGACATAAACACAACTTCATTATCTATCTTCTCTTACAAAAGATAAATAAAGTTAGGAATATTTACCTTGAAGACGAACCCACCAAGCCTCAATCTCTCCCTTGGCCAAGGTGATCTACAAGATATTATTATGGTATGTAAGATTAACAAATACAAATCATCTCTATGCTACACAACCTATCCATGCATCCAAAATACTTCTCCACAAGACAATATCTATATGTCCAAAGAAAGTATAGAACCCTTAACTTTATTCTTCAAGTAGAATGGTCAATAAGTAGATATTCATTCACACTTATTATTATTGGATTCTCTTTTTTAAAATGGTTGGAAATGAACTTGTATATATAGGTAGATATTTACCTAAATCCTTCCAAATATGTCAGTTGTACAGGGTTGACCCAGTTGACCCTGTATGTTTCCAAGAGGTAAATCACTAGGTCTCAAGCTAGGTCATCTAAAGGGATAACAAAACTCCAAGTAAAAAATATTCCTAAATAGTATAGGGTTGACCCTGATGATCATGTATAGTAATCAAAGGCTAAAAAATATATAAGGTCAACCTAGTTGACCTAGTACAGTCAACTAGTGAAAGGGGATCAAGGTAAGAGCAAGGAGGATAAAGCATGACAAATGAATAGAAAGGGTAAAACTAATAATAATAAGCTTAGGTTAAATGGTTTTAAGAGACAAGTGTTTATACAACAAGTGGTAAAAGGGAAAACAATCTTACAAAGCACTAATGGTTTACCTTCCCCTTTCCCAATGCACCCCTAAAGGCATGCACTTAGAGAAATTGAGACTCAATGGGTTCTTGAAAGATACAAAGTATAAATAATTTATAAAAAATTTAAAATATTATGTGTATATAATTAGGAGTTAGGATAGGTCCTAATATCTCTCCCAAAATGATTTGCATCTTTGGAAAACCTTCCATTCCTACACAACACATAAAACTATCAATAAAATCCATTTACCACCATATTCATACAAGTAGGGTACAACTCAGGTTGATGGGAAGGAGCCTTAAAGAGTCCTCTATAAGATCCAATCATCTCCCAAGCTATTCTATCCCTCCTGGATGCCTCTCCTTCATCTTCCCAATCAGGTCACTAACAAGTGTTTTATAGGGTTTTAGGTGGTTTTCACCCTTAAGGTTTGTTCATAAAGTTATGAAATTGGAAACCTAAACAAATTCTAGTAAAACATGGTTTGAGACCCTCTTCAACACATCCTAGCTCCTCCAGCTCCCATGTTATGTATCTATACACATATGATCTTCTAAACTTGTCCCCTCAAGTTCCTTTCTTTATTATATGTAGGCCTAAGTTGATTTGAGCCAAAATATGTCTTCTTTGTGGTCTCATCTATATGAAAAAATATATAACACACATTATATCTCCCCACTTAGGTATCCCAATGCTTTGCAATTCTGATATGGTGTTAGAAATGAATTTTGACCCCTTTTAGGCAGTAAGCCTGGTCAAGACCTAATAGGTCTATCTACACATATGTTACTCATAACCACCTCTAATTGGTTTCTCACAATTTTAGGGTCTCTTATAGGTTTTTGTATGTTTACTACCACTTTATAATCCATCATCTATTAAACTTAAGACCCCTAACACATCTTTTCATCATGTGCTCACCTAATCTATAGTTTTCTTATTTCTTGGAGTACCCTCTATTTTAGATATAAAAGAGGGTATCTCCTCTACTAAATAGGAAATTTTAAAGTATGAGGAGATAAATTAGGTTTTATAGACCCTATATATTTAATTTTATAGTTAAGTTACACTTTTATCACCTTCAAACCATCCAAAACTCCAAGACAAGCTTTGTGAACACTAAATATGTGCAAGGTTGGTAATCTAAACATAAAATATATGTTAGATCTCCTTCTGATATATTTATTTGTTATAAGATCCATTTTAAGTTGGTTTTGATCATATTAAAGATTATTTATATCATTTGTGACACCCATTCCTCTCTACTAACCCAAAACATAGTCTTCCTTACTTGGCTAGGTTAAACTGTCAAAATGTATGACTATATGTTTACTTAGAAAAGACATGATTGTAGGGTGTCACATATAATTAGACCTCATATATTATGCATCTATACATATTAAAAATTAAAAAGGTCTTTTCTTTATTTTTTAGACTTATCACCACCCCTAGGTCTAATCCATCTTCAAGTTGTGCATCCTTAATATCTAGTCTATGTATAGTACAGTTGTAGGTGATCATTATAATGACCAAGAGACTCATATAAATTATTATAAATGGTTCACTCTATGTTTATGCTTTATTATGAGTCTTTGGGTTCACCCTCATATTCATTCATGGACATAATATGTCTAAACATTGAGCTAACACACACGGTTGTCATCTTCTAATATGTCACCTTTCTTTGGTCAACCTGTAGGTTTACCTTCTTGACTAAAAGAGATCTATTTTAAGTTGTAGTCTAGATCAAACCTTTCCATTTAACTTATTTATATGTAATATAGCACCAAATTGATTAAAATGGAATTATTAGTATGTGAACTATGCTTCTACTTGATCTCATAGTTTATAAGGCTATTTGAGACACCATTACAAAGAATAATGGCATTTTATAGTGAAATAACACTCAATATAGAGACCTACTAAAACTTTATTATATGATAAAATAACCAAAATTTTCATTCCAAGAAATTTCTTAGGCTAAGGATTCATCATGGAAACATTTTGACTAGTTTATATTCCAAGATAACCTATCATGAAAAGATTAAAAGTATTATAGGGCCTCTATTTTGATATTTTAAGGTAACTAGTCCCTAAAGCAACCTTTTTGACCTAAAGGAATGCATTACAAACTATTATCTATTACATACTTTAACCCTTCTTAACAAGATACTATCTATGTGTTTGAACCTTAAAGAGTGTTCAAACAATCCCAATCATCTACATTTTAATGTATTCTCCTTTGTCTAAACCACATGTAGGTGTATATTTGCAATGAGGTCATGACAATATGGCATGAGGTGTATGCATGATGAACCAGTTTCATAAAAAATATTAGACCTCCATCACTAATTATATTGAGCTCTTCCATGTCTCCAAACTTTGGTGAATCTCATAAACCAGTTCAAGAACTCACCTTATAACCTTACAAACCTCTGTGGAGACTTGTGGATGCACATAAAGGTGTGACACAGGGCATTGAGAAGGAAACATGGATATATGTATAGTGAATGATCTTATGGCTCATATTAGACCTTATCAACTTCTCTTAATGGATCAAATTAATTAAAACAAGATCAAATGACCTCAATTCATGTGTTTATCTCTTGTATTACACCTGTAGGTGCACATTAATGTTGCATAACTGAGTATTTTAGAGAACTAGTTGTCACATGCAAAACCATGTCCTTGGTGTGGTTTAAATTTATATTTATTTTTCAATAGTGTGTTCATCACCTTAAAACCCTTCATTATACCTCCATTAATGTGATCATATCTTCATATATCATGATTGTAGATTAAAACTTATAGGAAGTTGAGTATGTGAAACGATCTTAACTGTAACTTCATTAATGATAGTTGTGAGACTAAGATATAAATTAGAGTGGATAAATAATACATTTAAAACATGAAATATATCACCTCTCATTGATTTGAAACCATTACAGAGAAATAAACCTTTTGTAATTGGTAAAACTTGACTACAAGTTTATTTGGTGATATCAACCTATAACTTGAACTATTTGGTTCATCAAACCACCTCTAAACATGAAACAAAATATGGAAAACATGAGATAAGGAATTTAAAATCTTATGGAATTAATTTAATCATCTAGATTATACAAACAAGATGATATAGAAGCAACACATATAGGGTATGGGGATTAGCAAACAAAATAAGATAGTCAACTTCTTATGAATGATTCATAAAGAATAGGTAGCCATTATTCCAAATCCTACCATGAATTTCAATCATACCAAGTGTACTATCAACCACCAAGATAATTTGACCTACAACCTCTCCTACTAGTCAAAGTATCAGAAGACTTGTTGACCAATTTTGTATGCCTAGTGGAGTGATGGAGTAGAGAAATGGTTTTGGTCCATTTTTGGCACTTAAAAATAAAATAAATCATGGAAATGGAGTTATTTAATATTAATATCCATTCCATAATATTTTACCATGTGTCACTCTCCTCTATAGTCCATACAACTACCAAAACCTTCTCTTTTTCACTTGTTTTCTTGATTTCCAGTTAGGAAGCTACAAGTTTCAATCATTAATGAAATTGTTGACAAGTAATATGACATATTATATGTTTAAATAAATTTTATAACACTTTTACACATTTTAAAACCATACCACCCTCATTTATGACTGAAATATGACCCCTTAGTGACATAAAATGACACAAGGATTAAATTAGACTATGAAAAAGCTATAAACATATTAAATGACATCAAATTGACCATGAAACACCCTATGAAATTATAATATATCCATATATCAAGTTTTAAAATATATGGGGTTAACCTATTTTGACTTAGGATCAAAATAGTCAACATTCTTGGTGATTTCTAGGGGTGGTATGCTTACTATGCCAAAGACTAGTAGGGTTTTCCTATCCACTAGGATACAGAGTCACCTATGTACAAATATGACATTGAATTTGCCTTTAAAATATACTAGAAAATAATAAACAACAAGAATAACACACAAAAAAACACACCACACACTTGGGCTTCATGAGCACTTATGAAACACACACACACAAACCAAACTAACTACATCAAACACAAAATAACTTAAAAGAAAACCCTCCTCCTAGGTTAAAGGGGAATTTTTAAACCTCTCTTTCTCCATGAAATGAATGAATGAATGAGGTATATTTCTTTTTTATCCTTGGCATTGATGCCTCCATCTTATTCATGGTTCTTACCAACCTCATTATCATGATGTTCAATGAAAATAAATCAACTACAACCATATATACTATGGAAATGAACTCCTATTACATTTCAATAGTCTCAAATTTATCATAATAATCTTTAAATATGATCTCCATTGGTGGTTTAATAAGGCATACCTTCTTATTTTCCATGGTGATCTCAATAAGATTAGGTTTCTTTTCAGCTATAAATTCTTCAATCTTATCAAGGAGCTCTGCATAATCCACCCAATCTTGGTCATTTTTCTCCATGGAAAATTCTTTATCCATCTTCTCATGTACTTGTCCCTCAACTTGGAAAAGTTATTTAAGATTATGAAAGAGTTTCATTTACTATTGTCAAGCATCCTTGTTCTCCTTGTATTATAGAACCACCACCTCTTCAACCTTATCTTCTTGATGTATTAAGTCATCAAACTGGTCTTCTTTATTTTATAATACATCTGAGTGTCATTTAAAATTAGACAGAGGTATTGAGTTCTTTTCAAAGACTACATCTTCCACCTTGGTCTCATGATACTCTCCTAAGACTGCAACTTCTTGAGGAGTGACTTAAATATTACCTCCATTCTTGATAGCATACTCAACTTCATGCTTGAGATGATCATCAACAACCTCAGGACTAGGTGTATACTCCTTAAAAGAAGAGGTTGAATCACCAAGATGATCAAACTCTTGATTTATGGATTGAAACTTCTACCATAGGTCATCCTTCTCATGACTATCATGTTTAAGAGTTATTTCATCATGGACAATAGATACAAGGTCTTTGTCAAGCACCTCTTCCTTCATGTTTTTAATAAATTCTATATTGATAGCTGAAATAGGATCTTCAATGCCTTTCTCCTCATTCAATAAGGTAAAGTTACACTTGTTTTCACCAAGGGGAGTCCCTATGGTGATTTCTTATTCATAGTTACTCATGACATCTTCTTGAATAGACATGATTTGATCTCTTTCTTATTCATTTACTTCCCAAAATATAGGCTCTTTTTCAAGAAGGGGTGGGGTGGGAGGTTGATGTATATGCTCATGAATTGTAGATGATCAATGAGGTGTAGTAGATGGCTTGTTAATGGACTTAGGAAAAATGACTTCTCTAGTAAGCTAATGGGGAAGTGACAATTTAGGTTTGTTAAAAGGAAGAACACCTACTTCAACATAAGTTTCACCTTGATAATAACCTCCTTTAAGCTATTCAATAGTATAATGTTCACCCTCAAGTTATTTATCTTCTCACATCCTTAGTCTATCTATTGAGTATCGAAGAAACTTCTTTGCCATGTTCAGTTGTTCTTTGATACCCCATTAAGTTTTCTCTTCAACCACCTTCCATGCATTCATCCATATTTGGTTAAAAAAATTTAACCATTACATGAGATGATTAGGGAGCATATAAAATTCATAATCCCATGTTACCATATTATCTTCATTAACTAGTATCTCTAGTATGATTTCTAAGAAGGATTTGACATGAGATGGGGTTGATGGAGGAGGAGAAGGGTAATGATGGGGATTGAGGCTAGAATTGACTTGTTGGATTTGAGTCTAGAAGAACTCACATCTTGCCTCCTTGTATCTTTATTTAAAATCCATTGAATCATCTGATTTCTCATGGAAAGACTCATAATAATCCTCTTGAGTTTGCTAGGCATCATGGTATGGTTGGTAAGGGTCATATTGGGATTGATAGAAAGGAATTTATTTATGGTATTCTTGATATCCTTTCTTATATGTTTGTTCAACAACATGATGTCCATATGGAGAGGGAAATGAATGACCATGGGGTTGCCATGGCTCATAGGATTGGTAGCCATTTTGATAGGACTATTGAGGGGTATAATATGGTTCATAACAAGGCTGATAGGGAGGTTCATAGTAGGGATATTAACCATAGCTATTCATGACAACCTCATAGGTCAAAGGAAACACAATAAATGATCAAAATATTTAACAAGAGATACCTAGGATTCTTAAAACTAGAATATTTCATTTAGAGTTTCCATTGGTGCTATCTGGCTTATTTCTAAAATCTAATTAGAGGAAAGACAAGCTAACAATCTTTCCACTCTCTTGGACCTTGGTCCCACTAGGCATGCAAAAACTATTGTCACCAAATATTTCACCTTAGAGGAGGTTTTTCAAGCCTCCTCCATATTTAGGAAACATGACAATACTTCTAGGTATGTGGGTATATTATCTATGGTATAAGTAGACTTATAGGTTTAAGGGCTAGGTCCCTGAATTTACCTTGAAGTGCTTATCACTAAACTAGCTATTTATTTATGGGAAAATGGATTAAATTATGCATGAAATAAATCTTATCTAATTGGGTGATACACTAAAAGGATTTCCACAAGACAATCAGACTTCTTTCACTAAGAAACAAGACCTACAAACTAGCTTCAAAGTCTTAAAAGGTTCTAACATAAGTGTTTCAAAATAGAGGTAATATATATAAGAAAACCTAAGGTAAGTGAACCAAAGGGTATATTACACACTCTAAGGACATTGTACACTTGAAATGATCTTAACACACTAGATACACTCTATATGACTTGTTAGAATAAGAACTCTTACATAAACATGAAAAGATAAGGAGAAACAAGGGTAGAAGATTATCACTCAACATCACCATATATCCATTTGTACACTTATAAAAAATATTTAATTTATTATTCAAGGGAAAAGTACAAAATTGATCTAGTAGGGCTTCACCATATATGGAGTGGAATTAGTCTACAAGAGCTAAAATGGTTGATACTTATATAATTTGAGAGAGGAGAGAAGATAATGAAGTCTAAGAATCATAAAAACACTTATCGAGTTGAGAGAAGGAGTTACATATATAGGACAAAGGAATATGTAATAGACCATGTAAGCTCTATCTAGACAAATGTCCCTTAAAGCATGAAACTCCTAAAATATGATGTAGGATTCTTTATTTACTTTCCTAGAAACTACTTTCATCATTTGGCCTCCTTGGAATGATCCACAATAGACTAGGGATAGGTGAGATGATTTATTTATGAGGGAGTGATTATAAACAATCCCCAACATTTATTTTTTATGTCCCTAGTCTCTTACATTCTTTTGGAGATGAGTTATTAATACTTGTAGTCATAATCACTCTCCTTCCACTCACCATTCACATTTGGCATCAAATAGGTCTTTAGTTTTACAAACTAGTCCATAAAAAGGAGTGTATAACACTTTTAAAAAGTCCTCATGCCTCTATATTCATCATGTAGACCTTAAAAGGCCTCCTAATATTTTTCACGTTCTCACTTGATAGTCATTTCTTGATCACTATGGCAGTTTAGACTAGTTGAGATGAAGATGTTAGTAGAGGTACTTATGATCTTAGCTGAAGTATGAAATGAACATTAGGAGTAATTATATGTCCTAATATCTCTCCTAAAATTATTTTCATCTTTTTAAACCCTTCCATACCTAAAAAATACACAAAACTATTAAGAAAATATATTTTTCACCCTATTTATACAAGCTACAACTTAGGTTGATGGGAAGGAGCAGAGAGTCCTTCACAAGCTCCAATCATCTCCTAAGCCATTTTATCCCTCCTAGATTCCTCTCCTTATTCATCTTCCCAATCAGGTCACTAGCCAGGATTTTAGAGGGGTTTAGGTGGTTTTCACCCTTAAGGTTTGTGTTGGCCAAAATTGGCCTACATAGAGAACTCATGTCCAAATAGATCAAAACACTATTTTAAAACACTTTAAGAAAATTTCTAGTTGAACAAGTGATCGAATGGTGGAAGGATAATATCTCATATCACTTGTAAGATTTTGAAACACTTTAGGTAGGCTTAAAGTGTGAATTTGGTGACTTTAGGGAACTAGACCATCAAAACACATCATGCAAGAATGAAAAGATCAGTTAGTTATGAATTTCAAAAGTGTAATTAGGAGGTATACCAAAGTTGAAGATTTACATGAAAGTGAGTTATTTTATGCCAAAATTATGCTCTACAATTTTAGTATCTTGATGATTTTTCTATCTCAACATATGCGACTTCAAAGATGATCTACTAGTGTGGGATGCACTCGAGTATGTCAAGTTAAAGCCACAAAAAATAGCCGTTTGAACTTAAAAATCATTAAAAATATTTAAATTGAACATAGGGCTAATAAATGGCATGATCTCAAAGTCCAATATCATAGATAACCAATATACAGACGATCTCATAAAGTCAACAAGTCAAAAAGATCTATGGTGCATGCTTAATCATGTAGTTAAATATCAATGGCAAGCTCAAGGTCAAAAGGTTAGAGGATCCTTAAAATGAACATGGTGAATAAAAATGTATCAATCATGACAACTCCTAAGAAAATTAATAAATCACATTTTATTATGCAAAAGAAGATCTAATATAGCACATTCAACCATATGGATGCATATCAATGGTATAAACAAAGTCAAAGGGTCAATAGATCCTGATAATAAATGTGAGGTTACCACATAGCATAAGCATGTTTAATATTAAGAAATAATATATGGGTCCATATAAATCATGCAGAATTTCCAAGTGTCATAATCTCAAATGTGGATCATAGATCGATGGCCAATATTGAAGGTCAAAGCCAAGAGACTCCAAAGGAAATTGACTGAACAAATTCAATAAAATTTCTAGAGTGCATGAAATGAGGACATGTGTAAAAATTTATAGTGGTCATATGTTTTATATAAATAGTAGTAGGGAAAGGAAAGACCACATAGGTAGGCACATCAAATCAAGATATTTGGTAGACCCAAGTAGGATAATGCATGGGGCTAAGGTCAAAATGTGATTTAGTTTAAACCAAAGTAGATATTTCAAGTTTGAGGGATATCATTAAATCTCATTTTGAACCTCTGGTTTGAATAGTTAAAACTTGTAGGACTTTTTTTTTAAGGTTGTAATGCATTTACATGACTGTGTCCACTGTCTTTTGAAGGGGAATCCATGCATATAATAAGTTATTTATGATAAATAATAGGTTTATTTAAGCCTAAGAAGGATCAATAACGAGACTATATAACCTTCTAAGTATTCATTAAGGTCACGATTATATGAAAACAAATAAATGGGATTAGTTTTCATCTATAGTAGACCTATGTTTAGGGTTTGAAATAGGGGCAGATTTGTGATTAATCAATGGAGTGTCTCATCTTTCAACATAGTCATATCCTTAATAAATAGGTACCTATAGATGCTTAAAGCAGACATAGTCATGGATCTATTAGGTCCATAGTTATGAGGATTTTGTCTTTATAATAAATCTAATTAGAGGGGGGTGTAGAATTTTTAAGAATGAGATTTAGGGATTAGAGAATGAATGTGGAGCATTCAATTCTTTTTAGAGCCTTTAACTATTTTTCCTCCTTCAAAGGATCATGATTCATCATCCTCAAAATAGATTCTTGTATTTTAGTGTTTTTCTCAACTAATGAGAAAGCTCTAAGGCTATTGGCAAAAATAAAATTCAATTTATCAATAGAGGATGGGTCTTGATTTGATTAAAATGTAGTTGAGAATTCATTGAAAGGTGGTGGTAGCTCATTTATTGATGTTTATTTTGTGTTTATTCTCTCTCTCACATTTTCCCATATACCTCTCATTCCCTTCCCCATTGTTATATATCAAAATGCTTCAGGGAGTGGAAATTGAGCATAGATCCAAAGATTCCTGAATAGGTTAACCTTTTTAATTGTATACTCATTGAGACACTTTGAGAGTAGGATAATATCATTTGATAAGGCAAGACCCTATCAAAATTTATAAGAACTACCTCTTAATGCAATAATATGATTTTATCTATCTCTTACTTTTAATTTGTGTTTAGTAAGATTGTGCACGATGGATTTGTGAAGGATATTCTTTTATATCCATAATCCTTCTTTCTTACCTCTTTTAAGGTGTTTTCAAGCTATTTGTAGGCCTAGACTTGTGCTCTTTCTTCCATTAATGAATGCTTGGTGTGAGTATTAGATTTCCTCTTTGCTTCTTTGATTTCTTAGTGAGCCTAGTTTATGAAATACTAATGAAATTAGCTAGTATGTGAGGTTGTGTGAGAAATAATTGTCTTATGCTAAATTAGTGTTTGTTTAAATCCTATGTGAGTTCTCATTTAAATTTGGTGCATCACCTTTTTATCTTTCTTAATAACCCTTTACCCCTTCTCTATCCTTTTTCCTAGTAGAAGCATTGGTTAGGTGATCTATCAAGAGGAATTCATCCTTATCTGGAGGTTCAACCTCACCATAGGATACCCACAACTTGAGGTTATTCCCATTGTGTAGCTTAGTTGGATAAATCCTAAAGAACCCTCTCCAAGGGTGCAAACTAATGATAAATTACTTTTTGGCATGCCTGGTGGGACCCACTTTAAAAAATGATTGGTCAAGTTTGATGTTGGTTTGATTAATTAGTAGTGGTTATAGCTTTCATACAACATTATCTAGTGACTCCCAAAAAATAATCAATATTCTGGTATAGGGTGGTATTTATCTTTCATGCAAAAAATGACTATAAGATTAGCTTCTAGGGGTATTCCTTTTAAATTTATTAAATTGCCTTTAAACTCAGTAAAAAGGTTAAGATTTAATAATACTCATCCATATAAAGGAAGCTTTACACCTAAACCAATTTCAAAATATACCTCTACAATAAGATATTTGTTAAGTCCTTTCATTACCATGGTATCCCTTAGAGCTTTTCCTTTTGTGTCTTTCAATGGTCAAAGTATTTTATATCTCAACCACTATAACCCTATCCTAGTCGTAACTCGTAAATATGTTCCTTACTTCATGGGGGAAAATTATACAACCCCTTAAGAACACATAAGAGATATATCCAACTTCTATAATATCCATGATGTCAATGAGGAAAATATGGCCATAAGATTATTGCCCATCTCTTTCAAAGATAAGGCCTTGGAATAGTATAGAAACCTCACTACTGACTCCATCACATCATAGGATTAGTTATGAGATGTAGTGTAAGACATTTAAGGACAAGAGTGACCAATTGTCACTTGTAGAGAAACTAACCATAATCAAGAAGGATCCTCATAAGGTTATGCAAGATTTCAAAAGACATGGGACATGATTCTAGTCTCCATCGAGCCCAATCTTAACTTTGCTTTCCTTTACTATTTTGAAGTGCTTAACAATGATATTTTAGTATTGATTCATTCTATGGGAGGAAACACACTACCAAATACTTATGAGAAATTAGAAAAGATAATTATCTAGTACAAGATATCAATCTTACACCTAGGCCACCAATGCCTCTATTCCCTAAAATTCAACCACCTCCTATCATTATTCTTCCCCTTGTTGCCATTCATCCTATGTTAATACTTGTTACCATACCTAAACCAAAGCAAGAAAAGGCTTTAGCTAGTCAAGCTAGTGCTTCTCAAGAGCACAAGAACTTTCAAGAGCTTAAGAGCATGTTTCAATCCTTGTGAAATGAATTGGTGAATGTCAAGAGGCAAGTTCAGTTCAATATACCCTATCAAGCTCCATATAAGACTCAACAAAAATATTATCAATCTAATAGGCCACATTATTATTGGAAATATGATTGTCATTAATGTCAATAGGGATATTACTAGTATTATGGATGTCATTGATGTCAGAAGATTAGGCAAGATTGATGGAGAGAAGATCATGTTTTACAATTGCATAATATAAGTTATAATATTTTCATACAAAGTTTTCATGCTTTTACATAAATTATTTTTAGACATTTTCATAGAAATTGATAGAGGATCCATTATGGGTTTTTCATGTGCATCTCATTTATATGGTCCATAGGTTTAGATGAAGAAAAATGAGCTCAAAAATGATTTATCTTTGCTCTCAACCATTACTAGGGTTTCTCAGTAAAACCCTATGGTTTTTGGTAATGGAATTCACATGCACTTCTATTTTTATGTTGACTAGATATAGGTAGGAACTAGTTGCTTAAGCTATAACTTAAGCCTTCCTTATCATTATGTAACTGGCCCCTTCGACGTAGTGATTACCAACTTGGAGTAGTGATCAAAGACATTAATATTTTCTATGTCCTTAACTTAATATTTTTCCAAGCTTGATCAAAGATTAGTGCTTAATCACATAATATATATCTAATTATGTGTAATGAATTCAATATATCAAAAGAAACTAAGAGTGAATGTGTTAGTGGCATGTGTCACATTCATAGGAGCTTTTTAGATAGAGATCCAATGAGCATATTAATCTATCAAAGAATCTAATGGTGAATGTGTGATCATGCAATGAAGATTAATAGAGTGTATGGAGTTAAAGAGGTTAAAGTATCTAATGTATATCAATTCAAAGACCAAGCTACTTTGAGGATATTGGTAGTGTGTATGTGTTCCAAAGTATCAAAAAGTAAATATATGAGATCAAGTGCTCGATGTTTAATGATAAATAGAGATAAATTACATGATAATTTTGAAGATCTAATGATATGAAGAAGCTTAGATCAAAGATCAACAGATGCATTTTAAAGTTGAAATGTTAAATTTTGAAAGCACACAAAGATCTAACAAAGCACATGAGCCCATTAGAGTTTAATCTAATGGTTGCATTTTAAATTTGAGTCAAATGTACTATGATCATTGAATAATGGAATAAAACTTAAAGACAAATGGTTAGTATTTGAATATTTGTTCATCTTAATGGTCAAGTGATAAAACACACATGAAAGATGCATTATATGACATAGAGAATGATATAGATCATTGTGGTTGATGTTTCCAACTATTTTTCACTTTTTCACATTCAAAAGGAATAAGAAACTAAAGTAATGGTTAGGGGTTTGTATGTACCCAGATGAAGTTTGCGCACCATAACCAGATGATTGAAGGGACTCCTTTTTGGCTATGGAGGATGACACCTATAGATAAGAAATACTTAAACAAAGAGATTTTTAGATGGATATATGGTGGACTACCAAGCAAAAGCTCGGTCCCAGAAGTGTAAAGACTTCTTTGAGGGATGACAGTCCACTTGTTGATAAAGAGAATGTTGCTAGAAAGAAATAATGAAAGACTAAACAAAAGAAATAAAGGTAATGCCTACCTATATTCTGTTGTCAGTCTATAATAGTCACCGACGTTGGTTAGTCTGTCATCACCAGTTGGTCAGTGTGCTGACGTCAATTATGATACTGATGTCGGTGGGGGAAATGGTCGATGTCAGTCAGGGCAATGGCCTTGGGTGAGTTTTGGACAGGGCTCTGGTCAACAGAGGGGTTTGGTAGGAGTCTGGGTCTATGTAGGATGGTAAGATAATGGACAGAGTCTTAGGAGGGGCAAAAGTAGAGGATAGGTTGTCAAAAGAGGGAAAGATATGGGAAAGGCCTCTCAGCCTTTTCAAGAAGAGAGTCAGATGTGGTATGGTTGATAGCTGGGTCTAGTTGATGATACTTAGAAGGAGTAAGAAGAAACTAATTACAAATACATTCTAAGCTACTAAAATGAAAAGACAGAGGAATACTTAGCTCTTTGATAGAGAACCAGAAGTGTAGAAGACCTGTTGCTGATGCGGCTAATGTAGGAGACTTCTTACAATATTTCAATCAAGGGTGGAGTGACTAATGTAGATTTCCTATAGCTTGTGATGCTTGGTGTGCATCTGAGGGAGAGAGAGAGAGAGAGAGAGAGAGAGAGAGAGTTCAAATACCTATAGCAAGAGGATTAGCATTTAGGTCTATGATTTAGGTCTATGATTCATTTTAAGTTCATCCTACAAGTTGGTTTTAAGCAACTGACATTGGCAATCTTGCCGGTGTCAGTCGATGGTTGACCGATGTTGGTGGCTAAAAGATGGGTAAAAAGGCTATTTTTACCCTTTTACCCATTCCTCTATCTGCCGAGTTTAATGGTCATGGTTAAACGGTTGAAGGCAGGTTTAATAGGCATGGGGATTAGTGAGAGAGTTGGAATGATTAGTCATAGGGTAAGGAATGAGGGTATCTAAGGGTGAGGAATCCAATGGTGAGGTGTTAAGGGTGATGTGTCATGGGAGGTGTTATTAATTTAAAATAAGTTATTATTTTAAACTAATAAGTGTGTGGGTTAGGAATGTGTTAGAAGTGGACCAAGGGGACCAAGGGGGAGAGTCGACCAAGGAGTAGACATAATTTTGGTGTCTACATTTGCCCCTTTTTGTCTTGTTGGTTGTTCTGATGAATTGCAAGACAAAAATAGGAGTAAGCTGCCCCAGGTATGGGATGAGGTCATTTTTGTCCTATTGGTTGTCTTGATGAAATGCAAGACAAAAATGAATGTAGGTTGCCCTGATTATGAGATGAGGTATTCCCCCTCAAAGCAGGAGTCGAGGGAAGGAACCTGAAATTGAGTGCTAATTTGATAGATAGTGGATGAATATGGTGAAGTTTGAGTGTGAACACTACAAAAGTTGAGATTGCGCACAAACCACTTCATGAGATGGTCAGGTCAAATTGTTGCAGGTCAAGGTTGAGGAGTGCCAAAATCAAAGTAACTGAGCCCCAGCATTTAGTCATAGTTGATTGGGTTATTTGATCCAAGCTATAGCTCTAATGGTCATCATGTTCCAAGTATCTTGGGCTTAGGAAGTGCTCTTGGAAAACATGAAAATGTCACAAGTAGTGGGGATCAACTTGCTCGCGATCCAATACTTGTGAGGGTCATAATGTGGGTGCAGATAATTTTTGTAACCATTCATGAGGTAGCATATACACAATCAAAACAACTAAGGCAAAGTTGTCTCAAAAATGGTTGTGGTCTAAGGAGATAGTTGCAATCTCCATACTCATTGGTCGAGTCGAGTCGAGATAGATAGTTGGTCCATTAGATGGACAAATGAAGGAATGGCCGAGCTAACCTTAGAAGACCCCATGTCAATTGAGTGCTACCTACATAGCCCTTGTTGGAAGGGCCTCAAGCTAATGTAGTTCTCCCTAAAAGGGAGGAAGAGGGTCAGTTATGGATGGGTTGGATGAGGTTAAGTCATGGTTAAAGGTAATATGGTTTGTCCATTAGATAGATGAACAAACGGATGTGGCCGGGCTAACCCCAAAAGATGTCATGTCATCTGAGTGCTACCTACATAGCCCTTGTTGGAAGGGCATCAAACTAATGTAGTTCAGGCAAAGAGTCAAAATGGTTGATGATTGGTTTGGTCATGTTATAAATGATGAAGGTATGATGATGTCACAGCCATTTCCATATCGTATGATGGTGTATTCTGTAACATTGGTTAAGTGGTCTTTCATCCCTAGCAAGTTTCCATATTGGTGATGGATGTATGCTAAAAATGAAATGAGATTATTTATGCTTTAGCAAGTAATGGTTTATGCTTGACATAAATTGTGTGGTCGATAGTTTCCATGTGTATTGGTTTCCATAGAAACTAGTGTGAATAGGCTATCAGAACGTTAGTGGTCTGAAAAAGGTTTGGTTGGTTGGGTTTGGTTTGGAAATGATTTGGCTAGACTGTTTGTGACCAAGATGTAGGAAGGGAAAGGCATTTTTCCCTTTCATTGATAAGGACCATAATGATAGCATAGGTAGGGGGTTGTTTAGAAATAAAAGCCCCATTCATGCATTACGTCATTGACCATTGGTTGTGTTAGAGAAGTAATCAAATCACTTTGACATTAAAATGAGCTTGAAATCCCTTGAGTAGGTGATGTGATATGTTAGGATAGGGTAACCCTTTTTAGTAGGGATAATGTTGCCCTATTTTATAGGAGACCCTAAGAACAACTATAAGTCAAGTCCATGACCCCTTTTTTTTTGGTAGACTGATCAATGTGGGAAGTCTACATGGGGATGTCATTTTGCTTTGTGGTCATATGTGAAGCTGATCGATGCAAGAAGCTTCTGAGAGAGTATTTTTTGGAGCAAAATTTAGGCATAGCCATCCTTTGAGGGAGTGGTCTATATTCTGCTTTGTATGTTTAAATGTCTTTAAATAGTTATCCTTCAAGGGAGCAGTCTATTAGCTACAATAATGATAATGCAGCTATCCTTCGAGGGAGCAGTCTACATTTATAGTTTATGACCTTTTGATATAATTGATTTTTGACAAAAATTTTAGTCATGGACAAGACTATAGAAGTTTAAGGGCTCCCTTTTATTAGGACAAAGCATCCATATATTATAAAAAGGTTACACAGTGTTTGTTTAGGGTAACAGGGTTGAAGGGAATGAGGATTAAAATGATAGGGATTGCTTAAGGGATGAGCTCAAGTTAAATATCAAGTGAATGAGTACTTGATTAATAGAAGAATGGTCATAGATGTAAGGCATTAAGGGACTCAGGTTCTAGCCAGCCTTCAAGAGAAGACAAATGATAAGTCCCTGATCCATACTTGTGCATTATGATATAAGGTTTGAACCAATTAGGAGCAAATTTGACTCATTTTCTTCGTTCCATATTGGTCACATGTTGGTTGATGCTGGACATGAAGTTGGTTGATATTTGGTCAATATTTGGTTGGGTGATGTTTGGTTAATGCTTGGTTGAGGTCGTGATAGACAGTATAGAGTTAGATTCCCCCAGTTATTTTAGTGATGAGGAGAATGCTTGACAAATGGATATGTTTAAGGGAGAGAAACCTTCTCTTTCCCTTTATTCTGCATGGTTTGTGACCTATTGGCCACATTGATGGTGTTGATTTTGAATAATGGGGTTGAAGGTGGTAGAGAGACCATAGTCTGATGATGGGATCTCGATTTAGGTGAAGATGTTTGAGAGGTATGGGATGGTGTCAATGGCTTGGTTAAAGGGTGGTCAAGAGGAAAGTATGCTTGGTTGAGGTCATGATAGACAGTATAGAGTCAGATTCCCCTAGTTATTTTGGTGATGAGGAGAATGCTTGAGAAATGGTTGGATAAGATGGAGAGAAGACATTGAAGCTTCTCTTTGTCAAGGAGTGTGACACAAGGATGCATCCTATGAAGCTTTTTACTGATAGGCTTAGTTTAAGAGGGTGAGATCTTGATTTTCCAGGTTGGAGTTTGGAATCTCAGAATTAGGGACAGTGATGGAGGCAATGGTTGGTAATGTTTTGATTAAAGAAGCTAGTGGTTGGGGGTCTTCGAGTTGGACCTCCATTGTCTGTAAAGTTTTGATTAAGGCTTGTTGATGTTATGGAGAGTTTTGTATGAGGTCATATAAATATGTCTTCACATGGGTTTGGTGAAGTTGTTTCACCACGGAGTCACCAAGTGGCTTTAAAGATGTTGGATGTGATGTGCCCAAGATTGAAATCTTGGGTTTTAGTGGTTGAGAGGGCTTGACAAGTGGATATGTTTAAGGGAAAGAAACCTTCCCTTTCCCTTTATTCTGCATGGTTTGTGACTTGTTGGCCACATTGATGGTGTTGATTTCAAATAATGGGGTTGAAGGTGGTAGAGAGACCATAGTCTGATGATGGGATCTCAATTTAGGTGAAGATGTTTGAGAGGTAGGGAATGGTGTTGATGGTTTGTCAAAATGGTGGTCAAGAGGATCCTTAATGAAAAGAGTGTCTTTTTTCAAGTGTTGACAAATGACCACTTTAAGAGCACAACAACGCTCAGTGTCATGTCCAAGTGTGTGATGATACGCACAAAATTTAGTGTCATCGAACCAAGATGGTTTTGATCTAAGAATTGATGAGTGTGAAGGTGAAAAGGGTTGGGAGACATGAGGTGGTGTTGGAGATTTATCAAAGGGGTCCTTAATGAAAAGAGTGCCCTTTTTCATGTTTTGATGGATGACAACCTTAAGAGCGCAGTAATGCTCAGTGTCATTCCCAGGTGTGCAATGATATGCACAAATTTTAGTGTCATCGAACCAAGATGGTTTTGGTCTAAGAGGTTGGTATGGCTTAATAGGTAGAAGAGTGATGTTAGAGGATTGTAACAATTGGCATAACAGTAAGGTATAAGAATCTGCTAATGGGTCTGCATGTTGTGTTGCAGTAAAAGTTGACAACTTCTATTTAGACATTGTTAAGGGGGTGTTTCATACCATCCTTTTGTTTGGTGGTGTGGCCAAATGCATAGATAACACTTTCATGGTAGGAGGTGTTGGATGTTTTGAAGGAGGTATGTTTTTGTTAGGTGTTAGTAGTAATGGAGGTGATTTGTTTTTATTGGGTGTCAGAGTAGGAATCACTCCTATTAAGGTGGATGGGTGTGGGCCCAAAATAGAGAATGATGATGATGGTGGAGGAGGAGTTCTTTGATGTGTTTTAGTATCCTTCTTTAATTTAGTGTGAGGACTACTAATGTGAGGGGTGAGGTTCAAGTCAAACTTCATCGAATCCTTTTCAGCCAAAGTGGGTGAGGTGGCAAGTTCCTCTCAGTGGAGAAGGGATTGGAGAACATGGCTCTTCAGGTGGAAAGAGCGTAGGGATGGTAATGGCTTCCTCATGTGGTTGAGGAGTGAAAAAAGTATGATCCCCCATTAATGATAAGAAGGATGAGGGCGAGGCCACTGGCATTGGTGCCATCAAGGCATCCTCCAATATGGGAGAGGTCAAGGTAGACTCTCCCATGTGTAAAAGAGGGGTGGATGGAGGACTATCCTCTATTGGTAGAGGACAAATAGGAAAAGAAGGCTCTTCTACCCATGGTGGACAAATAGGAGAAGATGGCTCTTCTACCTGTTGTGGACAAATAGGAGAAGAAGGCTATTCTACCTGTGATGGACAAATAGGAGAAGAGGGCTCTTCTACCTTTGGTGGACAAATAGGAGAAGATGGCTCTTCTACCTGTAGTGGACAAATAGATTGAATAATCTCTTTGGATTATGGGAGAGGTTGGTTAGAAATGATAGGAAAGACCGTGTTGACCATGCGTATGTTACGCTCTTGAAGGTCATCGGCCATGGTCTGAATGTTGTTTTGGATAGGGGGATGGTTAGGAAAAGGTTATCTAAAGATGTCTATGTTTTGGTTGGGTGGCATGTTTGGGTTATCCAAAACAAGATCCCCCTTGTCTAACATGTCCTGGACAATGTTTTTGAATGTTTTACAATTATCTATGTCATGATCTTTGACACGATGATAGTGGCAAAAGTCATTTTCCCTGTACCATGTAGGAATAGGTTTTGAGGGGTCAAATTGGGGTGGTTGAATTTGATGGAGATTGAGGACCCCCTGCTTGACGAGTTTATCCAACACAAAAGCATATGATTCTCCAATTGGAGTGTATTGGCGCTGTATGTACCATTGTTGGAATTGTTTGGTGATGCTTTATGATGTGGAAGGTTGAGATTGGTTAGTTGTTGTTAAAGATGGTGATCTAAAGACCACATCATTTGCCACTCCCTTGGGTTTGGAGTGGGAAGAAGTAGGTTTGGATGAAGAAGGGTCATTGGATTTTGTGTTACTACGCAATTTGACTCTATCTTCTTTGATCGCACGGAGTTCAAGCTTTTAGGCCATCGTGAAAGCTTCATCAAATGTGCGAAATATTTGAACCCACAAGGTAGATGAGATGTGTTTATCACAGGCTCTAGAGAAGAGCTCGATGAGCTCAGGTTGAGGTAAAGAAAAGGAGAGTTGGTTGATTAAGCCTCTCCAATGGGCAACAAAATTAGCTATTGATTCATCTTCAAATTGTCTGATAGAATATAGGTCCGTGATGGAGACCTTTTTAGTTATGTTAATTGAAAAGTGGTCAAGAAATAGTTGGGAGAATTGAGTGAAAGAAAATATAGAGTGACTGGTAAGAGAAATATACCAATCGAGGGTGGCCCCAGAAAGTGACATGGGAAATGTGTGTAGCAATAATGCATCATCATGTGTTATAAGATAACAAGCGTGTCTAAATGCTCGTAGATGTTGCTGTGGGTCCTCTTTACTCTAAAAATGAGTAAACTTGGGGAGTTCCCACTGACTTGGATATGGTCAGATTGGAACTGAAGGATGAATGGGTTCATTACAAATTTTTTCATATGAGAGAACATTTCTTCAACCCAAAATAGATGTCTCAATATTAGACATCTTGTCCATCAACATCTTGATTAAATCGATTGATGGATTTGTAGGTGGGGCACCCCCTAGGTTGTAAGGTGCTTGGAAGGTGTGAAGAGGGGCATATGACGTAGTTGGTTACACTCGTATAGGTGCAACATATTGGTAACTAGTCATAGGGACTGATGTTGAAGTCAAGGGTGGTTGTGTCATAAAGCTAGAAGGCACAACTTGGCTTGATGTCGCCAAAGGTGGTTGGATGGTGGCAACACTAGCCAAAGGGTAGGTAGTTACTCTTGTGTTTATGGGTACAAGAGTAGGTGGGATGGAGATGATTAAGTCTTAGAATGGTGTACAACTTGGTTGAATTAAAGAGTCTCGCATTTGGCCCTTATCAAGATAGTGTTGGAGAGCCTTGACGTTATGGTCAAGAAATCTCTCAAAATTTTGATCCCCTTTGGGAACAATTGGAGATTGATCAGGGGTTGATTGGATAGGAGAATATTCAGTGTCTGAAGTACACACTATTAAAGGACTTGATATGAAAGGTGAAGGTGGAAGTGGCTGTTGCCTTACATGGTCAACAAGAGTTTTGGCTTGACTACGTGTCAAAACCATTCAAGGCAAAAAGGGTCAGGTTCTAGAAACTATGTTTTTTTAGTTTCAAAAACTCAAAATGTGTGTCTAACAGCAAGAAAGTCAGGTTTTAAGCCTGCTATTTTGGAAGAAGTTTTGACAGTGACCGATGTCAGTAGAGAAACTAATGTCGGTGAATAAAGTTGTCAATGTCAGTCTGATAACCGATGTTGGTGAATATATGTTACTGGCATCAGTTGGAAAACCGATGTCAGTTACTATGTGTTTCCAAAAACTAAAAGTTTTTGGAAGAAAGGAGAAAGTCTAAGCTATTTTTAGACCTTAGAATGCGACCTCACCAACTCAAAAAACTAGATACAGATAGGAAAAGAGATGAGGACAAGCATCCACTAAACATTAATTCCTAAGAATAAATTTTAGGATCATGTTGGCTTATGCCTTAGAAGAGTGTGTTTGAGAAGTTGGCTTTTAGAATGGGTCCTAGAAGAAGCAGTCTAAAGGTTGGTTTCAGGTTAGTTTTGGTGTTCAAGATCTGTATTAGGTTTCATACATGGCCTGATGTTAAGGAGCAAGCTCCCCTCACTTCATGAGCCTAGAGATAAGTTGGGCCACTTAGCTAGTATATACTTCCCCTAGAGTTTATACTCTACTAGAGAATAGAGTGGGTTCTCCCCTTAGTAGTGAAGTCCAAGTGGGATTACTGAGAAGGGTAAGGTATCCACTAGGTGATGAAATCCTAGTCAGACCTTGTCTCAGGTATGTTTAGATGTTTGATTTGTGAAAGTGGTCTGGTCATGTAACATAAGTGGACTATGCTTTATTCATAATGCGTTTTGTAATTACTAGATGTGAGAGCTAAGTATGCATTCAGGCAGAAATGAAATGCAATAGATTTTAAGCCCAAATTGAAATGTGTATTTGGATATAAACATGTTGAGAAAAGGTTAAGAGCATGAACGTCACTAATCTAAAATGTAAGAAGGAAAGGTGATAAGAAGAAAAAGAAAGATTCTTTTTAACTTTGCTAATGGTGTCTTTTCGAAAAAGATAGAAGAAAAGGATGCAAGAAGATATCTAATGCACCTATATGAAAAGTTTGTTTTAGAAGAAATGAACCCAAGGAAAATTCCAGGGTCCCACCGGGCATGCCAAAATGTTTCCAACTATTTTTTGCTTTTTCACATTCAAAAGGAATAAGAAACTAAAGTAATGGTCAGGGGTTTATATGTACCCAGATAAAGTTTGTGCACCGTATCCAAATTATTGAAGGGACTCCTCTTTGGCTGTGGAGGATGACACCTGTAGATAAGAAAGACTTAAACAAAGAGATTGTTAGATGGATATATGGTGGACTGCTAAGCAAAAGCTCGTTCCCAAAAGTGCAAAGACTTCCTTGAGGGATGACAGTCTACTTGTTGAAAAAGAGAATGTTGCTAAAAATAAATAATGAAAGACTAAACAAAAGAAATAAAGGTAATGCCTACCTATATTCTACTATCAGTCTGTCACAGTCACCGATGTTGGTTAGTCTATCATCATTAGTTGGTCAGTGTGCCGACGTCGATTATGCTGTCGACGTCAGTGGGGGAAATGGTTGATGTTGGTTAGGGCAATGGCCTTGGGAGAGTTTTGGATAGGGCTCTAGTCGACAGAGGGGTCTGGTAGGAGTTTGGGTCTATGTAGGATGGTAAGATAGTGGACAGAGTCTTAGGAGGGGCAAAAGTAGAGGATAGGTTGTCAAAAGAGGGAAAGATATGGGAAAGGCCTCTCAGCCTTTTCAAGAAGAGAGTCAGATGTGGTCTAGTTGATAGCCGGGTCTGGTTGATGATACTTAGAAGGAGTAAGAAGAAACTAATTACAAATACATTCTAAGCTATTGAAATGAAAATACAGAGGAATACTTAGCTCTTTGATAGAGAACCAAAAGTGTAAAAGACCTGTTGCTGCTACAGCTGATGTAGAAGACTTCTTGTAATTTTTCAATCAAGGGTGGAGTGACTTATGTAGAGTTCCTGTAGCCTATGATGCTTGGTGTGCATCTGAGGGAGAGAGAGAGAGAGGTCAAATACCCAAAGTAAGAGGATTAGCATTTGGGTCTCTGATTCAGGTCTGTGATTCATTTTCTGTTCAGCCTGCGAGTTGGTTTTAAGCAACCAATGTCAGAGATCTCGTTGGTGTCGATCGATGGTTGATCGACGTCGATAGCTAAAAGATGGGTAAAAAAGCTATTTTTAGGTTTTTACCCATTCCTCCATCTACCGAGTTCAATGGTTGTGGTTAAACGGTCGAAGGCAGGTTTAATAAGTGTGGGGATTAGTGAGAGAGTTGGAATGATTAGTCATAGGGTAATGAATGAGGGTATCCAAGGGTGAGGAATCCAACGGTGAGGTTTCAAGGGTGATGTGTCATGGGAGGTGTTATTAATTTAAAATAAGTTATTATTTCAAATTAATAAGTGTGTGGGTTAGGAATGTGTTAGAAGTGGACCAAGGGGACCAAGGGGGAGAGTCAAGCAAGGAGTAGACACAATTTTGGTGTCTACAGTTGACTAAAATTATGTAATACAACACATGCATCAAAAATAGAGACTAATGTATGCTAAATATATAAAAGATAGATAATTATGGTGGTGGCGTGTCAATTCAAGAAGAGGGAAACCTATCATTAAATAAATGTGAAATGAGTCCACAAATAAAGTATGATGTATTAATGACCAAGTGTGAACATAGAGAAGATGTGAGACCTAGATCTAATTCATATATATATATATATATATATATATATATATATATGATATATATATATATATATGTCATCTAGGATACACACTAAGTATGGAATTAAATCTCATTGAGGGGTAGAGAGGAAGAGAGAAAGAGAGATAAGAAGTGCATAGTATAATTAGTTATAGAATAGGCCCATAACATATAACTAGATTCATTTTTGAATAAATTTTTGTAATAAGGAGTTTTGGTTCCATAATAGATCTAATTAGTAGGTGGTATCAAAAGAGCTAAGTTAGTGCTCAATTAGGAAGTAAGTTCTTCCTTAGAGTAGGTGCTTTTAAATCAAGAGATTGGTTTCTCCTTAGGGTCAATGCCCTTAAAATTTTTAACTAGTGAGGTTGGATTAGAATAATAAATTATAGTAGCTATTCTCACTATGGTTTTTTCCATACTAGGTTTTCTATGTACACTAAGTGTTGTGTCTATTAATGTGTGAGTGATATTTACATATACTTTTCAATTTTATTTAAATGTATTAAAGGACTAATTTTAATCAATCTACTAATTCAACCCCCTCTCAGTAGATAGTTGTGTTCCAACAATTGGTATCATATCCCTAATTCCTTAGAAGAAGCTTAATCAACTCAAGTAGATCTTGGATAGTGAACACAAATGGCTAGTCAAAAATTCTCTTCCTCAAACAAAGCAGCTCTCTTTGATGGATCAAACTATACATTTTGGAGCATTAGAATGGAAACATATTTATCTTCATTAAGGTTTGATGTATGGATGTCTGTTGTAAATGGATATATAATACCTACTATAAATCTTGCTAATTAGGATACCAAGAAAGAATACAATAGAAATGCCAAGGTAAATAATGTTATCTTTTATGGATTGTCTAACTCAAATTTTGTTAAATTAATGCATTGTCAAACTACACATGATGTCTATAACAAGTTGAAGAGAATCTATTAAGGTGATGATAAGGTAAAGTAGGATAAGCTACAAACATACAGAGGTAAGTTTGAAAGTCTTTAAATGAATTAAGAAGAGAAAATTACATACTACATCCTTAGAGTAGATAAAATAGTCAATGCAATCAGAGGCATTAGAGAAGAGATGAAATATTTAGTCCTTGTCAAAAAGGTCCTAAGATATCTACCATCTAGGTATGACTCTAAAATCTCTACAATAGAGGAAGCAAAAGATCTAGATAAACTATCTCTTGATGAGTTTCATAGAACATTCATAGTCTATGAGATGAGAATAGGAGAAGAAGATACTTTCAAGAGAAAAGTTGCATTCAAAGCATCCAAACAAGTAAAAGTAGAAACACCTACATCCAGATCTAAGGAAACTAATGAAGAAGAAGCTAACTTTATTAAAAGATTAAGAAAAGGTTCTAGAAAATACAAAGGTAAGTTACCCTTAAAATGCTTTAATTATGGTAAGGTAGGACATTTTGAAGCTAAATTTCCTTTTAATAAAAAGGATAATTATAAGAAAAAAGAGGATAGTAAAAATATGAACATCACTACTCCAAGAGGAAGAACTTATTTGAAAGTAAAAAAGGCATTTACACAAGAGAAGATAGTGATTCATTGGATGATAGTAATAGTTTATATGATGACCATTATTGTGACTTTGTGGCTAAGGGAAATGAAATCCTATTCATGACATTAGAATCAACTTCTATGGATCAAGAAAAAGAAGAAGTTGAATACTCAGATGAAGAAGAGGAAGGAAAAGTGGATCTAGAGGGTTAACTCATTTGTGCTCTTGATGAAATTTAAAATCTGAGAAAAGAGAACTCAAAGTAGAAGAAGCAGGCACAAAAGGAGATTGAAAAAATATGCAAAAGTCTTGAAAAATCTGATCAGATGGTAGTTAGATTTAAAGACACAAGTTGAAGAGGCTAAAAGAATATAATATGTAGTCAAATTTGAACTACAATCTAAATCTAATGAATGCATGGAGTGAGAAGAAAAAATAGTGGCTTTGAGAAAAGAACTTGAAAAATCTAAAGAACAAATAGACAAAGGTCTAAAGCTGAAAGGAAGTTTAAAAATTCTTGATGAATTGATCAACTCTGAAAATCCATCAAAAGATAAAGATGGTCTTGGTTTTGAAAAAGGGAAATGTCCCATAACCATTACATTTGTATACTTATATGACAACTTCAAAGCAAAATGAGACTCAATAATAAAGAATGAAAAAGCTTGTAAGAATTCCTCTAGAGATACAAAGATAGACACAAGCTTTTTTGATGTGAAGAAATCTAAAGGAGAAAATAATCCTAAAGAAAAGAAGAAGAATAATGAGTCAATATTTTCAAACTCAAGGAAGATGGAGAACACAAAGGTAGCTAATGTAGATGGTTATATAAGGGTAAGAGACTTGAAGAAGAAAAAAGTTAATAAGACTTCCTCATCCTGTACAAAGAAATCATATGACCAGGTATTCCTCATTTTTATATGGTTAATATTATACCTGTAATTAGTTTGGTCATAGGGCTAGTGAATGTATAGTTATACCTAAAAGGAGAAAAGACTTTGTGAGAAAAATCCATTTGCACCTTGTTAGATACAAATGTAATATGTTATAACTGCAATAATTTTGGTCACATAGCGAAATAATGTAGAACAAACTTTCTAAGACCAAAGATATAAAGTAAAATGAAAGACATGCCTCCTAGTGTGAAAAAAGGTTCAAAGTCTCTAAACAAGGGAAAATTAAGACAAATAAGAAAACTAAGGATGTGTGGAAAATGAAAGATCATAAATTTGCACAATTTATGAGTTCTCAAACTACACTTCATGCCAAGGAATAGAATTTATGGGTAATAGATAGTGGTTGCTCAAAACACATGACTAGTGATAAGAGAAATTTTATCAAACTAAGCAAATTTAAGGAAGGATGTGTCATCTTGGGAGATAATAATATATTAAAGATCCATGGTAAAGGAACCTTGAATATAGATGGAAAACTACCTAGACATGATGTCTTTTTTGTTGAAGGATTGAAACAAAATCTACTAAGTGTCAACCAAATGTGTGAAAATGGATATAATGTCACATTTAATGTAGAAGGATATAAGATAAGGATATCTTGAATATTAGTTATAAAATGGAAAAGAATTGAAAGGAATATTTATAATTTAAGTAAAGTGAATGGTAATAGTTGCCTGATAGGAAAGATTTATGAGAGTTGGTTATGGCATCAAAGAATGGATCATGTCAACATTCATAACCTCATAAAAATGAGATCAAATAAGTGTGTTAGACATATGCCTAAAATAACCAAACCAGTAGACACTACTTTCATGTAATGTTAGCAAGGTAAACAAATAAGGGTTAGATTACAATCAAAGGAGTATGCAACTACAAATCCTTTATAATTAGTTCATACTGATCTTTATCATCCTACTAATATAAGAGGATTTAAAAGAGAAAAATACTTCATGTTTATATTAGATTATTACTCAATAATTACATGGGTAACCTTTTTAAAGGACAAGTCTCAGGCATTTGAAAGATTCAAGATCTTTAGGGCCATGGTAGAGAATGAGATTGGATAAAAAATCAAATACTTAAGATCTGATAGAGGTGGTGGATTCACCTCAAATGATTTTATATAATACTGTGAGAATCATGGAATCAAAAGGCATTAATCTAAAGTAAGGACTCTAAAATAGAATGTATTTATTGAAATAAAGAATAGAATAGTTAAGGAGATGGCTAGAACAATGATAAAAGAGGCTAAGTTACCTGATGGATACTAGAGAGAAGCAATACAAACAATAGTATATATATTTGATAGAGTTAAAGTGAGTGTAAATAGTGATAAAATCCCCTATGAAATATGGTATGGAAAACTTACCTCTATTAATTATTTAAGAGTGTTTGGTATCAAATGTTGCATCAAGAAAAAAGAAGATAACTTGGGAAGATTTGAATCAAGATGTGATGAAGGAATATTTCTTGATTATTCCACTCAAAGCAAATCCTACATATGTTACAAAAAAAATTTATAAAATATTGTAGAGAGTATAAATGTTAAGGTTGAATAAGGATTGAAACATGTTAAAACTATATAGACAACTACAAAGAAGAATTAGATTCTCAAGAGCAAGTAGCTAATGAGGAGCTTGGGGAAATAAATGAAAAGGCACCTACAAGATTTGTTCAAAAGGATCATCCTATAGAGCATATCATTGAAAATAAAAATGAATGAGTTGAAAAAAGGAGAAGATTTGAAATGAAAAAGGAGCAAGTAAGTTTTTATCTAATATATGAAATTGAGCCTAAGAACTATGTTGAAGGTAGCAAGGATGAAAATTGGCTAAGATCCATGGAAGAAGAACTAAGCCAAATTGAGAAGAACAAAACTTGGGGATTAGTTCCAAGACCTTCAAATAACAATGTAATAGGTAAAGAGTGGGTCTTTATAAACAAACTCAATGAGGATGGAATTGTCACAAGAAACAAGGCCAAATTGGTGTGCAAAGGATATGCACAAGTTAAAGGCATAGATTTTGAGGAAGCATTTGCTCCACTTGATAGATTAGAAGCCCTGATCAATTCTTGTCCCATTTTGTAGCTTTCAGATCATATGTATCGATTAGTTTTTACCTAAGTATTTATTTTCATCATTTATTAATATTATTAAAAATGTTAGTTTAGATCAGTTCTTTCACAAATTAGTGGTTGTATTTACTACATATTTTATACCTTGATTTACTATACTCATAATATTTAACAACCTAAGACTCACACTCCATAACATTAAAAATTTAAATCATTTGGGGAACCCAACTTGCTTTAAATACTTCTCAAACCCTATCCTTATATACTCTTAGGGTTTGTATCCTTCTATTGTTTATGCTCAACAATTAGTCATAAAATCTTATATTTGATTAAATATTTGTACTTTTAAATATTTTATAATAAATTCAAATTCTATCAAATGGATGTTAAATTTAATTTCTTGAATGGGAACCTAGAAGAGGAAATCTACATAGAACAACCTGAAGGTTTTTAGCTGTAAAAAAAATATTATGATTGTAGACTGAAGAAAGCTCTATATGGTCTAAAATAGGCACCAAATACATGGTATTCAAGATTATACTAGTACCTAAAATAACAAGGATTTAATAAAGGATGTGAAAACAAAAAAATGTACTTTAAATTAGAAGGTGACCATATGTTAATTATTTTTTTATATGTAGATGATATCATTTACATATAAATGATATCAACAATAAAATGTGAAAATAATTTACTACTCAAATGAAAAATGATTTTGAGATGTTTATGCTTGGATAACTTTATTTCTTATTTGGTCTACAAATAGTACAAATTGATGAAGGAATATTTATATCTCAAATCATGTATGTTAAGGAATTTCTCAAGAAATTTGGAATGGAAGACAACAAACTAGTAGGTACTCCCATGATAACTAGATGTAAGTTGAGAAAAAATAATGAGTCCCTTGATGCAAATAAAACTTTGTATAGATTAATGATAGGTATTTGGTTATACCTAACTACATCAAGACCTGATATCATGAAAGAAATGTGCATGGTTGCAAGATTTTAAGCTACTCCTAAAGAATTGTTAATGCAGTGAAAATAATCTTCAGGTATATCAAGAGTACAATTGACTATGGCCTATATTATCCTAAATATGAATATTTCACTTTGACAACATATAAAGATGATAATTGGATAGGAAGTATCAATCATAAAAGAAGCACTAGTGGTGGTGCATTTTCCTTGGAAATAAACGTGTTTCATGGCTAAGCAAAAAAGAAAGAGTTAGTTACTCTTTCTACAATAGAAGTAGAGTATGTTGCAGTAGTGACATGTTATACTCAAGTCTTATGGATGAAGAAAACACTCAAATACATCAAGGTAGAATACAAATCACCTATCTCTATTCTTTATGACAATTCAAGTGTTATTAATATATCAGAGAATCTAGTGATGTATTCCAAAACAAAGCACATATCAATCAAGTATCACTTCTTAAGAGAAAATGTTGTAAATCTAGAGGTCACAATGGAATATGTGCCAACATAGGATAAAATTGTAACATATTAACCAAACCTCTTCTCAAGGAACAATTTGAGTATCTGAGGCAAAAATTGGGAGTGGTGACTCCTACATCACATCATTAGATCCTAGTAATAAGGCATGAGTCTAGGGGAAGATCATAAAATGGAAGAAGAGAGAAAAGGCAACTCAAATATGCATATTTTTGAAAAATTCTAATGAGTTTATGGTTTAATAATCTTGGATAAACTCCTTTATCTAATAAAGGAGGAGAAAATTTTTGACAAATAGTGAGAAAGTTAGAGTCCCTTTTCCATTAATGTCAAAGGGGGAGTAAAAGTGTAAATTCTCTCTATAAAAGTTTTCCAAATTATTTATGTTTATCAAAGGAGTAAATCATGTGTCCATGTTATGTTTTGTCAAGTGTTTCATTGCCTAAGGGGGACAAATTTTGGTATGAACAACTTTAGCTCACATTCATTAGAAGCCAATGTAAGCACTACAAGTACAGTCAATACCAGATAAGGATCAAAGCATGCATTACAAGATCAAAGAATTTATTTTTCCATCAATGACAAAGGGGAAGATTTTTGTCAATATGATTGTTATTGATTCCAAAAGGGAGATTACTAGCATTATGGATGTTATTGATGTTATAATATCAAACAAGATTGATAGAGAGAAGAGAATATTTTACAATTGCACAATATAAGTTGACATATTGTCATATAAAGTTATCATTATTTTATAAAGACTATTTTTATATGTTTTAAAAGAAATTAATATAGGATCCATTATGGGTTTTTCAAGTGCATCTCATATATATGGTTTGTAGGTTCAAATGAAGAGAAATGAGCTCAAAAATGATTTATCTTTGCTCTCAACTATTACTAGGGTTTCTTAATAAAACCCTATGGTTTTTGGTCATGGTGTTCATAGATAATTATATTTTTATGTTGAATAGATATAGGTAGGAACTGATCATTTAAGTTATAACTTAAGCCTTCCTTGTCATTTTGTAATTAGCCCCTTTGACCTAGTGATAACCAACTTGGAGCAATGATTAAAGACTTTAATATTTCTTAAGTCCTAGACTTAATATTTATTCAATCTTGATAAATGGTTAATGATTAATTACATGATCTAAATCTAATGACTTTTAGTGATTTCAATATGTCAAAGGTACCTAAGAGTGAATGCCATAGTGACATGTGTCACATTCATGGGAGATTGTTAGATAGAGATCTAATGAGCATATTAATCTATCAGAGGATTTAATGGTGAGTATGTGATCCTGAAATCAAGATCAATAAAGTGTGTGGAGTCAAAGATGTCAAAGTGTCTAATGCATATCAAGTTAAAGACTAATCTACTTTAAGGAAATTGATGGTGGGTATGTGTTCCAAAGTATCAAGAAGAAGTTAGATGAGATCAAGTGATCTATGTTTAATGATAAAAAGAGGTAAATTCCATTCTACTTTTTAATATATAATGGCACTTGGGAGATTGGATCAAAAATCAATGGATGAATTTTAATGTTGAAATGTTAAAGCTTGAAAGCTCACAAATATCTGTTAGAGCGTGTGAGCTTGTCAGAGTTTGATCTAATGATTACATTTTAAAGTTGAGTCAATTAAATGATGATCATTAGATCATGGAATGAAACCTAAAGATCAATGGTTAGTATTTAAATATTTATTCATCTCAATGGTCAAGTGATAGAACACTCAATAATATGCATTATATGACATAGTGATTGATCAAAATTGTGTAATATGGCATGTGAAGTAGTTATTCTCACTATGGTTTTTTCCATACTAGGTTTTCCACATACACTAAATGTTGTGTCTATTTATGTGTGTGTGATATTTGCATATACATTTTAATTTGCATTAAAAGTATTAAAGGACTAATTTTAATAAATCTACTATTTTAGCGCCCCCCCACCTTAGTAGAAAGTTTTGTTCCAACACCTACAAAGTAAATTTCCAAGGATAAAGCCAAGGACAAAGCCAAGGTCAAGGACAAGGGCAACCTAACTATGTTAGGTAAAATAATTATATTCTAAATAATACAAGTACCTTTAATACTTTGGTCCATACTCAAAACAAAATTGCTTAGGAATGTGAGGGTACTATGACTTAGAATCAATCATTTAGTTAATCCATTATCCCAAACACTTATTTTAATTAGGATTTTAATGATCAATGGAAATGGGCTGCTAGTTATGGGTATAATCAAGCTCTTATGGCTCAAAACATAGAAGTACCAATAATGATAAAATAAAAAGATCCTCAATAAGGCCAAGGGGCCTAATGAAGGACCAAACCAATTGGGTACTCTAATGGTTAATTATGAGAAAGATGAAATCTATGCACTTAATCAATAGGCTAGTTCTATCCAAGCATACATTTTAGTGGTAGCTAATACAAAGTTCAAAAGAAGGAACATGGATGGTAACCAGGAAATAGTCAAAGAGATTATTGATACCACTCAATTTCTATCAAAGCTAAAGGATCTTACTACTACTTCAAAGCTTTTGATGGCTCTAAAGAATAAAAATTGAGAGAATGCCAAAAAATTCATAAGTTCAAAACATAGTTGTGGCTCCCAAATCACAAGCAAAGGTTGGTGGTTTTCCCATCAATATTTTGGAATAAATGAATAGATCCAATATGAGTGTGACAATTTGGGACATGTTTTCCATGCTTAGTTAGGTGGATATCCTTCAAGAATTATTTTAAAATATCAAGGTTTTTGAGAAGCCATCAAATAAGGAAGATGTGGTTCTCACCAATACAACCAAATGACCTAATGAGGAGAAATTATATAAAGTGGTCAAACCTCCTCCATTCTACATATCTATGATTATTGGTGGCTCCTTAGTATATAAATACTAGGTAAATAGTGGAGCAAGTACCATAGTGATGCCAAAGTTAATAGAAAATTAGCTTGGTTTGAAGTATGAACCCTAATCTAAGGGAGTTTTACAGCTTGATGGATCTTCCACCAAACTAGCTAGTATTATCATAGGCCTAAATTTAACCCTACATTCTTGTCCTAATATTTTAGTGGCTCAATATGTGTTTATTATAGATTTGCTTCCTCATTTTGTGTTATGCTTATCCAAAGACTTCACAACAAAAATTGGGGGTTATCTAGCATCATATTGGTTGTACATGGATTTGAGGATTGTTGGGGATCAATCAACAAAGTTGATTACTATGTGAAAGCAATAAAATACAGAATTAAACCAGAAAGATAAGTAACTAGAATCAGAAATAGAAAACAATAAGAGATATAAGAAACCACCCTGAAAACTTGTATTAAACTTTTTACAGAAGGAATTACAATTGAAGAAACTTCTTTTCTTCCACACCTCTCTCAGATGTACAGATCTCTTTCCCTCAAGAGCTCTCTCTCTCAATTACAATCAACTCCAATAACCTAGATTGATATACATATACAATCTTGTACTATTCAACACACTAAGCTATGAAGATCTATCCTATTATATAATAATTAGGAAACATGAGCATACAACTACAGCCATTAGATGGACCTCCTAATCAATGGCTCTAAATAGTATTACTTAAAATAGAGATGCAGACTTAAGACTATCACTTAATCCTACCATGCAAACATTTTGTTTTGTCCACAGAAATAACATTCTAGATGCACAGGTGATTGACATCGGTCCCTGCCTATCTGCACCTGGCTGACGTCAGCCAAACATAACCGACACCGGCATCTCCCAGTCAACTCCCGACTGACATCGGTCACTCCTGACTAACATCGGTGACTGTGTAACACTGGAAACTTTCAAACTCACTCATTTGGTGAAGCTTTTAGCTCTACACATTAACAATCTCCCGATTGGAGATAAACAGCTGCACCAGTACCTGTACAGTAACATGTTCTAGCTCTTCCATCTTTAAACTCGATCACGAAGACCTATAAAAGTTGAATGAAGATTTAACTTCTCCTTTGTTATCGACTTGGTTAACATATTAGCAGGGTTCTTATCTGTATGGATCTTCTCCAGCTTCAACTCACCATCCTCCAATACATGTCTAATGAAGTGGTACCTAAGCTATATATGCTTTGTTCTTGAATGAAAGGCCGAATTCTTAGCCAAATGAATTGCACTCTAACTATCACTATATAATCTACAACTCTCTTGCTCCTTTCCTAGCTCTTCCATGAACCGTGTCATCCATATAATCTCTTTGCTAGCCTCTGTGACTGCAATATATTCTACTTTTTTAGTTGACAAGGCAACAATCTTTTGCAACTTTGATATCCAGCTAACCACCATTCCACCAACAGTGAAAACATATCCTGTGGTGCTTCTTCTACCATCCAAATCACCTACCATATCTGAATCTACATAACCATGTAGAGAAGTATCTAAACCTCCATAGCACAAATGCCTACTGCTGGTCCCTCTTAGATATCTAAGGATCCATTGAACTATTTTCCAGTGCTCCTTGCCTAGATTGGCCATATACTTACTTACAACTCCCACTGCTTGGGCAATATCAGGCCTAGTACAAACCATTGCATACATTAAGCTCCATAATATGGAAGCATATAGAACTCTACTCATGTACTCTACCTCATCATGTGAATTAGGACATTGTTCTTTACTCAACTTAAAATGTCCAGCCAAAGGTGTGCTTATTGGTTTTGCATCCTGCATATTGAACCGTTTCAACACCTTGTTCACATAATCCTCTTGAGACAAAATCAACCTGTGATTTTTCCTATCTCTCTTAATGCTCATTTCAAGGATTTTATTTACTACTCCCAAATCCTTCATGGCAAATGTGTGAGCTAATTTCACCTTAAGCTTAGATATATCCTGCATGTGTGATCCTGCAACCAGCATATCATCTACATACAACAACAGAATAATATATCTACCATTATCCAATCTCTTAAAATACACAAAATGGTCAGATTGACACTTGTTATAGCCATGCTTAGTCATAAACCTGTCAAATCTCAAATACCATTGTCTAGGAGCTTGCTTGAGGCCATACAAGCTTTTCTTCAATCTGCACACTAGCTTCTCCTTACCTTTGACCTCAAATCCTTTCGGCTGATCCATATATATTTCTTCATCCAAATCTCCATGAAGAAATGTTGTCTTAACATCAAGCTTCTCAAGATGCAAATCCTCAATAACAACTAAAGATAATACAGTCCATATACAAGTCATTTTAACAATAGGAGAAAAAATCTCACCAAAATCAATACCTGGTTTTTGTGCAAATCCTTTCACTACCAACCTAGCCTTATATCTCATCTATCCATTCTCACCTTCCTTTAATCTATAGATCCATCTGTTCTTTAGTGTCTTCTTTCCCAATGGAGACTCAACCAAATCCCATGTTTGGTTCTCTTTCAAGGAATTAATTTCCTCATTCATGCCTAGCTCCCATTGATTCTTGGATTCCACCTGTATTACTTCATCAAAACTCTCTGGTTCTCCACCATCAGTAAGTAATAAATAAAATAATGAAGGGGAATATTGAATTGGAGGTTTACTTACTCTTTTTGACCTCCTGATGGGCATCTGAGACTCATTCACAACACATTGTCCACCCAAATTCTCTGACAGTGACCGACCTTGGTCACTTCCAGGCCTGTAACTCGCTGACGTTAGTTCTTCCTGACCGACATTGGTTCTTACCTGACTAATGTTGGTCACTGTATGACTGGCATCGGTTCCTGTATTGCTAACATCGGTTCTTGCCTGACTGATGTTAGTCTCTATGTTTTCTTGTTTGTGATTAATTTTTCTTGTGAGCTCATTTTGGACCATCACCTTGTCTAATTCTCCATTGCTCTACCCAGATTAATTTAGCTTCTTGAGCTGATCACTATACATCACTTTTTCATTGAAAACAACATCATGGCTCCTAATTATTTTGTTAGTTCTTAGATTCCAAAACTTGAATCTAAAATCATCAGAGCCATAGCCAATAAATATGCACCTCATAGACTTAGCATCCAGCTTCTTTCTATTTTTCTTATCAACATGCACAAAGGCTTTACAACCAAAAACTTTGAGAAATGAGAGATCTACCTTTTTACCTGTCCATGCCTCTTCTAAAATTCCACCATCCAGAGCTGTAGAGGGTCCTCTATTAATTAGGTACACTATAGTATCAACAGCTTCTGCGCAAAACTCTAAGGGCAAACCAACATGTAATCTCATACACCTTGCACACTCTATTATTATTCTGTTCATCCTTTTAGCAACTCCATTTTATTGAGGTGTCCTTAGAACCATCCTTTGCCTATGTATTCCATTCATATAACAATAACCTCTGAACTTATAGCTGTAGAACTCACCACCATTGTCAGATCTCAGGCACTTCAATCTTCTACCTATTTCATTCTCAACCATAGCTTTCTAAATCTTAAAAGTGTCAAAAATATCAGATTTCTTCTTAATACAATAGACCCATACCTTTCTTGTAGCATCATTTATGAAAGAAACATAGTATTGTGATCCTCTAATAGAAGCAACCTGAGCTGGTCCCCACACATCTATGTGAACAAGCTCCAATTTGTGCTTCTTCTTTGTTGACCTAGTCTTGAGAAAACTCACCCTCTTCTATTTTCCAAACACACAATGCTCACAAAACTCTAGATCTATGCTTTTCAAATCTAAAAGCTTACCTTTTGACTTAAGAATAGACATTCCCTTCTCACTCATGTGGCCGAGCCTAGAGTGCCACAACTTTACATCCACATCTGAAGTAGATAATACAGAAGGAGAATTATTAGTAACACAATTACATAAATAGAGAGTACCTACTCTCTTACCTCTAGCCATTACAAGTGCACCCTTGGTCACCTTCCAAGATTTAGCTATGAGAGTTACTGTACAACCCTCATCCCCTAACTTTCCTGTAAAAATCAAATTCCTCTTCAATCTGGGAACATGCATGACATCTCTCAACACCCATGTGTTGCCATTCTGCATTTTCAGCTGCACTTTTCCTTTGCCAACAATTTCACAAGGCTCATCATCCCCTAAATAAACTATTCCAAAATCTCCATGGACATAGTCACTAAAATATTCTCTATTAGGGGTTGCATGGAAAGATGCACCAAAATCTAAAACCCAAGATTTTATATTATTATGCAAAGAGAATATAAGAGCATCTTGTGCAATACCTGCAACTTTTGCTTCTTCTTTACCTTCATGTTGATTGTCTTCTTTTGGCTTTGACCAACAATCTTTGCTTATGTGTCCTATCTTTCCACAATTCTAGCATTGTGGCTTCCCGCCATTTCTAGATTTGGATCTACCTTTCATCTTTGACTTAGACCTTGATCTCCCTTTCTTTCCCTTTTCTTTTTGCCTTCCCCTACTCTTAAAACTTAAAGCATTCCCTGATGTTTCCTCTGTGCTTTTCCTATGAGTTCATTTATTCAAGATTACACTAACAACATCCTCTACTTTTAAAATATTTAAAGCAGATGTAGTATTACTAACTGCCATTACCAAGCTATGCCAGCTTTCAGGGAAAGAACATAATATTAAAAGAGCCTTAATTTCATCATCAAACACTATTTTGACTGAATTTAATTGATTTACAATTCCATGGAAATCATTTAGATGATTAGATACAGATCCACCTTCCTGCATTTGCAAATTAAATAACTGCTTCATAAGATATACCTTATTTAAAGCTGAGGGTTTTTCATATAAATTTGCTAAAGTAGTCATCAACTCTATCGTTGTCTTTGCCTATGATAAATTAGATATCACAGTAGCTGCCAGACTCAATCTTATAGATCCAAGAGCCTTTCTATCAAGAACTTCCCATTCTTCATCATCCATGTCTTTGGGCTTCTTTAAAACCCCACCTAACGGTAAGTATAGATCTTTCTGATACAGATAATCCTCTATCTGCATTCTCCAATGTTGATAATTCTTGCCATTAAACTTCTCCATTCTCATTTTACTTTCTTTTGCCATTGCTTCTCCCACTCAAACAAAAATCCCTGTGAGTAACCTGTAATCAATACACACTAACCAGATCTAAAACACATGTTAGTCAACCTGAGCTCTGATACCACTTGTTGGGGATCAACCAACAAAGCTGATTACTATGTGAAAGCAATAAAATGTGAAATTAAACCAGAAAGATAAGTAACTAGAATCAGAAATAACAAACAATAAGAGATACAAAAAACCACCCTGAAAAATTGTATTAAACTCTTTACAGAAGGAATTACAATTGAAGAAACTTCTTTTCTTCCACACCTCTCTTAGAGGTATAGATCTCTTTCTAGATCTCTTTCCCTCAAGAGCTCTCTCTCTCAATTACAATTAACTCTAACAACCTGGATTGATACACATATACAATCTTGTACTTTTCAACACACTAAGCTATGAAGATCTATCCTATTATATAATAATTAGGAAACATGAGCATATAACTACAGCCATTAGATGCACCTCTTAATCAAAGGCTCTAAACAGTCTTACTTAAATTAGATATGTGAACTTAAGACTATCACTTAATCCTACCATGCAAACATTCTGTTCTGTCCATGGAAATAGCATTCTAGATGCACAGGTGACCGACGTCGGTCCCTACCTGTCTATACCTGACCGATGTCGGCTAAACATAATCGATGCTGAAATCTCCCAGTCGACTCCTGACCGATGTCAGACACTCCTGACTGACGCTAGTGACTATGTAACACCTGCAACTTTCAAACTTGCTCATTTGGTGAAGCTTTTAGGTCCACACCTTAACAAGGATAAGGTATGAGGCCAAGGTATCTATTAAAGTTGAACCTCTTACACAATTTCACATTGAACCTTATGGGTTAGATATCCCAAATGTCAATTGTACCATCCTAGATGAGGATGAACAACTAGTTGGTCAAAAACTAAACACTCATCTTGAGGAGATACCTGGTATGTTCTTAGATGAGATATGAAATTAAAATCAATTAATTGACCCTTTGGAAGGTGTTGAAGAAAGAGACATGGGAATCTACTACTTGAATGAGGAGAATCAATCCATGACATCCCTCACTAAGCCTTAAGAAGATACTAGGGGTTCATATAAATTATTCTTTGATGGATCAAGGAACAAACATTGGGTAAGTGTAGGTACAATGTCGATATCTCCCTCCAATGATAAGTACTTCTCTTCTTACATGTTCCAATTCAGTTGTTCTTGAAATACAATAAAGTATGAGGGACTTATTCATGGTCTTCATTGGGCTAGTAAGAGGAGGATCAATAAATTACAAGTCTATGGGGATAGTGATCTAATAGTGCATCAGATTAGAAGCCAAAACATCACAAATAATCCCTTGATGAGTTCCTACAAACATAGATTATGGGACATTCTTGAGGACTTTGAGTCCTTCAACATCCAATCAATGATAAGGAACCAAAATCAACATGTTAATAGGCTAACAACTATGGGAGATCATTTTGACATCCTAAATGAGTTTAAAAGGTCCAAAGTATAGCCACATTTTAAAGTGGTTTTAAGACCTTCAATTCTAGATAATGAATCTCATTAGTAGATCTTCGATAGTGATAAATAATTGCTTATTTATTGTAGTAAGAGATAGATTTCTCCTTAATAAATCAAGGTAAATTCCAACATCAATATGAGGATAAAATTATTTATATCAGGTCTAACAATCTTCCTAAAGGGTTGGTTACCCTTGAAGGTTTTTTTCCACGAAGAAGATCATATGAAGAAAGATAAGGCAGTGATGGCAACTGATGAGGAGAACTATGAAAGAGTTATTATCCTCAAAAATAAACTCCTAAATATTGGAAAGGTAATATCTAAGGCTAAAAGGCATTATTTATTGAATATTTGTAAAGAATATGTAGACATCCTTGCTTGGGAATACAACAATCTAAGAGACTTTGATCCCAAGCTAACCCAACACACTATATAATTAGAAGCCAATGCCAAACTTGTTAGGCAGAAGTAAAGTCCTATAATACCCAAAATTAAAGAGCTTATGAGGAAATAATTGACTAAATTAATTTAATCCAATATCATCTTTCCTATCAAGCACTCCTTATGGGTAGTCAACCTAGTACCTATGAAGAAGAAGAATGGAGAGATCCAGTTGTGTGTTGACTTTAGGTATTTGAATAGGGTATCTTTGAAAGATAACTACCCCTTACCATCTATGGAGAAAATACTTCAAGTATTTATTGGTTGAGAACACTTTTCTATTTTGGATGGGTATTCAAGATATAACTAGGTGTTGGTGAGAGAAGAAGACCAATACAAGCATGCCTTCACCATAAAGTGGGGCACATGTGCTTATTAGAAGATGAATTTTGGATTATCAAATGTTAGGGCCACCTTTCAAAGATCCATAGACATGGCTTTCCAAGGATTACTAAATTAAATGGTGTTGGTCTACTTCGATGACATAACAATTTTCTCCAAGAAGGCTAGTGAGCACCTAGATCACCTGAGGTTGATCTTTGAGAGATGTAAAGAGTATGGGATCTCATTAAATCCTAATAAATTTGTGTTTGTTGTTCATGAAGGCAAATTTTTGGGACATATTATCTCAAATAAGGGATTATCCATTGACCCTAATAGAATAAGTGTCATCTTAGCATTATCTTTACCCAAGCACAATAAGGGACTTTAGAGCTTCCTTGGGAAAATAAACTTTGTGAGAAGGTTTATACCTAGTTTTGAAAACTTGGTCAAACCTATCACTACCATGTTGAATAAATACCAAGGGTTCACTTGGTAAAATAAAGGTAAAGCATATTTTGAGGCTATTAAGTAATCCATTTCCCAAGCACCCTCAATCATGAATCCTGACTTCTTAAGGGATTTCATACTATACACCATTTCTAATATGTACAATATATTAGCTATGCTGATGTAGAAGAATGGTGAAGAACTTGAGTAGCTAATTGATTTTTTTTTCAAGGTCTTAAATGGTATGAAGTAAGGTACACTTTTTTAGAAAAGTAAGTTCTTTCAGCTTTGAGAAGCCTCAAAAAATTTAGACCAATTCTCTACAACATTAAAATTTATCTGATAGTGTCTCACCTTGGAGTGAGGGACTTCTTTCTTAATAAATAATTGAATTAGAAGAGGGATAGTTAGATTACCAAGGTCATGGAGTATGATGTGGAGATCAAGGTCACTAAGCTAGTGAGAGGTAAAGGCTTATGTGAACATATGGTTGATAACCTTTAATAAGATAAAGAGTTTATCTTGGTGACACAAGACAACTCACAAAAAGATGCACCTCCACCTCACACTAGTTGGCTCCAAGATATGAGACATTTGTTGATAATAGGTGAGTACCCTTAAGGTATTGATAGGGCAAAGAGAAGGTATTTTAGGCTTCAATCCATACCTTATGCATTGGTTGATGGGTTTTAATTTAGAAAGGACCTAAATGGAGTGATTCTTAGGTGCATTGATGATAATCAAGTGAAATAAATCTTGGGTCAATTTCATGATGGACCTACAGGAGGCCATTTTGCTATAAAGACTACAACAACAAGGTTGATGAGAGATGACTATTATTGGCCCAACCTTTTCAAATATGCCTATGCATGGGGAAGAAAATGCCAGAAGTGTGATTTATTTACAACTAAATACTGGTAGCCCTTCCTCTCAACCCTATCCATGTGGAATAACCCTTTATGTGGTGGGTTTTAGACTTCATAGGAATGATCAATCCACCTTATAGTGGAGGACACAAATGGGTACTCACTACTATTTACTACTTTACTAGGTGGGTGAAAGAAATTACCTTGAAAGAATCCAATGAAAAAATAGTGTTGGACTTCTATGATAGCATAGTGATTAGGTTTGGTGTACCAGCAACAATAATCTTAGATAATGCCTTAGAATTTGTTGGACTTAGTTGATAGCATAGTGACTAGGTTTAGTGTACTCACAACAATAATTTTAGATAATGCCTTAGAATTTATTATCATGAGGATAAGTGATTGGGGATTTTAGCTAGGTATCTACCTTAGTACGTCCTCTAATTAATACTCCCAAGGTAATAGACTATCAGATTCCATAAATAGGAACTTGATAAGGATTATCAAGAGGTATATGAAAAAGAATTAGAGAGTATGGCACACAAAGCTTAGGACAACCTTATGGGCTGACATAGTGACTTCCAAATCTATAATTGGTAATTCACCATATGTCCTTTTATATGGGAGGGAGGCCAAATTTACCATCTCTCTTAAATTACCTACCTTAGAGTTAGCCCATCAACTTGAGTTGATGGAGAGTGAACCTTTAGTGTGGGAATGATAGAGCTCATGGAGCTTGAATAAACTAGGGACCTTGCAATGAAGACACTAGAGTCATATCAAAATCAGGTCAAGAAAGCCTTTGATAAGAGATCTATAGAGAGGGACTTTAAATAAGGGGATCTAATCCTAAAATAGGATTAAAATAAGGCCAATCTAGGAAACCATACCATGTTTGATAGCTTGTGGAGTGGTCCTTATTCAATCCATAGATGTAAACAACATAATGCTTTCCACCTTGCACATCTAGATGGAGAGGTATTACCCATCCTAGTCAATGTTATTCATTTAAAGCCTTGATATTAAATGATTTTTTAGACATTGTATATTATAAAAGATATTTTCATAGTTTCCTTTAAGTTCCTTGTGCACATTCTTTTTAGTTGTGTGTTTTCCTTTCCCTAAGTGCCTTGGGCACTTTGTTGTTTTATTTCTTATTGTCGTTATTATTTCAAGAAGAGGTTTTCAAAAAGGGCTAGCCTTGTAACATTTCATGTCAATGGGGAAGAGAGACTCATGACTCTATATGCCTAATAGATTAGACAAGGCAACTAATCTATTACATAATAGGCATGCAATCTCAGGAGGTTGCTAGAAATGTTGGGCAAAATTGGCCAACATACATAAATTTTGCCTAGATGGATCAAACCACTCTTTTGAAACACTTTAAACAAAGTTCTTGTTGAGTGAGTGATCCAATGATGGAAGGAGAAGACCTCATAATACATGTAATATTTTGAAACTCTTTAAGTAGGCTTAAAGTGTGAATTTGGTGATTTTAGGGAACTAAACCATCAAAACACATCATGTAATAATGACTAGATCAGTTAGTTGTGCATTTCACAAGTGTAATTAGGAGGTATACCAAAGTTAAAGAGTTTCATGAAATTGAGGTATTTTATTCAAAAATTATCCTCTACCAGTTTGGTATCTTGATGAGTTTTCTATCTCAAGATATAAGCCTTTAAAGATGATCTAGTAGTGCAGAATGTGCTTGGGGACATCAAGTTAAAGCCATAGAAAATAGCCATTTGGATTCAAAAATCCTTAACAAGATTCAATTTTAACATAAGGATAATAAGTGGCATGATCTTAGAGGCTAATAATATATCAATAGCATGTGAGAAATCTCATGAAGTTAACAAGTAAAAAATATCTATGATACGTGTTTAATCATGCAATTAAATATCAATGACAAGCTCAAGGTTAAAAGGTTAGAGGATATTGAGAAAAAATGTGGTGAAGATAATTTTCTTGATCATGGTGACTCCCAATCAAATCAATGGAGTGAATTTGATTATACAAAGTTAGATCCAATGGAGTACATTTGACCATGAGGATGTAGATCAATGGTGTAGACAAATTCAAAGGGTTAACATATCCTAAGAATAAACACAAGGTTACCATATGGTATACGTGCATTCAATCTTAGGAACTAATAGCTAGGTCCATATAAATCATGAATGATTTCCAAGTGTCATAATATAAAATGTGAATCATAGATCAATAGTCAATATTGAAGGTGAAAGCTAGGAGATTCAAGAGGAAATTGATGGAGAAAATTTAATCAAATTTCTAGAGTGCATGAGATGAAGAGACATGTCCAAATTTATAGTGGTCATATGTTTTAGATAAACAACATTAGGGAAAGTAAATACCATATAGTCAGACACATTGCATCAATAGATTAAATAGACCTAGGAAAGTTAATGCATAGAGCTAAGGTCAAAATGTGATTTATTTTAAACTAGAGTAGATATTTCAAGTTTGAGGTTTCACTTTAAAGCTCAGTCTACACCTCTGGTTTGAAGATTTAGAACTTGTAGGAATTATTTTTTGAGGTTGAAATGCATTTTTATGATTGTGTCCATTATATTTTAAATGGGAATACATGTATACAATGAGTTATTGATGAGATAGAATAGGTTTATTTAAACCTAACAGGGATCAATAACAAGGCTATATAGCTTGGTGGGTATTCATTGAGGTCATGACTATATGAAAACCAATAAATGGGATTTTTTTTCATCTATAGTAGACCTATGTCCATGGTTTGAAATAGGGGTAGATTTATGATTAATGAAAGGAGTGTCTCATCTTTCGACACCGTCATATTCTCAACAAATAGGTACCTATAGCTGCTTAAAGCAGACATAATCATGGCTCTATTAGGGCCATGGATATGAAAAAAAATTCCTTACAATAAATCCAAGTGGAGGGTGGCATAAAATTTATAAGAAAGAGATTTAGGGATTGGAGAATGCAGGTGGAACATTCAACTATTTTGAAAGCCTTTAAGGTTTTTTCCTTCTTTGAAGGATCATGACTCATCATCCTCAAAATAGATTCTTGTCTTCTAGTGTGTTTTTGAACCAATGAGAGAGCCCAAAGGCTATTTTGGGAAAATAAAAGTTAATCTTTCAATAGAGGATGGGTCTTTATTTGATAAAAATGTGGTTGATAATTCATTGAAAGGTGGTGGTAGATCATTTATTGATGTTGATTGTGTGCTTCTTCTTTCTCTCCCCTTATCCCATATACCTCTCATTATATTCCCCACTATAATATATACTCATTGAGACTCTTAAATATTAGGATACTCTCTTTTTGAAAGGCAAGAGCCTATCAAAAAAATTAATAACTACCTCTTGATGCAATAAGATGATTTTATATAACTAGTGTTTAGTAAGCTTGTGCATGATGGATTTGTGAAGGAGGTTCTTCTATATCCATTGTCCTTCTTTATTACCTATTTTAAGGTGTTTTTAATATATATTTAGGCCTAGAATTATTAATTAATTCTTGGTTCGAATCTTAGAATTCCTCTTTTCTTTCTTGATTACTTGGTAAGCATAGTTCATGAAATAATCATGCAATTAGGTAATATGTGAGGTTGTGTGAGAAATAATTATCTTGTGATAAATAAGTGTTTGTTCAAAGCCTATGTGAGTTCTCATTTAGATTTGGTGCATCACCCTTTTAGCTCTCTTAATAACCCTTTACCCCCTATCTATCCCTTTTCTAAGTAGAAGCATTAGTCAGTGATCCATCAAGAGAAATCTAGCCTTCTCTAGAGCTTTAACCTCACCATAGGATACCCATAGCATGAGGTTGATCCCATTATGTATCTTATTTGGAAAGAGCCTAAAGAACCCTCTCCATGGGTGTAAACTAATGTTACAATAGTTTGTTCATAAAGTTGTGATGTTGTAAACCTAAATAAATTCCACTAAAACATGATTTGGGACCCTATTAAACACTTCCTAGCTCCTCTAGATCCCATGATATATGTTTGTACACATATGAGCTTATAAACTTATCCTCTCAAGATCCATTCTTCATTTTGTCTAGGTTTGAGTTGATATAAACCAAAATATGGATTCTTTATGGTATCCTCTACATGCCAAAATCTCTAAAACCCTTTATATCTCCCTAATCAGGTGTCCTAATTTTTTTAAATGCTCATATGGTGTTATAAATGAAGTTGAACCCCTTTTAGGTAGTAATATTAGTCAAGGCATAATAGGTCTATCTACACATATATTATTCACAACCACCTCTGAGTGGTTTGTCACAATTTTAGGGTATATTATAGATTGGTACATGTATAATACCATCATCCATCAGACTTAGGACCCCTAACACATCTTTTCATCATATGCTCACCAAATATACAATTTTCTTGTTTCCTAGAGTACACTTTGTCTGAGATAGAATAGAGGGTATCTCCTGTATTTGAAAGAGGCAATTTGAAAGTATGGGGAGCTTAATTAGGTCTTGGGGACCCTCTGTATTGAATTTATAGTTTAGGTTACACTTTTATCATTTCCAAACCTTCCAAAACTATAAGACAAGATTTATGAACACTAATTATGTGCAAGGTTGGTAATGTGACTACAAAATGTATGTTAGGGTCCCCCATGATCTATTTCTTTATTTTTAAACTGGTGTAATGTATGATAGAATGTTTACTTGGAAAAGGCATGACTATAGGGTGTCACCTATAATTAGACCTCGTGTCTTATGCCTCTAGACATATTCAAAGTGACCAAGGTCCTTTCTTTATTGTTTAGACTTATCTCTACTCCTATGTCTAATCCATCTTCAAGTACTATATCTTTAGTATACATTTAATGTGTAGTATAATTGTAGGTGGTCATGTTGTGACCAAGAGACTCCTCAAGATTGTTATGCATGGTTAACTCCATGTTGAGGATTTCTTAAGAGTCTTTGGGTTTACCCTTATCTACATTTATGAACATAATATGTCCAAACTTTGATCTAACACACAAACTTTGTCATGTTTTGATATGTCACCTTCTTTGGTAAACCTATAGGTGTACCTTATTGACTAAAAGAGATCTCTTTTAAGTGGTATTTTGGATAAAATCTTGCTATTTAACTTCTTTAGATGTATTTTTATCATGAAATTTATGCAAAAGGATTCATTTGTATGTAGACTATGCTTCCACTTGGTCTCATAGTTTGTAAGGCTATTTGAGTCACCACTGCAGAGAATAATGGCATTCTATAGTGAAATAACACTCAACATGGAGACCCACTAACACCTTTTCATATTATAAAATAACCAAAAATTTCATTCCAAGAATTAAACCTAAGCTAAGGCTCCATCATAGAAACATTTGGACTAGTTTGTATTCGAAGATAACCTATCATGAAAAGACTAAAAGTACTACAGGGCCTTTATTTGAAGATTTTAATGTAACCAGTCCCTAAAGTAACCTTTTTGACCTAAAGGCATGCATTCCAAAATTTTCCCCATTCTATGGATTTACCAAGATTACCAAGAACCTATAAATGTGTTTAAACCTAATGGAGTGTTCAAACAATCACAATCATATACATTTAAATGTATTTTCCTCTGTTTAAACCACCTATAGGTGTATATTTTTAGATGAGGTCATGAAAGTATGGCATAAGGTGTATGCATGATGAATTGATTTCATAAAAATATTAGACATTAATTTTTGATGATATGGATATTATCCATGTCTCCAAACTTTTTTTAATCTCATATACTAGTTCAAACACTCACCTTACAACCTTATAAACTTTTGTGGTTACATGTGGATGCACATGAAGGTGTGGCATAGGGTAGTGAGAAAGATATATAGATATATGGATAGTGAATGATATTATGGATCATATTAGACCTTATAAAATTCTCTAAATTTATCCTCTACACCTCTAGTTAATTAAAAAAATATTAAATTCCCTCACTTCAGGTGGTTATCTCCTATATGGCATGTGTAGGTGCACATTAATGTTGTAGACCTGAGTATGTTGGAGAACTAGTTATCACATGCAAACCCATGTCCTTGGATTGATTTATATTTAATTTTATTGTTAAATAGTGTTTTAAACACTTTAAAAACCCACATTACACCTTCATGAATGTGCTCAAAAGTTCGTATACCATAACTGTAGATTAAAACTTGCAGGAAGTTGACTGTGTGAAATATTCTTGACTACAGCTTCATGAATGATAGTTATGAGACTAATATTGGAAGTAAAGGGGATAAATAATATATGGAAAGAATTAAATATATCACCTCTCATTAATTTTAAACCATTGTATAGAAAGAAACCTTCTTTCATTGGTGAAACTTGACTACAAGTCTACTTGGTGATATAAACCTACAACTTGAACTATTTAGTTCATCAAACCACCTCAGAATGTGAAATAAAATATGGAAAACATGATATAAGGAATTAAAAATAATATTAAATTAATTTCATTAGATGGATTATATGAAAAATCTCATATAGAATCAAAATTTGCAGGGTGTGGGGATTAACAAGTAAAATAAGATAGTCAAATTTTTAAGATTGATTCATAAAGCATAGGCAGCCATTTTTATAAATCCTAACATTAATTTGAAGTAAAAAAAGTTTTCTATTCACCACCAAGATAATTTGACCTAAAACTTCTCCTACTGGTTGTACTATCAAAAGACCTATTGACCAGTTTTGTATGCCTAGTGGAGTGTTGGAGAAGAGAAATGGTTTTGGTCCATTTTTGGAACTTACAAAGTAGATAGAGAATGGAAATTGAGTCAATTAATTTTAATATCCATTACATAATATTTTCCCATGTGACGCTATCCTCTATAGGTCATACAACTGTAAAAATGATCTCTTTTTTTACTTATTCTCTTGATTTCCAGTTAAGAACCTACAATTTTTAGTTAGTACTAGCATTATTGATGAGTAATATGAAAAATTAGATGTTAAAATAAATTTTATACCACTTGGACACCTTGGAAAACTATAACACCCTCATTTATGACTCTAATATGACCCCTTAGTGACATAAAATGATACATGGACTAAATTGGACTATGATAAAGCTAGAAAGAAATTAAATGACATAAAATTGACCATGACACACCCTATGACATTATAATATACCCATATATTAAGTATTAAACTATATTGGGTTGACCTAATTAGACTTGTGGTTAAAATATTCAATAGGTACCAAAGGAAAATTTACAGCAAAAATAGTTGTAAATACCAAACTTAGAGCAAGAAATGGTTCAAAAAAATAAATCATATCAAGAAAAGGATACAAATTTGTATCTTAAAAATGATTCTCATGTTTCCAAATAGTGTAATTTTGTAATGAAATATTTATAAAAATTTGATTATCATGGTCAAAGATTAGGAAAACATTCCCAAGGCATCACTCATCTTATTCCCACATATGATCAAAATGACCATCAAGGCTTGGGATAATTATCAATACTAATGAAAATCACTTAATTATATGTTTTGTGAATGCAAAATAACAACCTATAAAGGATAAAAAGTTAAATAATAAATCACAAATCAAAAAGATATCATCACAAAAAGAGCAATGGGCACATCAAATATTTAAACCAGGGTTTATATCAAAAGAGGTAAAAATTTAAGAGACACTTGGAAAATATAAATTTGTAAATGTAGTTAAAAATGGGGAAACTACAAGCCCTTCCTCATATAAAAACACTTCTACATTCACTACTATTATAGATGGTGAGCAATCTATATATGAATAGTTTAGCAAACCATGTTTTTATCCACTCAATCACTTAACACATAATATATTCATACCTATAGGACCCGATACCTATCGGTTGAATCCATCACTATTAGATGAAAAATTAAATGCATATAAATTCAAACCAAAGCTACCAAATACAAATTTACCAAAAGAGTATGATACACTTTCTAACTCTAATATTCACGTATATGGCACATATGATATAGGTAATTCACAAAGGAATCCCATTGATGATATCCTTGGGTTCTAGTACTAAATTTTATTTTCCATGTAACCTTTATATAAATACACAAAAAATCATTCAAAAATCCAAAAATACTTTCACCACCTATATGTTATATTGGCTCCTTGGCATCTATGTGTTACTTTCATGTTGATGGATGGCATGCTCAGTTACTTATACATACACAAATGTGTCACACCTTATACTTGAGTGTGATACATGCATACATAGATACATTATCTATTCCTATTTTATATATTTGTGCTTCCCTTTACTCATGTCATGCAGACATTGGGGGCATCTATTTATTTGATTTTGATATACAAATGTTATATTATTCTATGATCAAATTTCATTCTCATATTTGAGATTACATATGTACTTACACATGACTATATCCATGATTATATATTATATAAGGTAATTTCTATGCTATGCACATGACATTTTTTCCTAAGACATTTGATCCATGGGCTAGTATGACATGTTTATGCTGACCAATCTTGGTCACCATGAAGGAGCCATGTCTAATTAAATTTAAATATTTGGATCACCCATAAGTTATTAAATTTTATTAAATTTATGAGAAATAAAATAAAGTATGAGGTAAATCTTAGACATGTTTCAACACTTAGACATTTTGAGGATGTTCTTGAGCATGCAGTAGTCTTCTCGACCTCCCTTTCAGCCTTCCTAGTAAACATAGAGCACTCCTAAATCCTATAGACGTCAAGAAACAAAATAACTTAGTTAATTTTAAATAAATATCCTAATGATAAATTCATAAGGTGACAATCTTAAATTTGATAGGCCACTAGTGATGTCTTGATAGATTCCTAAGGTTGCCAGAGCTTTCTTAGACCATATCTAATTAAATAGTACCATGTAAAAATCATTAAAAAATCTTAATGGTCCCATAATATTTTAAAATTCATTTCGACACTTATTCGATTATTCATATTCACCTAGATCCATGTGTCACTTTTATGCTCAATGAGACTTATCCATTTCTCTTCAAAATTTGATCAGTGCCATGTGTCACTCTCTCGATGGTCTTACATTTATTCAAAAGTATTTTATAGACTTAGTCGAGTTTCATGAAGATTACCAATAGATATCCACACTAATAAATTATTAGGAAAGTGGATTAATGGGATGATTCCATGTGTCACCATTATGGCATCCCAAAATTGTCCATACATTTCAAAACCCTTCATGAAAGTGGGTTAGTGGGATGATGCCACATGGCATAATCTCACTACTTTTCTCTCCCATAGATTTTTTTGTAGCATATAAATATGTTAGATCCCCAATATAGTGGGTGAGTAGGTTGTAACCATGTGGTATAATCCCTTTACTCCATATCCCTCAGGTGGTTCATGCAAAAAGTGTAGTGTGTTACAGTAGCAAGTGAGCATGATGACACCACATGGTGAAATATCACTTTACCATAGAGATAATAGTTAACATTGCATTAAATTTACAAATAAGTAATGGAAGAGTGAGGAGGATGCATATGGTGGTAGTAGGACTCAAACACATAATATAAAGAGCACCAAATGAATATGAGAACACTGACTAGTACTCAATAGAGCCTGATCGAGAGAAATCAGAGAAAGGGGTAAATAAATAAAAAGCTACCATTTTTACTTGATATATTCTTCGATCCTAATGGAAAATACATTGCCTAAATTATGGAGTGATAAGTAAGTGATTCATGGTAGAGGCTAATCTAGGATCATAATAAAGTAGGTTGGGGGGATGACATGAGTAGTGACATGAATCCCACAATAAATAAAATAATGCCGCATGGCATTTAGATATGAACCTAAATCAAGTATGTGAGTCAAAATATTTGATTAAGTGTTGAAATGGGGCCCAAGGAAGAATATACTCATATAATTAAAAAATCATTGATGAGCTCAATGTCAACATGTGGCTAGATTCTACCACGTAAAATCTTGTTGAACATTGGTACCAACTGAAGCAAATTTGACAACCTATTTTGCCCATTTAGATGTCAAATTAATGAATCAATTGGGTATCTATATTTTATTCACATAATCAATCTTAGATCAGATCAATGTGCAAATCATGCCTCATTTTAATAAAAATTCTATAAAAACTATGAGAGGTCAATGGGATCTAACCTTATTTATCATAGATGTGAGTGTATAATACACATGTAGAAGACAAGTTATAGTATTGAGGATATGTGGTAGGTAGTTATGTAAGTGTGACTTTGGAAATCCTCAAGGGATCTCCACTACCTTGATCCCCCTTCCCTAATCATCATAAAAATTTGTAACCACCATGATAGTGGGTAAGACCAAATCAGACTCAAACTTTGAATTTTTGGCCTATTTAAACAAGCAAGATTTTTATTCTATGAACACCCCTTTTTAGAACATAAATGGTTTATAAATTGTCCAATCCTTGATCCCTATACCTATATTTAATTTCTTTGAATCAATAAATAACTATTTTTCCCTCTCATAACTTGCATTCTATGTGTACCTTATGAATTTTTAATGCTCTATGTGTGGTGAAGTGTTCCTTCCATTTGATTGTGTCCAATTCCATTTCACCTCTATGTAAGTGAAATTTTTTTTTCAGGTCTTAGTCTATGTATCTTCATTATTTATAAATTATTATTTATGGTTATGAATGCTTCTCCTTATAATTATATAATATATCTTTGTACCTCTCTGTGAAACACTATTTCTAGGAGGTTCATGATTGAGTCATGTATACTATAGTTCTCAAGGTTTTCATTATGTATGATTAATCATATAGAGGATTTCATTATATTCTAGTGTATCACTCCCATTTTGATTTCAATTACATTGTTTTTATGCACTCCTTCTCCCTTTTCCTTGAAATTTATAGTAGTTCAGTGTTAGCCTACATAATCCATCAGGGGAAGTCAATCGTCTCCCTAGGTTCACTCCAACCATAGGCTACCCATAACCTTGGGGTGTTCTCATTATGTCTATTGCATGAGGATACATGAGACATCTTCTCATAAGTTGAAAATTTAATGTGAAAATAGTTTATGTTTATTACTTATGATTTACTTTATGCACTTACTTGAGTGTCTTGAATTTATATTGTATTTCTCATTAGCATTTGAATATGCTCCTTATTTTTGGCCCTTGTGCCTATGTGTGCTTTATTTTACATATTCATATATCATTATTTATTGTATATACATCTTAATATGCGATCCTTGATTTTTTGGACATTTGACTAAGTTATTTCCCTTTGATTATGTGGCATTTGTATATGCCCCTTGTTTGGGTTTCCTAGAACCATTCTATGTTGACTTTCTTTTAAGTGATCTTATATGTGTGTTTATTTGCTTGTTGAGATTATACTATTACTATCTATATATTTACATGATCTTTATCATGCATCTTGGGCCTTCATGTGATCACATTAGTTCTATGCACTTCAATGTTATATCTACCTAGACGTGTTACTTCTATATGCTATAGGGTTTTATTCATAGATTATATAGTTATCTTATCCTTTTGAGTTGAGGTAACTACCAGTTATTATATTTCCCTCACCTTAAAGGGGGGAATATTAGTGGTGACATATCATAGATTCATGTTCTCTACACTTAACACATTTTTTAAATTCAATGGGGGCATTTTTTGGAAGCATGTTCTCCACACTTATTCAGTATGTGGTACTTATATCAGTTTTCATATTTAATGGGGGAATGTCATATGGGCATGGATTACAAACATACATAATTCTAAAATTCAATGGGGTCATGCTTTGGAAGAATGTTCTCCACATCTATTTAGTATTTAACATCTCTAAATTATAATGGGGACATGTTTTGAAAACATGTTCTCCACATTGGTACTTATATAATTTTAGATTTCTCCATATATAATGGGGGCATGCTTTGGAAGCATGCTATTTGTTCCTACTATTGTAAAATACAAATCAATTTCAAATTCTAAAATTCTTTTACGTACTGATACCCTCATAAAAATTTATTGATATAATCCACTATAGTAGTTGGTTCATGTTTTGGTATGGTTGAGGTGATTCATGTTAATTTTGAAGTCACTATTCATAGTCACTATTCATGTGTTGAGGTGGTAGTGGTGAGTTGGTAATTATTATGCATGAGATGTGGTAGGTGATGCAAGTGATGATGTAGAAGGTGATATGGCTTATTACTGATGTGGCATGGCCCACAATAGGATCTTACATTTGATTTAGTTCATGTAATAGAGTGGGGTATAACACTCCACTAAGGCACAATATTCTTGGTCCTTGGTCACTCACATGATGTTTTCTTTTCATCATAATGAATACAAAGAATAGTTTAGGTACTACCGTTAGTTATAATCATGATTTGGCATGAGGGAGAAGTCAAAAGGTGGATGGAGTCTTTTGAAAGCATGTGTGTACACATGAGATAGTTTGGCACAAGTTACTATTCTAGATTAGAGGCCCATGTGAAGTCAGGTGTAGTGTTTGAATGCACATGAATGAATTAAAGGGGAATCATAAAGATGCCAAATAATTTTGAATCTTGAACATGTAGTCAAGCATGCTTGGTAGTGTTATTTTTTACCCATGTGGAAATGTGGCACCACATTTTATCTTTCCTCATTTACCTCTCTCTTTCATTTCTCCTTTGTAATTCTAAATATGTAAAGGATTTAATTCCTTTGCATTAAGTGATATAAACAATCCAAGTAGTTTATGTGAGTTAAATACTTGTATTCTTTGTAAGAAAGTTTGTAAACTTCATTAAGCTAAGAGCTAGCTTGTTGTAAAGTTGTTGAAATCATGTATGCATTCAAGGAAAGGAGTTTTTGAGATATTTTAGAGGAGTGAGTGACATGTTATTATCACTAGTTTACTCTCCAACTGTTGTTGTAATTAATAGTGAATCATTTATCTATATACTACACAAATTGGTGAACCACGTAGATCTTTATCTTATGGTTGACATGATTTGTATTTGATTTTTTTCAAGTTTAATTTTTTTTTTACATATATTTACTCTCTATAATTTTGAGGATAAGTTTTGCATTTCATATATATCCTAACAAGTCATATCAGAGGAAGGTTGTTTGTTACTAAGGATTAAGTTATAGGAAGCTAAGGATTTTATATTGAGTGGTAGTTGTGGAAGATGACAAATCAAAGGTGGATAAATTCAATGGGTATAATGTTGGTTTATAAAATATGTAGATGGGAGACTATATATTTCATAATAACCTCTACTTTCCATTAGGAGGTGTAGCCAAGAATCCAACAATAATGTCAAATGAGGATTGGGAGTTACTAGATAGAAAATAACTTGCAATCATTTGGTTATATCTGACATCTATAGTTTCATTTAATATCTCACAATAAAAGACTATATAAAGTCTTATGGACATAATAGGGATGTTGTATGAAAAATCCTCTACCTCTAATAAAATTTTCTTGATAAAGAAATTGTTTAATATGAAAATGGTTTAGTAAAAAATCACTTAAATGAGTTTAACATGGTTATAGGATAGTTGAATTCTGTTAATATTGAAGTTTTTGATGAATTTAGGGATCTTATTATTCTGTGTTCTTTACCTTAGAGTTGGAATAACTTGGTCATGGTGGTAACTCTATCTTAAACAATGCCAAACTCAAGTTTGAGGATGTGGTGGGTGTGATCCTAAGTGAGGAAATGTGAAGGAGAAACACTGGTGAAACATCCACATCATGAATTTCATTTTCTATAGAGACTAGAGTAAGGAATAATAATATATTAAGAGGAAACCATGGGAAATCAAAGAAGTCAAGATCAAAATTAAGAAGCAATATGGGATGCTGGTATTAGGGGAAGCTAGGACACATAAATAAAGATTGTTGGGGTTTTCAAGGAAAAATAGCCAAGGACCAACATGAATGTAACAAATAGTAAAATTTAGTAGGTGAGGTGTTAGAAGATAAACTCATACTTTATTTGGAAAATATTAATGAATCTTAGGTTTTAGATTCATGAGCTTATTTTCATGTCACTCCTAACAAACATTATTTTAAAAATTATGTTCAAGGAAATTTTGGAAATGTTTATCTTGGTAATGATGAACCTTGAAACATTATTGGAAAAGGTAGTGTTAATATGAAATTGTATAATGGAAACACTTGGGTGCTTAATAATGTTAGGCATGTTCCAAATTCGAAGAGAATTTTAATTTCTATAAGATTTTTGGGTAGTGACAGTTGTGTGGTCAATTTTACTGGTGACTCATGGAAGGTTAATAAGGGTACGCTATTTGTTGTAATAGGTAAGAAGGTGGGTACTTTATATTTATTCACTATTAGAAGTAATGCATCTTGTGATATATTTGCTTCAGATACAGATGCAACTTTGTGGCATTATAGACTTGGCCAAATGAGTGAAAAGGGAATGAAGATTCTTCACTCAAAGGTTAAATTGACAAGTCTAAAATAGTTTTAATTGGAATTTTATGAGCACTATGTGTATGGATAATACAAACATGTGTGGTTTCTTAAATTTGGACTAACTAAGAAATAGAGGAAGTTATAGCTTGTGCATGTCGATGTATGGGGAACCACTCAAGTATCTTCACTTGGTAGTTCAAGGTATTATTTTATATTTGTTGATGATCTAATTATAAAGGTTTGGGTTTATTAAATTATACACAAATATGATGTGTTTGATACATTTAAGAGATGGAGAGTTTTAGTTGAGAATGAAATAGGTTTAAATCTCAAGTTCCTTAGGTCAGATAATGGTGGAGAATATTGTATCAAGGAGTTTGATAACTATCATTTAAAAAATGGAATTGATAGGTAGAAAATAGTTACAAGAACACCACAATAGAATGGTGTGTTAGAGAGGATGAATAGAACCATCATGTAATGTGTTAGAACAATGAGGTTTCATGCAAGGTTGCTATTAAAGTTTTGGGCAGATGTTGTTGATACATTTGTATACTTGATAAATAGAGGACCTTCAAATGACTTGGATGGTGGAAAACCATAGGAGGAATGGATTGGTACGTAGGTATATTATTATTTTTTTATATTTTTTGGTTGTGAATTTTTTGCTTATATTGACAAAATTAATAGGCCCAAATTAGAAGCTAAATTTCAAAAATGTACTTTCATTGGCTATGGTACTAATGACTTTAGATTATGGTAATGGAATGAGGAAGATAAGAAATAATCAAGAGTATAGATGTCATATTTAATGATAAAGTCATGTATAGGGAACACTTACTAGAAAAAAATCAAGAGGCATCCAATAAAGGATACAAAGTATTGGAGGACATTACAAATTAATATGTGCCAAAGGTACTAGTGAAGAATGTGCAATAAAAATAGGAACCCCAAACCTCAACTATGAAAAGATAGTAAGTAGACCACCTAAAAGGTTTTCCCATTTTTTTAATTATTTGTTACTTATTTATGATGGTGAGCCATAGATATTTAAATATGTAGTACAATTTGATGCTAATTAGATGTGGGAGAAACCAATGGATGAGGAGTATGACTCTCTCATGATGAACAAGACATAGGTTTTGGCAAAGCTTCCAAATGGAAAGAAGGCATTAGAAAACAAGTGGGTATACAAGATGGAGGAAGATGGTGATAAAAATAAGTATAAGGCCAGATTGGTGGTGAAAGGATTTTCATAAAAGAAAGGTATAAATTTTGATGAAATATTTTCTCATGTTATTAAAATGACTTTTGTTAGAACTATTTTGAGTATAGTTGCAATTGAAAAATTGAATTTAGAACATTTTGATTGGAATATTTCTTTCCTTCATGGGTATTTAAAAGAGATATTTATGGAGTAACCACAAGGTTTTGAAGTTAGTGGTAAGGATAATATGGTGTGAAAATTGGTGAAGAGCTTGTATGGCCAAGGCAATGGTATATTAAGTTTGATAGTTTTATAATGGAATAAGGCTATTCTAGATGTCATTCTGACCATTATGTGTATTTTAACAAATATGAAAATGACAAATTTATTATCCTACTTTTGTATGTGGATCACATGTTGGTGGTAGGTTATAACATGTAGGATATTAATGAACTAAAGAGATAGTTGGGTGATTGTTTTACTATGAAGGATCTAGGTGTTTCTAAATAGATCCTTAGAATGAGAATAGCTAGAGATAGAAAGAATTAGAGGTTGAAACTATCATAAGGAGAGTACATGAAAAAAATATTAGAGAGATTTAACATGCAAAATGTAAAATTGGTTGAGACACTTTTGGTAGGCCACTTGAAATTTACAAAAGAGAAATGTCACAAGATACAAGAAGAGAGAAATCACATGTCCAAAAACCTTACTCTTTAGTAGTTGGTAGTTTGATTTAGTAAATTGTGTGTACAAGGCTATACATTGTACATGTAGTGGGATTAGTGAGTAGATTTATGAGTAATATAGAAAAGGAACATTAGTAGGCAATAAAGTTAAATTTTCATTACCTAAGAGGAACCACACATGTAGTGTTGAGTTATGGTGGATTACAAGTTAATTTACATGGATATGTTGATTCTAACATAGTAGGTGATTTGGATGGTATGATAAGCACTACCCAGTATGTGTTCATTATGGGTGATATAATGATGAGTTGGATATCACATCTAAAGAAAGTGGTGGAGCTTTCTACCACATAGGCCAAGTATGTTGTTGTTATATAGTTAAATAAATAGATGATATGGCTATAGAGGTTGATGGAAGAGTTGGGACACTAACAAGGAAAAGGAATAATTTTTAGTGATATTCAAATTTATATTCATTTAGCTAAGAACTCAACATTTAATTTTAGGACTAAACACAATAATTTTAGGTATCAATTCAATTAGACAGTGTTGGAGGAAGAGCACTTGAAGCTAAAGAAGATAAATACAAGTGATAATCCTCCAAATATGGTGACAAACATGGTTATAAAATTGAATTTGAAATTATTTTCAACTTAAGTTAGTCTTCATAGATGAATAAGATTGGAATGAGAAATTAGTTTAGCAATTGCAATAGTGAGAAGTTGTGAATACTAATTTCAAGTGGAAGAATTGTTAAGTGTGAAGTCACTATTCACAAGTCACTATTCATGAGCTACTATTCAAAATTAATATTCATACTCCCTATTCATGTGATGAGGTATTAGTGGTAAGTTTGTAATGACTATGTAAGATATGTGGTAGGTGATGCATGTGATGATGTAAAAGGTGATGTGGCTTTTTGGTGATGTGGCATGACCCATAATAGGATCTTTCATGTGATTTAGTGCATATGATAGAGTGGGGTGTATCAATCCACTAAGGGATAATATTATTGGTCCTTAGTTACTCACATGACATTGTCTTTTGGTCATAATAAATACAAAGAATATTTGGGATGCCACCCTTACTTGGAATCATTATTTGACATGAGCGAGAAATCAAAATGTTGGTGAAATCTTTTGTAATCATGTGTGTGTACATGGGATAGTAGGGAACAAGTTACTATTGTATATTGGAGGCCCATGTAATATGAGACACAACATTTGTATGCACATGAAATAAGTCAAGGGGTATCATGAAGATGATAAATAATTATGACCCTTACACATAGATCCAATAATGGTTAATAGTATTCTTTTTGGCCCATATGGAAATGTGGTGCCAAATTATCTATCTCCCCATTTTCCTTCTCTATTTCATTTCTCCTTTGTAATTATATATATGTAAAGGATGTCATTCCTTTGCATTATGCAATATAGTAATCAAAGAAATGTATGTGAATTAAATACTTGTATGTATTTTTAAGAAAACTTGTAAGAGTTGTTAAGCTAGGAGTTAGATTTTTGTAAGCTTGTTGAAATATTTTATGCATTGAAGACAATGAATTTATGAAAGATTGGATAGGAATGAGTGATAGGTTGTTATCACTAGTTTATTCCCCAAGTGTTGTTATAATTAATAGCTTATCATTTCTCCATGGATGTAACCAAATTGGTGAACCACATAAATCTTTGACTTATAGTTTGCATAATTTGTATTTTATTTGTTTCAAGTTTAATTTTTGTTTTACATATCTTCCCTCTTTACAATTTTGAGGATAATTTTCACATTGCATATTTGTCTTAATAATTGAATCACTCAATCTTGCCATTTCTTAGGTTAGAATTGATTTTATCATCTAGACTCGCCAATTTATAAGTATCAATGGGTTACATAGATAATCTAATCTCAACTTCTATGTGGAAACTCACTTTTACTCCAAAATTGGGGGCATGTGCCTTCCCAACTCTCTCTCTCTATCTCCTTGTATATATGCACTTTACATACTTATCTATATTTTTCCTAATCTTAGTTTAAGAGCTTTACAATGATACATCTTTTCTAAATCAACTTAATAATAGGAAAAGAAGTTACATCGACACACAGGTGTATTCCTAAACCTTGCTCTTTGAATTTCAAATAATTTCATGTAATTTCAATCCTAGATTATATACACTAAGCATATATTTTAAAATTATCTCAGTTCTAGGTCAGACACTAGCAAAGCACTCAAGTTAAGTACATAAAAATACAAGGTGTGTTATACCCACCCAAGTATGCATTCCTTTCCTTTAAACTAGAAAATTCATTACTAGATTAAAGCATGATTTATATGATATTTATGGATTATATATCACCTCAATATTGTACACTTGGAAAAATCAAACATTGGTTGTTCTCAGTTTTAGACCTTTCCCACTTCTGTAAGTATTGCATTTGGTTTATATTGTGCCCCTTAACCTATCTGTTAGTTTGACCAATCTTATTTTGATGACCTGGGCATTATATCTTTCATAAAATTCTTAAAATTTACTTATCTTCCATCTCTACAAGTTTTAAACCTATACTTACTTTCCTATTACCTAGACACTAACATCTAGAACAAATACTAGCATCAATGTTAGCATCCTGACTTGACATAAGTGTCCATTACTCTAAAGTCATTTATTTTAAAAATGAACATATCCTAATGGTCAACCTAAGTACCTTAATGTGAGTTACTTATCCAAAAGGATTGATATAAATACAAGATCAACCCTCATTCATTATTCATGTATAAGACATAGCAACATAGGCACAATACCAAGTATTTTTACCAAAGATCATTCAAAGAGAATTTAATTTAATATATATTCCATATCTCCATACTAGTCATAGGTAAAACACATCTATAGGTCTAAAGTAATAAAGGATCATCCTAAGAGCCTGATTTGCTAAGTTACAAGCTAGGTCATTATTGTACTTGATTTATACATATTGTATGATTCACACATAAGCTAGCATGTAGGGGAGAAATAAATTAGTTTTAGGTCCTCTTCTATAGTATTATATATGTAGGTATCACCCACTAACAATGGAGTCTTTAGGGTCAGCTCAACACCATGTTCCCACTAACCAAGTTTTACCCAAGGTCATAATGAAGATGAAGAACTAAGTTTTTGTAAATTCATTAGGATCAATAGTCCATGGCTCAAATCTTAATGCAATAGATTGATGGTGAATTAAAATTTATAAGCATCTAAGTGGTCACATCCTTTTTTAATATATATTTGATACAAGACACGTGTTGAACCTAGACAGTAGTATTGATGTAACTATCCCAATCTAACATTAGTGTTTAGAGTACCGAAACATCAAATCTAGAATCTAATGACTATTCTATAATCTCCTTTTAGACTAATTTCTACATGTTCTAGATCCATCACTATATTAACATTAGAACTAGCTAATTATATTACTTATTTTTTATTTCCATGCATAATCTAGTTTTAATTTATATATTTAACCTATACTTAACATAATAAATTTAGTGTATATTTATATATGAGTTTAGCACCCAATTGGCCTGTTGTAGATCTTATTATCACCCTTGTGAATTATCATTTCTATATTCTTAACCCTATTATACCTCCAAGTTAGGATAACCTCATAACCATTTTAGGGTCAAACAACTACGTCTAGAGAGTAACAATACAAGCTTATCAAGAAAGCAAGCACACACACAATAGCACTCAAAATTAAAGTAAGAGAAAATGGTCTAATAAAATGTCATACAATGGGCATGTTTAAATGCCACACAATCAAATGGATATGACTTATTCAAATGTCCATAAATCATATAATGACATGTTCAAATGCCTAAATAAAACAAACTATGACATATTCAAATGTCAAAATAGAAAATCATGCCATGGGGCCATAATCAATGGAGCATATTCAAATGCTCGAATAGGAAATAAAATTAAAGACAATATCAAGAAAAAAAAAACACTAAATGAAGTGTCAAAAATTGAAAAATTAGGACAAATATAAGAAATTGAATGAATATAGCATACTAGTTCCTAAACATATGTGTTTGTAAGCAACATTAGGTACATAACATATAAAGTACACTATGAAATGTATAAGTAAGGACATATTCATGTTTAATTATGTAATCTCAAAAATTTTAATGTAAAGTGATCATATAATAATATAACCTATGTGTGTCATGAACAAAGAAGTAGATGTCCCCCAACATACTTATGACATCAGTATAGGGAAAGATTGTCTTTATGTGCATATATAATTTATCTGGGAATGTTTATATCACACTTAAATAAAGTGTGAAGCAAATGTGTATATAAGAAATTAATGATGTTCTATATACTAACATGAATCAAACAATATATGTATTATAAATAGTATAACTAGAAACATGTTGAATTTTTTTGGTATTTTTGAATAATTTGAATGTTTTTGTATTTTTGGATTTTTTTTATTTTTTTTGGAATATTTATTATTTTCAACCTTAGGTTTGATCATTTTAAATATTTGGATCTTAGTTAGATAGGTTAAAAATGGTGCATATCATGTTACTCCTTATGATTTACATGTGAAGTATAAGAATGATTTGCATCATGTGTTATATGGATCAATTTTCCATCATGGGAAAAGGAGATACCTTATCAATTTTAGTTAATTTTGGATTCCATTTGGTATAAAAAAAGGGTACCCACTATAAATTAATATGGATTTTTTTATGGCATAACCTAAACTCTTATTTGAATCACTTTAGGACCACAAGTAATTGGTATTATTATGTGACCCAAGGAGTCTTTCCAACCTAATTTATTTTTTAAGTCCTTTAGATCTACTTCAAGTTGTTGTAAATGTATTACATTGTAAGTGTTTTTTTGTTTATGTAGGATCAACATTGTTATGCTAAAAATAAACTCCACCATGAATAATGTGATTGTTAAAAAAATTTAGTATGAATTATTTTGTGTGTTCAAATTGAAGTGTTTGCTTTGGATGTGCATTGTAATAAATTTTCATTTCTCAATCTTTCTTAGAATGATCTTTCACAAGGTTGTTAAATATATTTTGATTCTAGTGATTACCAAGTTGTGAACCCAAATAATTTGGAGGATCATCAAATGTAATCTTTTGGTCATAAATAATATCTTAGATTCTATGCCTCAAGTTGTAACATATATTTGTAGAATGCCTAAGGCACCGGTGATAATCATAATAGTCAATAACAACATATCCTTTTGGTAGAGGTTGATTCATATCAACCTCAATGGGGGTAGGGAGTGAAATTAGATGACACTCCATAAGGTTTTGAAATATATATACTGTAGATTTAGTTAATCATGTAAATTATCTCTTAGGTACATTAGATAAGATGAGTCAGTTAGGTTTCTATGATATTCTATTGGCCAGTGTTCCACCTTCCATTATAATCTATGCATCAATTTTTGAATGAAAATGTATGTGAATATATACCATAAATTTATGTTCATTGTTATTTGGGTATGATAAAACCTTATTTTCAAGAGAAATATTATGCTTGGTCCATTCGATATATTTCAATACAGAGGCCACATATGGTGGATCTACATTACCTAGCAAGGTTGTCATATACAATGTTGTCAAGAGGATATCCTTGTATGGGGGTGACTTGTGTAACAATTCATAAAGTGAAATTTTATCAATAACATCCTTGGAGGAATTGTAAAATTGGAAGGAGAAGAGGGTATTTCATGCATTCTCTATAACACTTAATGGTACCAAGTAGAATCTCATTATAAATACTATAATAATGAGAAGTATGCAAAAAGATATTTTCTATGTAGTATTTTTTATCCCTTTTCTTTAAAATTATAATTGAGTTAGCCATACATGAACCATAAAAAAAAGAAAATATTATGACATATTAGAAAATGAAATTAATTATATATGCATCTATGACTAATTCCTTGAAAGTAAATAGAAATATGATTTTAAAATATTTGTAGTTTAGAAATTAAAAATTAGATAAAAAAAACAATAAACCCTAGGTTAATCTAAAGTTTTGAGACCAAGTTCAAATTTTTAACCCTAAATTTAGATAAGGGGATATCTAGGTTTAAGGGGATTAAACTAGCTTTTACACAAAGGTAGTGAACTAACCTAATGAGTAGGCCAATTAATAAAAACTTATATAAATAGTATTCTAAATTTACACAATTGAGATTGCTAAAAATAGTAAATTAGAATGATTTATATATATTGTAATGAATTAGAAACAAAGGATAATTAGTTGTTTAACTATGCACATGTAGGTATAATCTATAACAAGCTGAAAGTGGAATAGAATATGATCCTAAAATAGTCATCAAATTTTGTAAATATTATTTATGTGGCCTTAGACACTCACTTCAAATCTAGATAGTTTCATTAATGTAGGTTTCTAACCCTGACACATGTGTCCTATACATAACTATTAATGGATTGGGATGCAACCATATAAATCATTATAGATTTTTTTGCCTTTATTTTGATATCTTCATATTGGTATATAGGTTGTCCCTTTGGGTGACTATGGAAAAATTAGTTACTGGGATCATGGTTTTGAGCTTCCCTAAATATCCCTTTATTTATGGGAATTGCCTACATATCCAATACTCTAAGGAGGGACTCAAACTTATTTAGTTCTCCCCTATGTGTTAGATTATGTGTGCCCAATGATGTAATGTGTGATAATCAAATACATGTAGTGATCTAACTTGTAACTTAGAAAATAGTGTTCATGGGTTTCTCCTTTAATATTTATACCTATATAAATAGTGATTTTATGATTGATATAAAAATAAGGATGAATAGGATAGGTTTGTTCACTTGAATTCTTGATTAAGTGTTTCTTAATATATGGCCTTCAGATTTATATGTGATTTCTTAATAATGGCTAGGTGTTAAATGAATAAGGGTTGATATTTTTTATATACCAATCAATTTTATAAATATCTCTCATGAAAGTAACTTAGGACAACCTTTAAGATACATTTCATTTATAAATTTGAGTGAATTTTGGGCACTTGACACTTTGTAGGAATAGTGGACATTTGCATCACACACGTGTGTTTGTTTAGGATGAAACTATCTAGAAAGATATAAAATAGGTATAGGTTCAGAACCAAAATTCAAGGATAATAATTAGGATTAGAGAATTTTACACATTATATATGTCTTGGTCATTAGAATAACAATGGTTGAGCTAAGATATAATTAATTTAAGGCATAAAGAGATGGTGAACATGAGCCTTTTTGTAGTGAGAAGGTCTAAAACTAAAAGGTAAATCCATGGTAGGTATTTTCAAAGTGTATAAGATTGAGGTACTACATAAATAATATTTTAGTATTTACACAGATAAAATAGTGGAAACTACATTAACTAATACACTACTAATTAACAATGACTTTGGATATGATTTCACTTCTTACAATGTTGATAGTGACATTTGAAATATTTATTTTGATGGATAAAAATGTTCAATATGTGTCAGTTATGTTAATGTTTTCATTACACCTCAAGGTCAACCCATGATGTTTTATTATCATTTTGTATTTTCTTCCATAAATAATATTTCATAATATGTAGTACTAATGTTGGGATTATACACAACATATACATTAAAAATAAAATATCTCAAGATATATGGAGATTCTCAATTAGTGGTCAACTAAGTAATATATATACCAAACAAAATAAGAAAATCTAATTTCATATAAATAATTTGTACATCGATTAATGACACATTTTTTAAATTTTCTCATAAAAAGCATACCTATAAAATATAATTATCATGTAGATGTTATGGCTAGTGTAGTTTCTCTAATTCCTCTTTATATTAATGATGATAATGTTATTTTTACTATACAATAGTTAAAATAATCATCCATATTTATAACACGAGTGGAAGTTTGTGTAATCACCTAACAGTGGTAATTGGATGCTAAGAGTGTCACTTAAGCTAACCTATCTTTAAGCTAACCATAGACATATCATTATGTATTAGACTTACATTTCTAGTCATTTGGTAGACCATAGTCACCTACAGCCTATCAAAACATAGTCCAAAAATTGTCTTCCTAGAGCCTAATCCAACTTTTTAAATAATCTTCCAAGTGGATATTAACACCACATTTGGGACACTATAGCCACATGGCACTAGTGTCCCCAACTGGGTGTTACTATCCTTAGCCCCAACTCTTCCCAACGGATAGTTTTTTAAACATGTGCCCCTTATAAGGTTTGACTAAGCACATTTTCTTATCCACACAAGTAACATAACCCTATAAATACAAGTCTAATTAACCTTTATTCCCTAGATGGAAAATAGATGAAAAAAGATTCAAAATAAAGATAAAGTAGTGCATAATCAAGGTATTTGATAAATATTCTTCCCCAATTTATGAATAATACCATTTATAATATCCTTAAGCCCAATTTTCAAGAATTTCAAAGCTTAAGTACAATCAAGGCATCTAAGTCCAATTTCATTATAGTATTATTTGCACATACATCAAACATTAGGTGGGAGAAATACATCAGACTTGATCCCTCCTCAGAGTATTGGTATGTAAGCAACTCTCTACATAACAGGGTGTTGAGAATGCATAGTCCATCTTACTAACACACACAAAATTATTTTTTAAGCCATAATTTGAAAGAGATTAGGCTTTTCACGTCAAATCAAATTTCTTAGGTATAACACAGAGCTAATGTTTCATCCCCACAAAAATAGGACCTATAGACATAGGCACAGGTACTCCCAAAAAATAGGAATAGTACTACAAAGGGGACATTAGTACCATATTAAGGACACTACACACAAATGGCACTATTATCCATACTAGGTGTTACTATCTAGTGAGTAGATGAATATCAAAATCCTATTGATGACATAGACTATTTCCCATATCTCAACTTTTAGAACCCAAATCATCAAAAATAGTCTTTTTTTAGCTAAGTCTCTATTTATGCCTATTCATTACTAATATTAGAAATTCAAACTAGGTCAAACATCATAAGAAATAAATACTTAATTATTACATATTTATTTGAACAATTTAGGCATCTTATCCCTTTAATCTAACATGGGATTTTCATTGTAAAAACCTAAAAGGTTAGATCATTTGGTGAACCTATTTTACTTCGAATATTGCATCAATCCCTAGCTTGCATTAATCTAAATTTTATGCAATAAATTTAGGGATGAATACTTTTGATTTTATTAATTTATTTAGACAACCTATCTAGTTAAAATCAATTTTACATTAGGGTTTCAATTTATTTTACATCTAATATAAATTATTACAAAAGAAACCCTAGATTTAAAAACCCTAACCCTAGACACACTTAGGGTTTGTATCATTTTTATCCATACACACATTTTCAAATTTAAAATTATTATATTTTCTATAATAATTCATTTTTTTCAATATTCCATAGATTCTTATTCTTAAAATTTTAAAATATACAAAACTTATTTTCCTACCTTCAACTTATAATGTAAGAATTTAACAATAGATTTGATGAAATAGATAAGCATCAATTACAAGACTTTATGTCCAAACATATGGATACACAAGATGATTTCATAAATATTCTTCAATTGGAACTCTAAAAAATGGACAATGGTCAATATTCAACCCCTCCAGTTAATGATGTTTTTATACCTTTAGTGGGGCCCACTCAACCAACTTAGACAACACAAACCAAGCTTGTTATTCAACCATTAGTGATAGCCACAACACTTATGGATATTGTTTCTCATCTAAATGTATAATCCCTTATGCATCAGGTTCTTTATCTATAGTCTAAGGTGTTACATCTTGAGCATGGAGCAACTAAGCCTTCACATGCCTTGTATTCCAACATTCTCTTGCATACACCTTTAGCACATCACATAGTGGAAACTCCTTTACCATCTAGTTTTATGGCACCCAAGCTCACATTATATGATGGAAAGGGTGGCCTATAACACCAATTCATATCCTATCACACATCACGTTTGGGCTATGTGTCCAATGATTGGCTTCTTATAAAGCTATTTTCATGTAGTCTCAAAGATTATGCCCTATATTGGTTCTATTATTTGTTAAATCAATATATCACATCATTAAATCCTTTAGTATACATGTTATTATCACACTTATATATCAACATCAGTGATAATATATCATATGCATAAGTGGCACAAGTAAATCAAAAGTCAAATGAGCCCATAGATGATTATGTCTTATGATACAAGACAATCCTATCAAAATTGACTAGCCCCATGATAAATAGAGAGATTAAAGATATATTTAAACAAATTATATTACCAAATATTCATGAATATATCTTATTCAATAATTTTCCCACATTTACTGATATGTGTGACACATTTAATGATAGAGAGGTTAAGATCTTAGTAATAGGAAAACTTAAATACACAAATAGATCAGATTCAACTATTAAGAGTAAAAGTAAGCCATCATACAAGGTAATGGCCACACAAAATAAAATTTATCAAAAGGCCATAGTTGACGTAGCTTCATATCCTTCTCTTAGATTGGTTTTATCCACTCCTTAGTGTAGAGTCTTCACTAATTTACTAGAGTCACAAAAATGAGTTATAAAATAACTATTGGAATATAATGTCAAATCTCTCTCTCCCATTAAATAGGTTGATATGAAAAGACCTATTATAAATTGTAATTATTCAATTCATTATGTGAGTATCATAGGGCATGAGGCTACACAAAAAATAGATGAATTATCTTGAAGCACAAGATACAAGACCTTATCGAGGCCAATATTATTTATGTGGGTACACCCACAGAGGCATCGAAAAAAGAAAAGAAAAGGAAATTAAGATGTTTTTATATCATTTCCCAAAGTATGTAGCTAATGAGATAGGGGACACATCATGTGTTCATTATACATACTAGGCTCATCCACCACTAGCTTCTAATCACGCAATTATAGAGGAGACACACAAATTGGATAACATTATTGGTATGTATCACACTATAATTTCACATATACCACTTATCACATTTTTATATCAAGATATTATGGATGATGACATAGATTTACATGCTCTCTTCATAAAATCATATATAGACCACCATCCTATTCATATTTTTATAGATGATAATGGGTTAAGCATAAGCACATGTACCATGACACTCTTATAGAAATTAGGCTACACAGAGTAAGATATATTCCCTACAGATATAGTCATTAGTGGTTTTAGTGGCCATGTTTATACCTCCATAAGGGAGATTTTGATTCCATTATAGGTTGTACCAACACACATAGCAACTCAATTTTTATTAGTACCTAGTGCATGTGTATTCGACATATTATTGGGTAGTCCATGGTTACAATAGATATGAACCATCCCATCTAAAATACATCAATGCCCTAAGTATATACATGTTAACTAGGTGGTAAATATTGAGTGTGTCCCATATGACTATCCTCTTCCCATCCCATAGGTAGTACCAGTATAGATTATAATCACACTTCTAGCATAAATGCAAGTTATAGTTCTAGTTCCACTACTAGATATGACACAATTATCAATTACAATAGAGAATACATCTCCTATGCATATATCATAATGTTTAATAGAGTCCTAAGAGTAGGCTAGGTCTACTCTATATTATCTACATGCACACATACTCTCCCTCAGATACCATTACTAGAGAGACCATTGCATCAAAGATACATTATAGATTATAGAGGACCTTCCTTTACTTAGTTTACATTGAGATCAATTATATTTGGGTCTAGGGGTTTTCAACATAGGGAACCTACACCACTTACAACTTTTAATTATACCATATGGGTCCCTAAGACCTCTAAAATTAATAGGGCATCACATTTAGTGCCACTACATCATATCATCACTACTCAGGTAGCTTCAGGTTCTGATTATACAACACACTAGATCATGGTCTCATAATTTCCCTTTCACACTGCACACATGATCATAGTTCCCCTATTTAACATAGGTCATAATGATGGTGAGTATCCTATGAGACTCATTAGTTACTATAATTCCTACCCTTATACATACTTCCTTCTCTTTCTTGCTCTTGCATAGTTTATTTCATATACATGTACATAGCTTATACTCAAAAAATACAAAAATAATACAATATGTCAAAATATGAAAACATTCAAATATTTTAAAAACATAATTTTCTTATAGATTGTATGCATCACTATGTTTACATTTATACTACTTGTGAGATATTGAATATTGCTATCTATCCTAATATAGCCGGTTTTATCATACACATATGCTTAACTTATTCTTCTTGTGTGCTTAAAATTTTTAGATAGTACTCCAATCCACTAAATTGATCTAAACTAGATATCATCTACCCATTGGGGGAATTTACACTGATCCAAGTTTATATATTTAATATATTTTCCAACTTGGGGGCATCTCCAACACATTCACTATAACCAGGTTTTATCTTGTTCATACTATACATTATAATTGCGCATTGATTTATCTTGATGTTGATCATTGCTACTCACTCAGATTTTTTGCCAACTATCACTAGTTAGACTCAGTATATATACATCCTAGTATCTACATAGATTTTTATTACATAGTTATACATGCTTTCATTTCTAGTTCCTAGAATAGGTTTGATTGTGTTTCCTATGCTTATTCCATTTTGGGGGAATTTGAATATGCTATTATTCTTTGGATTTTACACCACTTATCTATTTTTACACCTTGGAAATGTTCCCATGTCCATTGTGTGTGTTCTTTCATGTTTCTATATGCATACATTTGAACATGTCCTTCTATGTGTCTCTATGCCAAATTTCTTATTGTTTATGTATGTGGACATTTGAACATGTCCATGTATGTTTTAATTATTAAATTTAGTGAGATATTCCCATATCCATTGTATTTTATCCCATTATCCTAACTTTTTCATGCCTCATGTGTTTATATGTTTGATTCCTTATATTCTTATAGAACATGACACTTATATTTTATTGTTACACACACACACACACACACACACCAATTTTTAATGGCATGAGAGACCTCATGCATCTAATGTTCCTAATTAAGAGACTTGATGGACATGATTCCCCATCCCCTTAGGTAGTTAATCATATTGTATTTCTATATACATTTCTTACATCTATCTTGACACCCTTGTGTAATGATATATTAAAACATGCATCTTACATTTCCTATTTTTGCTCACATACATTCACATTTTAATGTTATGTTTTACATTATATTGAAATATCATGCACATGTTATGACTAACACATTTTTCACAACTACTTTTTTAGAGGGTAGTTCTTACACAAGTTTCACAATTACCCTCAAAATAGGGGTTATTTATAGGGTTTTGTCGTAGAGATTAGGCTCCTATTTTAATTTTCATATATACATTTCAACACATAGGATAAATTTTAGATATCAAAATCAAGGAAGACAAAATAGAATAGAGACTCAACAATCAGTTTAGATCACACAAAAATTAGACCAACCAATCATTAGCACCTAGATTAGGACACTAGTGCCACAAGGAGATACTATCCACTATATGGCACTACTATCCATTATCCCTAACTTTAGGATAATATATATCATTTAGAGTAGTACACTAGGTACAATATAGATTTGTACAAATATAGTCAAAGGTTTGGAAGTTATGTTAACCTAGATACATTTATTTCATCTCATATTCATACAAGTTGATCAGATTTGGGGGCATTATGAGCACCATAATCACTCATACATTAAGATAAGTTACACAAAATTAGTTATTACATTATTGAGATTTAGTATACTTAGATACTAGATTGGGGGAATGTGCACAACACATTAGTTTCCATATACTTGGCTTCAAATAGGTTGATCAAATGGAATGAAAAATTCCATGTCATTATCTAAATTGTATAAACTTACTATCAAATTATATTTTTTCACTATATTCATGTGTTATTTTATTTATAGTTGTTAGCATTCTCAAGTGGCCCAAATCTGCCTAATATAACTGTGTAGCCATGGAGTCTAATACACAGTTAGATTTACTCAGTTAGATACTCTTAGCACTTTGTGCAATACATTTATAGATACATATACTTCACATAGGGGTCAATGATGGAGTCATGTCCTAATTGAGTTCTTGAGCCACCTATATGAGATGGTCTAACACACTTATAGTATTATCCAAGCCTTTCATAGAGATCAGAATCCACAGATCAAAGGTGGGCAATGATAGAGTCAAAAATAGATTAAGTTCTTGAGCCACCTATATGATGATTGAGCAAGCCATCAACTTAATTCAAGTCATTCAATGAGATGATCACTATGCACACTCACAAACATAGGTTATCACTAGGTTTATGTATTGGTTCATATACCCAACAAGGTGTATGTGTTCCTTTCCTCTCTCTTGACTCAAATTTAATTAGTTATTTCATTTTATCATATATTTTTTCTTTTGATCATATTTTAAAGAATATTTTTTGCATGTTTCATTATAGGTCATTAATTTGGATCATGTTTTCACATACACAAACCTAGATTTAAATATTAAATCTTATCTACGTAGGTTTCACTTCCAAGTTAAGTTTAGGTATGATTATTTTTCCTTTATACTATTCATTTCACTTTAATACAATAATAACATAAAGAGGGGAGGAATGTAATCACCTAAAAGTGGTAATTGGATGTTAAGAGTGTCACTTGAGTTAACCTATCCCTATGTTACACATAACCCTATCCTTATGAATTATACTTACATTTCCATTCATTCAACAGACCATAGTCACCTATAGCTAGTCAAAACATAGTCATAAAACTATATTCCTAGACCCCAACCCAACTTTCTCAACACTCTACCAAGTGGACATTACTTCCACATTTGGGACACTATAGCCACATGGCACTATTGTCCCCAACTAGGTGCTACTATCTTTAGTCCCAACTCTTTCCAAAAAATAGTTTTTCAAATGTGTTACCCTCCTATGTTTGGCTTAGGCTTATTTTATTATTTGCATAAGTAACAAAACCCTATAAATATAAGTCTAATCCACCTCTATTCACTAGATGGAAAATAGATGCAAAAGTTATTCAAACCAAAGATAAATTTGTGCAAAATCAAGGTATATGATCCCTATTCTTCCCTAATTTCTACATAATACCATTAAAGTATCCCTAAGCCAATTTTTCAATAATTTCAAATCTCAATCACATTCAAGGCATCTAAGGCCATTCTCATTCTAGTATTCACTTACACATCCATCAAGGACTAGGTGGGAAAACTACATCAGACTTAAACCCTCCTTAGAGTATTGGTATGTAGATAAATCTCTACACTATGGGGTGTTAAATATTTCCACTTCATCCTACTAATACATAAAAAAATATTACATTTGCCATACTTGTAAGGAGATTAAGATTTATACATCAAATCAGGTTTTCTAGGTACAACATAGAGCTATAGGTTTCAACCATGCAGGAATAGGACCTACAGACATAGGTGTAGGTGGTCCTAGAAAACATGACTAGTCCCACAAAGGGGGCATTAACACTACATTGAGGACACTACACATAGATGGTGCTACTATCTAGTGAGTATATGAATACCATAATCCTATTGACAACATCGACTACTACCTAGATCTTAATTTTTAGAACCTAGATCATTCATGACAGTTAATTTTTAGTGAAGTCTCTATTTATGCATATTTATTTCTATTATTAAAAAGTAAAACTAGGTCAAACATCATAATAAACTAGTACTTAATTATTTAATATTTATTTGACTAATTTAGGAATTTTAGCCTTTTAATCTAACATAAGATTTTCATTGTAAAACCCTAAAAGGTTAAATCAGTTTGCTTCACCCTTTTTAAAGTTAAGTGTTCTTAAACTAATGGTATTAAATTATTGAAATTAAAATATTTTTATATACCCATATGATATTAAAATATGCTATAGAGTTTGCATAAATTTGAAATCTTCTTAAAATAGAAAATAGTCCTAAACATGTGTAAACCTCCATATAACATAAATAGCTTTAAGTATGTAAACATGCTCTAATTGTAAATTATGTGAAACTAACCTATAGACATAGTCATGCTTAAAATAATAATTTTAAATTTGTTTTGATAAGTCAATGGGAGGAATACTAGGGTGTATGACAACCTTGTCTGGATACTACTACCACATCTTGGTTAATTGTATCACTACTTTTCATATTTGGGTCTATGCAATTAACTGCAAGGGTTGATAGTTGAAATTTATATCTTGTGTTGTTACATATAAGGCATACAAAATATAAACCCAATACCTACACATGTACTAGATAATAATTATATAATAAAGGGGGGAATAAAAATAGGTTAGCTATGATGGTTGAGCTAGCCTCAAAATCCTTACATAATCGAGTGTTTTCTACATAGCCAAAATGAGCCTCAAGTTGATGTGGTTATCCCTCCTAAATTGATTATGTGATCTATGATTAAGCAACTAAAATGACCATAGTGAGAATATTTTTTGAAATGATTGACAACATATGTCATTGACATATAATAAACAATACTCAGACTTAGCTTATGAATGTTATAATTTCACAAATTTGAAATAGGTAGAATTAGTGCTCTTTTTCTGAGTGTGTAGTGCCATTTATAGTGAAATATAGTGGGGGGTAATGAGTGACCTTGATTTCAAGCTTCCATTATTACTTATAAATGATGTTGGGTAATAAACGAATCTTGACATCAAAAAATTATGAAAAAATATGTCATGTATCACACTCAATTACCTCATGAGAAGAATTGTGTATTTAAATATGAGATATGTTATCTAATTATCATAGAATAAAACACATATGAAAATAAGTAAGATAGAAATATTTCAAAAAAATTTAGGTCTTGATTTTAAAATTTTGACAATATTTTAATTTTTAATTTTTTGAAAATATTTGTATGGTTTTTAATTTTGAGAATATTTTAATGCTAAAATAAGTTTGTAAAGAGATGTTAAGAATTAAAATTTTGAAATTATAGGAATTATAAGGGATTATAATAATCCTCAACAAGTTATAAAAGTATAGCATAATAATAAGGAAGATAATCCACGCTCCCAATGTATATGTGAATTTCAATCATTGCCATGTAGTGTAATATATGTAAAATTATGTAGGAATGTACATGCTCCTCAAATAGGGAAGAGGCTAAATGTGTGTATGTAAAAATCAATAATATGAGATCACATAAATGCCAAAGAGTATAAGATATGAAATAGTAAGCCAGTACAGTGCCATAGTGATGGATGTTTTATATTATTTGAATTGGTTTTAAAATAAAGAGTGTTTTATTAAAATTTCCTCCTCATTTATTAGTTCATGAAAGTAAAAGTAAAATTGAAAGAAATGGGCATGTATGTGTACCTCATTGAAAGTTCATGCACATTGATATCTAGATGAAGTAAGAGCTCCTCTTTGGCTGGAGAAGAATACATACAATAATAAAGCACTAAATGGAATTTGTTGGTTAGACAATAAGATGGGGGGATTTCCTAGTGTATGCTAGATCTGAGAAAGTAACAACTAGCTAGGATGGGTATCAATCCTCTTTCTAATAAAAGGTTGGATAAAAAGAGATGATACTTGTAGTAAATAGCATAAATATAAATGACATATAATACAATAAAATAAATTTATTTTTTAAATAAAAAACTAATTTTAACAAAAAGTTGATCAATGCTTATGCTAAGGTAGTTGGGGGTTTGATTATGTTTTAGGTTTATCAAGTGACAGGGCCATAGAAAAAAAAATTTGGTTGAGTTTTGATTATTGATTTGGTTGGTTTGGGTGAATATAGGTAATTGGTGATGGTTAAGGTAATTGGTGATGGTTAATATAACTATCGACAGTTAAGGTAACCATTAGCAATTGGGTTAGCCATCAGTGGTTGGGCTAACTATCAATGGTTTGGCTAACCATTGACAGTTACCTGTCAAATTATGGGAATACCAAAAAAATAGGGTTACAAGTTAGGTAAATGGTCATAAAGAGTTTTGTATATGAATTTAGGTCTGATCGAGGTCTAATATAGATCTAAGATAATAAGAATAGAATGCAAATAGAATCTGATCAAGTTATTAAACTTTAGAATAGAAATAATAGAAATGATTAAAAAATGGAAAATACCTATTATCAAATTATTGAAGAATGATAGAAGGTTAAATAAATTTTACCAATGTGATGGTTCTTTGGGCATTCTGATGTGATGCAGATAGAATTTCATTAAATGTTGAATCCTACAAGAATATTTTTGTAGCATATACTTATGGATTTTTTGGATCTGTTCTCCTTCCTGTAACTCTCCTTTTATAAGAAGAAGTTATCAATTGTAAGGGGAATAAGTTTATAAATTTTGAAGAGGAATTTTATAATTAGATAGGTGGATAAAGATGTTAATTTAGGTGCCACAAAGCTGATTTATATTTCCAAATGAAAGGTTGTTAAGTTGGGTACAAAGCTAATATTACACCTAGCTAAAAATTACTTTGATACAGGCTAGGGAACCTAACTGTTAATGGTTAAACTAACCATCGATAGTTATCCTAACCATCAATGATCAAGGTTTGAGAGGAAAATAGGTGAAAAGTGGTTAAAAGGAAGTGGGTTAAAAAAGTTAAGTTAGTAAGCTAAAAAGTGGGCTAGGTTAACTAGGTGGTTAACTAGCTCCAATGTGGGGTAAGGGTTCAAGGTTGTTTCAACATAAAAAATGAGGTAGTTTTTTAGTGTCTAAATTTTGCCCCTTTTTACTATGAGGCTTTGGGTTGATAAGCTATTAAAAAAAAAGTTGGGTAAGGTTAAAGGTTAAGGGTGATGGCTGAGATGACTCCAAATGCCCTAGGTGAGTGGATGCTACCTACATAATCCCCTAGATGTAATATTCAAAAAAGAAATTCAGGATAAAAATAGTTCTTGAATGGTTCATAGGTGGGTTATAGAGAATAGGTGTGCTCTGAGGATAAGGTAGTGATACTTAACTGGTTTCCCCTATATTGAAGAATCATAATAATTCAGTTTGGGTGAAGGCTTATGGAGAAAGGTCATCTCTAATAGCTCTAATTTCCCTAAGTATGGGAGGAGGTATTCCCCCTCAAACTAGGAATTAATTATGTGAAGATCAAATTGGGTCAGGGTTTGATAAATGGTAGATGATAAGTCATGAGGTGGGTGGAAAAAAGGTGAGGTTAGGCATTTGAGATGCAAATAAGCACACAAAATGTAACTAAGTATGATAGAAAATATCATACAAAGACTAAGATTTCCATGTTGGTAATAATAATGTTGTGTTCTAATATAAATTATAAGGCAACCAGTCCCCAGTGTTGGTCATAGTTGATTAGGTTAGTCTTATCAAGTCTCCTAGAAAAGGTTGGTGTTTACTTAGGTATCCAGGGTAGGAAGTTCTCTCGAGAAATTATTTGTTTGTTCATGAGGTGGTGTAAATTCAAATGTTCAACATGGAAAAATTTGTTTATATGGTCAAAAATACCAAGGCAGGGTCATGACAAACCATGCGATAGGTTAGGTTAAAAGGGGCCAATGTCGAGGTGGATGTAATCGAATGGTTAGATGGTTTTATGGAGAAGCATAATCTCCAAAATTTAAGGGAAAAGGTGACTCCAAAAAAGGTTGGTAGAGAAGGGTAAGCTCCATAGTTTGAAGGAGAGGGTGACTCCCAAATAGTTTTGTGGATGTCCAAATAGGTTTCCCCACTTGGGTGTACCATTAGGTTTAGTTTGGGTTGATAGGGTTGATAAATTTGATAAGATAGGTAAAGTTGGATTTGATATGTTAGGTTGAGTGGATAAGGTTTGTTGATAGGTGGTTTAGTAGATAGGTGTTTTAATCATGGTAGGTAAAGTTTAAGAATTTTTATTGGTAGATAATTGTTTGATTTGGTAAGGTTGGTTGAATATGTTGATTTGATAAGTTGGGTGAAGTTGATAAGATAGATTGATTGTATAGGTTAGGTAAGGTAGGTAAAATTGGTTGGTTATTATTGGTTGATAGGTTTAATAGGTTGGAGTTGGTAGATCAATAGGCTGGGGTGATGGTTATTGTTTTGATAAGGTTGATAAGGTTAGTTGAGTTGACAGATTGGGTTATCTGGGTAAAGTTGACAAGGTAGGTTAGGATGGTGGTTGGGGGTGGATAACCTAATAGTTGATGAGGTTGGATAGGTTGAAATTGAGATTAGTAAAAATAATTGTTCAGTTGGTGTTGATGGGTTATTGGTTATGTAGGATGATGGTCAAAGTGTTGGCAAAAGTAGGATAAGGGCAATCTCCAAAAGGGTGAGGTTGTTTTGGTCAAGTTGAAGGTTTTTGGGGAAATGTATTCCCCAATAGTTTGATGGTTAGGGTAAGTGGGTGGTTTTAATAGAGTAAAAGGACGAAGACACATCTCCCTAAATTAAGCTAATTGGGTGGCATGGCCTAAATTACACCTATTGCACTAGGAAAGAGGATGCTACCTACATAGTCCTATGGATGGTAGATGCAATGTGAACTTTAGGCTAGATGTAGTTCTTTCAATTTAGTGTTTGATAGTTTTGATTGGAGGAAGATTATGTGATTGGATAAAAGTAACCTCCAAATTTTAGGTTTGGTTTGGTTTTAGTTGGTTAGGATTATGAAGAAAGGTAACCTCCAAGGTATAGGATAAAGGTGACTCCCAAAGGTAAAAGGTCAAGTTGCTTCATTGGTTGGTTGGTTTGATATGTTAACTTAATTGGATGGGTTGGGTGAATGTGATTGGTAGTTATTGATTTGTTTGGATAAGGTAAATAAGATTGATTTTATAGGTTTGATGGGTTAAATTTGTTTTGGGTTGTTTCATTGATAAGTTTCAATGATTCCAAAGGGAGAACACATATCTTCCCAAGTGATCATGAAAGTATAAGGGGTAGGATAAATGTTTTGATTGATAAAGACCATGATGGCAATATGGGTGGGTTTATGAACATAAAACCCTTGTAATGATTTTGCTTTGTTATTAGTTTGATGGTTAAAAAAGGTAGCTTGATTGCATGGTGTCAAGTAAGCTTAATATCTCTTGATTTGTAAAGGAAAAAAGGGGAAATGGATGGTAGGTAGTGGGTGATAGGTATGGTAACCTTCCTATGGGGAGGGCTTGCCTCTTATATAGGTGATTTAATAACCATGATAGACAATTCCATGTCATATACTAGGTGTAGATTTATCGATGCAAGAAGTCTATTGATGAAAATTAATTATGTTATTCTTGGGATAGATTGTTTTTTATATATATAGGGTCTTATATTGATTGTTTTGATAAGCTGGTGAAGCTAATCAATGTAAAAAGCTTCAAATGATTGATTTTGACAAAGTTACCTTAGCTATCCTTCTAAGGAGTGGTCTAAGTTTAGGTTTGTTCATATTTTATTGTTGTCCTTCAAGGGAGAAATCTATTTTAAGTTCAAGAATTTTTTATTATTTCAATCATTTATCCTTCAAGGGAGTAGTTTTGAATACTAAAGATGTTGACCCAAATGATATTATGGTATCACAAATGTTTATATGCTTTCTTAGACATGGACCATCTATATAGGCCTAAGGTTTTCCTTTATGGAGGAAAAGCCATGGCATAATAAGGTTGATGATGGGTGGAAGATGTGATTTTAAGTGACAATGACCATGGGATTCCATCTGATTAGAGATAAAAAATATCCATGAAGATCATGCCATGGTACCCATGCTTAGGATTATGTAAATTTTGTGATGGATAATCACATGATCCTATTTTTATTCAGTTGTCCTTAAAGATAAAGAGATGAAGGTGATTGAAAACAATGGATGAGCTTAAGTTAGACATAAAATGACAAGAAACTTGGTTTAACCAAGGAAAAAATGTGAATGCCAAGTGTTTAAGAGGTTCAAGTTTAATATGCCCCAAATCTATGCTTGCATGGATGGGTAATGTCAATCAGAAGAGTAGATGTCCCTCAGTTACTTTATGACTCTTGGGTAGATGGGGAAAAGGTATGGCTTGATAAAAAAGGTGAGGTTGGTTAGGTGATAGTTTAATGGAGGAAGATAGCTTAAAAAAAAATGTGTAAAAAGTAGTCAAGAATGGATAAGGTTAAAGTTATTTGGTTAGTTTATTGGTGGGTGGAGAAGGGTAATCTCTAATGGATAGTTTGGCAGAGAAGGGTAATCTCCCAATAGGTCTGGTTGGGGGGATAAGGTGATTCTCTAATAATTTTTATTAGGTGAAAGAGAAAGGTAATCCTCAAGAGTTCAAAGTTGGTTGGTTGATAGGTTTATTTAGTTGGTTTGGGTTAAGTGGGTTTGATTTATTTTTTAGAGTTGATAAGGTGGGTTGGGTTGATAAATGATCAAAACCTTATACAGGTCAAGTTCCCCTAGTTTGCTTTTTCCATGGACAATCAAAAGATGGGAAATTAATTCTGAAGTGAGGTGATGTTTAGTAAAAAGGTTTTAGGATGGGTGAATATGACTTCACCCACCACTTGAAGGGTTGTTAGTTGTTATTTTTTAGTGGTTAGTAGGTCAAGTTCACAGGTGGTGGTTCTGGTGCGATTTCCTCTAATGCAACAAGACTAAGAAAAGAAAGTTAGGTTGGATTTAGGTAGGGTAGGGTAAGTCTGATAGGTCTGATGTGTTTGATGGGTTGATTTTGGTTTGGGTGGTTAGGTATGTTGGTTATGGTTAAGTGGAAAGGTATGTTGATTATGGTTGATTGATTTGGTGTAGAGATTGGTTTGATTGGTTGAGAGAGGTAAGATAAATAGTTGAGTTGGTTTGTTGGTTTGATTATTTGATTTAGTTGGTGAGGTAAGGTTGGGTGGATGAATATAGGTAAGGTTAGGTTAGTGGTATGTTTGGTTAGGATAATAGTTGGTTTGGGTTGGTTTGTTTTATAGTCTTTAAGTTTGGATTGATAAGTTGTATAGAAGTGGTAAGTGGAAAAGGTAGGTTGGTTGGTTTCACATGGTTGAGTGGAAAGGGGTGGTTGATTCCACATGGGTGAGTAGAAAAGTTTGGTTGGTTGGTTCCATAAATGTGAGTGGAATAGGTTGATAAGTTAACTCCATAAAGTTGAGTATAATATGTTGGTTGTATGGTTCCTTGAATGTGTTTTCAAAAGAAAGTTAAAAAGAGTCCACTTGGTTGATAAGTGGTTCAGTTGTGGGTTGTGCCATGGTTTCCTCAATAATGAGTGAAGGAAGAGGTTTGATGAGTGATTTTTTGATGATATTTAAGGATAGGTTGGAAGTTACATATAAAATTTTCTTTGAAACCTCCTTTTGATTGATAAGGTTTTGGATGAGCATCTTAAAAGAGCCATATCTGTTAATCCCATGTCCCTATGTGTGATGATAGGAATAAAATTCATCTTCTATAAATCAAATTGGTTTTATAAGATAATTATTGATGGGTTTGATTGGAGGGAGATCAATAATGGTAGCCTCCAATAATTTGTCAAGAATGGAGGTGTATGATTCCCTTAGTGGGGTATACTGCTTGGGAAGAGGATTCACTAATGGTTCTTGAGTTGGTGAGCTAGTTGGTTGGTTTGATGAGGTTTATAGATTTAATAGGTTGGTTTGGTGGGTTTGATAGGTTTGATAAGTTAGGTAGTTTTGATAGGTTAGGTAGGTTTGATAGGTATTTTTTGTTTAGACTTGATAAGGTTTATAAGTTGGGCAAGGTTGGAAAGGTTGATATGGTGGGTTAGTTTGATTGGTGTGGTTGGATTGAATGATTGATAGGTTGGTTGGGTTGATAGGTTAATAGATGGATGGGTTGATGGGTTTGTCTATGGGTTGGTTGATAGGTTGGGGTTGATACAATTGGTTGAGGTAATTGATATGATGGTTGGGTTGACAAGATGGGTTGGTTTTATAAGTTATTTAAGGTTGATGAGATGGGTTGGCTTGATTGGTTTGGTTGGATCGATATTTTCATTGTTTGTTAGATTAATAGGTTGATAGGTTGGGTTGATAGGTTGGTGTGTTGGTTAATAAGGTGGGTTAAGGTAATTGATATGAGGGTTGGGGTAGATAGCCCAAGCTTTAACATGGTTGGCGTGAGTGATATAATATATGTTGATAGGTTGTTGGTTGGGTATGATGATGATCAAATGGTTGTTGATAAGTGATTGGTTAGTTGTAGGTGAGGTTGGGTTGATTATAGGTGGGGTTTGATTTATCATGGATACCAAAAATATATGACTCTAATTTAATCATCTAGTCTATTAACATTGTAATTAGTTCAGGTGGTAGTTGATAGTTTTGGGGTTGATTATGGTTGAAGTTTGATGATGATGAGTAGAGTTGGGTTAATGATATGTAAGGTAAGGAGCATAGCTGACTCGAGATGCTAGGTAATGCTCAGATGTAAGAGGGTTATAGTCTTAGATTCTAACAAAGATAGGATCTATAGAAAAGTTTATAAAAGGGATCTCCATTTGAGCAAGGTAATGGAGATGAGAGTAAATGAGGTCAAAATGATGGAAGGTTGATGGTAGAGGTCGATTCCTCATAACTTGAACAAAGAGTCAACAAGAAAAAAAGTCTAGAAAGTAATGCATAAACTAAGTGCATGAGCTCCTAGGGTAAATTTTATCTCATGTTGGCTTATGCCTTAGTTAAAAATATGTGAGGGTAGTTTGGATTAAAAATTGGGTACTAGATAAGAAAGCTAAAGATGGTTTCAGGTAATGTTTAGATGCTCAAGAAAATTTGTATTAGACTGGGTATGTAGCCTAGTACTGGGGGCTTTTTCCCCACACTTCACAATTTTGAAGTCAGGTAAGGTTGCTTAGCCAAGATATACCATATGTCCACGTCTTATACCTCAGAAGATAATGGAGTGGGCTCTCCCATTGGTGATGAAATTCAAGTGGGATTACCAAGTAGGGTAATGTTATCAACTGGGTGGTGAAATCCCAGTTGGGCCTTGTCTCAAGTATGTTATGGTGTGTTGATTTATTATGTGTTTTAGGATTTGTGTGTGATATACAAGTGAAGCTACAATAGACTACTTACCTTTTTAAGTTACTAGGTGAACCAAAGTAGCAGGCAAACAATGGATGCAAGGCTTGTTTTAAGCCCAAATGGAAAATTTTAGATTTATTTAGATGAGAAAATAATAGAGAGAGAGAAATCATACAATGTTGACTAAGAAAAGAAAGGTGGTGAGTCCCATCAGGCATACCAAAATGTTTTACTCAACTTTCCTCCCTATTTCTTAGTTTATGAAAGTATAAGTAAAATTGCAAGAAAGGGGTGTGTATAAGTACCTAGTTAAAAGTGCACATGTGTTGATATCCAAATGAAGTGAGAGATCCTCTTTGTCTAGAGAGGAAGACCTACAGTAATAAATCACTAAATGTAATTTATTTGTTAGATAATAAGATGGGGGGATTTCTTAGCGTATACTAGATCTATGAAAGCAACAACTAGCTAGTTAGGCTATCAATCCTCTTTTTGCTAAAAGGTTGGATAAAAAGAGATGATACTTGTAGTAAATAACATAAATAAAAATGATATCTAATACAATAAAATAAATTTCTTGTTTAAGTAAAACAACTTATTATAGAAAAAAATTGATCAATGCTTATGCTAAGGTAGTTGGGGGTCTAATTATGTTTTAGGTCTATTAAGTGATAAGGCCATAAAAATAGAATTTTGGTTGAGATCTAGTTGTTTATTTGGTTGTTTTGGGTGAATATAGGTAACTAGAGGTGATTAAGGTAACCATAAATGGTTAAGGTAACCATTAGTGGTTAGGCTAACCATCAGTGGTTGGGCTAACTATTAGTGGTTGGGCTAATCATTGATGGTTGCTTGTCAAATTCTAGGAATACAAAAAAATAGGGTTATAGGTTAGGTAAATAGCTAGAAAGAGGTTTGCATATGAATTTAGCTCTAACCAAGGTCTAGTATGGATCTAAGATAATAAGAACATAATGCAAATAGAATATGATCAAGTTATTAAACTTTAGAATAGAAATAATAGAAATGATTGACAAATGGAAAATACATGTTATCTAGTTGTTGAAGAATGGTGTAAGGTTAAATAAATTTGGCCAGCATGATGGTGATTTGGGCATTTGGATGTGATATGGATAGATTTTTATTAAATGTTAAATCCTACAAGAAGATTTTGGTAGCATATACTTATGGATTTTTTGGATCCGTTCTCCTTCCTGCAGCCCTCCTTTTATAGGAATAAGTTGCCAATTGTAAGTGGAATAAGTTGATAAATGTTAAATAGGAAGTTCCTTATTAGATATGTGGATACATATTCTAATTTAGGCACCACAAATCTTATTTTTATTTCCAAATGAAATGTTACTAAGTTGGGTGCAAAGCTGATTTCACACCCAACTGGAAATAGCTTTGATACAGGTTAGGGAACCTAACTGTCAGTGGTTAGGCTTAACTGTCAACGGTTCTAATAACCATAAATGGTTACCATAAACATTATTGGTTGAGTTATGAGAATAAAATGGCTGAAAATTATTTAAAAGGAAGTGGGTTTGAAAGGTTAAGTTAGCAAGCTTAAAAGTGGGCTAGGTTAACTAGTGGTTAACTAGCTCCAATGTGGGGTAAGGGTTCAAGGGTGTTTTGACATAAAAAATGAGGTAGTTTTTGAGTGTCTAAAAAGAGGGTAACTAACCAAATTCAGAAATTAAATCTATGGTTTTTAACAATTCTTGGATAATGGATGAAACAAGTTTTAATAAATAAAAGAAGTTGTCTACAAGGAAAATTAAAGTAATTAACTGATGATATCATTAATGGGCATGTTTGTATAACCCATGTCATGAAATTAGGTAATAAAATATGGTGATGAATAATTTCCAATGGTAGATGTCTCTAAATTTGAATAGAATCCATATGTTATAATATAATTCTCTAAATCATTACTCATATGCTCATGAAAACTCGCATCCTTATGTGTAGGAGAAGAGGATGTAACAACCTATATATATGATGAATCTCTTTGAATAACATGTTGTGCATTAGGAGATGAAAACCTATTTTTATGTTTCACTTTCTACATAGAAGGATGTACCATACTGTATGAAAAAAATGAATATGTTCATGTGTAACTATATCATCCTCATAAGTAGATAGAAAAATTGATTATGTAATATTTTCATTATAAATTGTAAGATGCACTGGTAAATGTTCTTGAATAGTTATGTAAACTATCTCATTACCATGTTTCTCAATAACTCTACTAGGTAACTATTATATAGAAAAAGTAAAAATCATTTTTTTTCCAAAGGATATTCATATTGTATTCCTTGATTTTTTACCACTTGATTATCATGAATAGATTTGAGATATCTATGCAATGTAAAAGATAGTTTTCTAATATTTTATATCCAAGGGAATCCTAGTAGTACATCAAATACCATTGTGCTTGATAAAACTAAAAATGGATTGAGCACTATGAAAGCTCCCACTTATAAAAGAAACATTATGTGTCAAAGAGTATCTTGTGTATACCCATTAAATGCTTTGACAACTCTATAGTATTTTATATAACCAAGAGTATGAATAAGTTTTATGGTTCACACATTTTCACTTGATCCACTGTTTATCACGACACTATGAATCAATTACTTGGTAACATATTCTCGATTAAAGAGTTTATGTTTCTTTGAATCATCATCAAAAACTTCACTATCATCAAATGTGATCATAGGATGTGATGTTTGTCTAATTATAATTTTACAAATAATGATATAAAATTGATGTATGTATTATAATGAGGAGGATGACTAATATATTCATATTGTAATTTAGAATTATCCTTGTTATTTGCTTCATGATTTATAAAAGGATCTTTGTAAATTTTCATGTGTACATTATAATTTGCTTTTAGCTATAGATCTTGAATCTTATGTTTAACCTTGAAATATTTATTTTTAGAATTCCCAATACATCTATGATAGTTGTAATATGAATTGCTACAAAAATTTACAGATTGAGGTCTAGACATATCTATCTCCATCGGTGGAGGAAGAATGATTACATTGCATTTTATGATTGAAACACATGAGGAGGTAATGGCAACTTTTAAAATTTCCTCCTTGGTGGAGGTTGTAATTGAAGATTTTGTGGTAGTTATGATATAACATCAATTGTAACTTTTACTTCATTCTTGATTTTAGTTGGTTTATTCTCATAATTTGGCTCGATTTGAAACTTGACATTTGAATTATAAGGAACATTTAAAACATACTTGAGATTATTCAAAGTAAGCAACTTGACTTCATGCTCTTTGACTACATAGCATAGTGCATCAAAGGATTTCAACTTATAAAAAATAATGGACTCTTGAAGAGGAGAGAGGAAGCTTTGTGTACATATATTTGTTGACGTAGGAAAATGCACCCAGTGGCAGGAAGTTGAGCTCCTGCCTTCTCCTCGCAACATGGAAACTCACCTCTCACCTGTAGGACTGGCAATGCTAGAGGGGAGAGTCTCTAGATAAAGGCTAGCTCCCTTTGATGCATCATGTTTGTTCCAGCAAGTGCAAAACACACACACACACATATATATATAGCTATATAATGGGGGGGATGAAAAGGGAGAAAGGGTGAAGGAAAACAAGCTACTCTAAAGAGGTGATGCACCAAAAATAAGTTGATCTTATCACATCCACACTTGAAACAAGACAAATGCATACATACACTTCACATTTGGTAGAAGAACCAAGCTGCAGGAATCTGGTAGGGAGGCTTTCATGAAAACATAGAAAAATAGGGGTTCACCAAGGTGCTGTGAAATGCACACTGTAAGTGATCTACTCTACTCCTGCACTTCCAAATGTCATCAGGTCCATGTGGATTCTCTTCGGGCATTTCTCTTTGTCCTATCACCCTGCTGAAGGGAAGGTGACCCTTCAGCATTTGAAAGTGTTCCTTTTGTGCTTGGCTGGAAGTCCCCCATAAGGACACCTACCCTTCAGGGTCCTTCGGTGGGTCCATTGTATCCCTGGACTTCCCCCCAGACTCCCGCAGGCTTTGTGTCTATAGACATTTTCCCATGGACAAAAAGTCCATGAAAATTCTCTTGGGCTTGCTTGCTTTGTATATCTTGCAGGCTTTTATCCACATACATTTTATCGCAGACAAAAAGTCCATGGAAATTCTCCTAACTTAGCTTTAAACTTTGAGGTGCACCCAAATTCCTTTAGACTTTTTGTCCAAAGGAATTCCTTCAGACAAAATTTTTGAAGGAATTCGAGACTTAGTCAATTTTGAACTTAGGCAAATTTGGACTTACCCAGATCTTTTCCTTTTGAAGCACCTGCCCTTTGAAAGGGTACTAAACTTTTGAACTACCCCTCAGCCAAGGGCATACCCTTAAACCAAGCCATTGAACCAAAAATGGTTCAATGGTTCAAGGGTTCAACCATTGCATGCTGGTGGACTAATGAACCAATGCCGATGAACCTTTTGCCAATTGAACCACCACTTGAACCAAGCCATTGAATCAAAATTGGTTCAACAGGTCAATGCTTGGAAATGTTGAACTTGAAGATGGACCCTTGAACCAAAGGTCATTAAAACACTTGAACCAGGCCATGAACCAAACATGTTGAACTCATGTAACCTAGAAATGATTGGCATTGAACAGCAGGGGAAGAAGGTGACCAAAAATTTTGCCTGTAGGCAAAATTAGTCAACAAATTGGTGACTCATATGGGAAGCATGCCTGCTATGCTTAAAAGCCCAACTACCTTGAAAATCCATTGGGCACGGAGTCAGATGCAGCTATAACAAATGTTAGCAATAGCCCCAAAAGATTCAAGAATCAAACATGAAGTTTTACCCCACACATAAAGGGAAACACACAAGGCTAAAAACACTACCTATGCAAATTTCACTTAGGGAAAATAGGAAAAACAAATGAAAACAAACTATTATATACAGCTAACCAAGGATTCTCACCTCCCTCCTAGATCAAAGGGGAAACTTCTCAAGTTCCCTTCCTAGCAAGAAGACTTATGGTGCTAGGCAAATAGCTGAACGAAAAAGAGAGTTTGTGACCTGCTCCTCTTACCTACCACCTGAGTTGGATGGTATTTGAGTGGATCAAATTCAAACATGCCTCCATCATATATGTCTTTTGATTTTCCGTAGAAGCCTGTTAAATGTTGGTCCTTCATATTGGTGCTCTTCACCAAGAAATCAATGGCTACTGGCTCATCACCATAAGCTTTTTGATCTACACATTCCCTCTGCAATGTATCATGGTCTGACCCATTTCCTTCTGCCTTATTGAAAATCCTATCAGACTCATCCTCTACTTCTTCTTTGCCTTCCTGAAGAAGGGTGGCTATGGTGATGTCTGAAATGGACTCACAAAATGATTTCTCATCCCATAGAAAATCACCTCTTTGTTTAATTCTCTCTTCTTCAAGGCATTCCTCCAAGAAGATAGACCTCTCTTTTTCCTCTTTACTGATCAGAATTTCTAGATTTTCAAAAATATCCTTCTGATCCTCCTCTAACTTAAGCTCCTCAGTGTAGTCACCTTCATTATCAAAATAGTAAAGAAGTTCATCAAACAGAAGGGGAGAGAGCTCACTATGCTTTTGTTCCTCCTCATATTATTGGAACATCTGCATATATGCAAGACCTGCATCCTCTCCATTACTGATAAGGTCTTCACAAGGAGCATTGATGATGATTTCTTCTTTGTTGTCACTCATGACAGCCACCTAAAGAAATATAGATTGGATCTTCTGCTCCTCACTCACCTATTGTAGAATAGGTTCTTCCTTGAGAAGGGGTGAAGTGGGAAAACCATGTGGAAGAGGAGGCAGTCCTTGAGCTAGAATCAAATGATTCTCCTCTTTCCACTTGGTCAGCACTTCATCAATATTAGGTGTGGCCTGATATCTCTCTTGGAAATGTGTAGGTGGGGTGTGCTTAGACATGGAATGTGCCATTTGGTCTGAGTTGTCCATTACACATTTGCTAAGGAATCTCTCTCTAGATTCCAACTCTGCTATTCTCTTGGCTAGATCTTCTTGGAAAATCTTTTCCTAGAGGTTGCCAGCATCATCATCAGTAGGAGCAGCCTCAACTTCTTCAAGGTTTTGAGAAAAACCTTGCTTCTCTTCCTTTCTGCCCCATGATTTTACCATCTTTCCCCAGTTTAGGATCTCAAAATTAGAAATTTGCTCCTGTGAATAGGCAGCATCTTTGTTTTCCATAAGGTCTTGGGGCTCCTTTGCAAGGTTTGGAAGTTTGAACTCTCTTTCAAGAAGCATCTTCATCCTAGCCTCTAAATCTTCAATTTGCTTGGCTAGATTATCCTAAAAGAGTCTTTCTTAGAGGTCACTAGCATGATCCTCTTCAAAGCTCTAAGCTAGTTCCTGCCAATCCTTCCTCCAACTCAAAATCTGCACATTATGCTAAAAAACTTGGGGAGGCTGAGGAATGCTAGGAAAAGACTATTGATGCACTGGAAGAGTCTCTAAGAGAGGGACGTGTTAGCTGGTGGTATTTATCACAATGGAAGATTCATAATATAAGGAGTTTAGAAGGTTCATCTCCATGGGAGGTTGCTCTAATGCCCTCTAGTGTTGGAAAGATAAGCGCACAGGATTGAGAGTGAATGCATTTGATGAGCTAGAGTGAGCAAGTGCAATCTAATAGAAAGGATTTGGCACAAAATAGGGGGCCTTCTTTAGATTATGAGGGGGCACACAAGGCTGACTGCCTTGAATAAATGGATTTCTCCATTTTGTTACCTCCTCCATAATGGGTTGCAAGGCCTATGTTTGCCTAAACAAGCACTCCTCATTATACATCAGCTCTTACTAATATCTATACTACTCTTCTAGTCTATTGATCTCCATTTTTTGCCTCTCAAACTCTAGCGCCACCTCCCCTATCGTTACAGGACAACTAGGAGGGCTGCTTGAGGTGATTCTCTAAAATTTTTGAGTCTGATCAAAATCATATGAAGGAAAATAAGACCCATGATTTTTTGCAAAAGAAGTATACATTAAAGATGTGATTTCTAAAGGCACCAGGCTACTTAACTAGTAGATAAACTCAGAGTCACTAGATGCTAAAAAAATGATTTGCTATAATAGGACCAACATCAATCCTGAAACTTTACTGAGTTGTCAAATTGTGTCCCACTGGGCATGCCAGAATTGTTGACATAGGAAAATTCACCCAGTGGTAGGAAGTCAAGTTCCTACCTTCTCCTCGCAACATGGAAACTCCCCTCTCACCTGTGGGACTGGTGAAGCTAGAGGGAAGAGTCTCTAGATAAGGGCTAGCTACCTTTAATGCATCATGTTTGTTCTAGCAAGTGCAAAACACACACATATATATAGCTATATAATGGGGGTGAATAGGGAGAAAGGGTGCAAGAAAACAAGCTACTCTAAAAAGGTGATGCACCAAAAATAAGTCAATCTTCTCACATCCACACTTGAAACCAGACAAATGCATACATACACTTCACATTTGGCAAAAGGACTAGGCTACAGGAATCTGGTAGGGAGGATTTCATGAAAACATAGAAAAATAGGGGTTCACCAAGGTGCTATGAAATGCACACTATAAGTGATCTCCTCTGCTCTTGTACTTCCAAATACTGCTCTTCGCTTATCAACTACAAAGATGGCACCTTGTAGACAATAGGTATGCTGGTGTTGAACCTGTGAGAGCATCAAAAAATAATGACTGAACACAAACAACACTTAAGACATACTCAGAAAAGTCTATCCAAGATGGAGGTAAAACTACATTTATTGATTCAAGTGAAAAATTTTGCCAGGGCTATGCCTTATAAAAGTGAAAGATCATTACAAAATGACAAGTTCGTAATATATATGAGAAACTAGGAAGCCCATTTGGCACTCCCTCTTTACAAGTAGAAATCACGTCCCTTCATTGGGAAAAATAAGTTGCTCAAAACATTAATGAGCTGTGTGCTTTGTCTGATCAAAATCTACCCTTTCAAGGTCAATACATGGTTTGTCCACCCATTAAATGTAAAATGGAGAAACCGGTTGCTTTACTAGCTATTTGTGTCCTCTCATGATCAATTCACAGGAACTATTTCACCTGCTAGAGTCACTTTTCAAATTGGCACCACTTGGACTAACTGCTTGCTTATTTCATGCTTGTATCCTTGTCTTTTCTCAATTTTGTCTATCTGGCTCCTTCAGCCCTCAGGGGTGAACATCCTGGTAGGTCACTACATTATGGCCCCTTGGTTAGCTCTCTCTTAGTTGCAAACAAATGGCCATTTTGCTTTATGAAAGTTGACGTTCATATCGCTGTCATGTTTTGAAAACCAATGGCTAAACTATTTTGTTAATTTTGACATCCTCCAGAATGTCACCATCCCTATCAAAACATCATCGGGTCCATGTGGTTTCTCTTCAAGCACTTCTCTTTGTCATGTCACCCTCTCGAATGGAAGGTGACCCTTTAGCATTTGAAAGTGTTTGTTTTGTACTTCGTTGGAACTCCCCTGTAAGGGCACCTACCCTTCAGGGTCCTTTGGTGGGTCCCTTGTATCCCCAAGCTCCTGCGGACTTTGTGCCTACGTACATTTCCCTACAGACAAAAAGTCCATGAAAATTCTCCTAGGCTTGCTTGCTTTTTATATCCCATAGGCTTTTGTCTGTGGACATTTTCCCAAGGACAAAAAGTCCACGAAAATTCTCCTAGCTTGGCTTTAAACTTTGAGGTGCGCCCAAATTCCTTCAAACTTTTTATTTGAAGGAATTCGAGACTTAGTCAATTTTGAACTTAGGCAAATTTGGACTTACCCAGATCTTTTCCTTTTGAATTGCCTGCCCTTCAAAAGGGTACTAAACTTTTGAACTATCCCTCAGCTAAGGGCATACCCTTGAACCAAGCCATTAAACCAAAAATGGTTCAACAGTTCAAGGGTTCAACCATTACACGCCGATGGACTAATGAACCAAGGCTGATGAACCTTTTGCTGATTGAACTACCATGTTGAACCATGCCATTAAACTGAAATTGGTTCAATGGTTCAACGCTTGGTAATGTTGAACTTGAAGATGGACCCTTGAACCAAAGGTCGCTGAAACACTTGAACCAGGCCATGAACCAAACATGTTGAACTTGTGCAACCTGGAAATGACTGGCATTAAATAATAGGGGAAGAAGGTGACCAAAAATTTTGCCTGTGGGAAAAATTGGTCAATAATATCTTTAATCTCATTACAATCCATTTGATTTTTCATTTTGTAAAGTATATTTTTATACCTTAGCACATATTCACTAATTGTTTCATTATACCCTTATTTGATCTTTGTAATTTGAGCATATGACAACTTTCCCCAATGTTGATAGAAAAATGTCTCAAAAAATGATTTTACAAAGATTTGAAAGCCTTTATTGATTGAAGAGGAATTTCATGGTTCTATAATCCAAGAGCATAATATTTGATACTTCTTGGAAAAGGTTGTTTCAATGATTTATCATTATCTGTATAATCTAGACAAGTTACATATAAGGACAAAATGTATGTTTAAGATCACCTTTTCCTTCATAAAGAGGAATCTTGAGAACCATAAAGTTAAATGGTAATGGATAAGATGCAGTTTTGGGTGCCAAAGGGTTATGTAACAAGGAACATGATTCTGTGGAAAAACTAGTGTGAGAAATGGATTTCTCAATATGGGCCAACTTAACTTGTAATTCAAGTATAATATGTTCTAGAATAGTATTTGAAGAGGTAATAAGAAGAGTGTAAGTATCATGAGTGGGAATAGGCATGGATGCATTTTGGAGACTAAGTGATGTTCCCAAACCAAGAGATGGTGTTATAAATTTATAAATTAGAAGAGATGAAATATTATAAGTAACATCACTGGAAATGCTATCTTGAGTTCCGTTTTACTCATCTCTACCCACATATAATAATCATTCAACATTTTCATGATGCTCACTAATATATTGTAGGATTTTTCCATTTTCATTTATATCATTAGACTTTAATTAAGTGTTTTATTTTTAAATAATATCCAAGATCCACCCCTCAATAGGGTGCATAGTAAGCAAGGGAAAATATTTTGAATTTTCCCTTATGATTTAACTCGTAATATATGTTTTCTCTCATTCCCAAGTCCTTTTAGATTGGATAGTGTCATAATGAGTATTAGTAAAAATGATCTTGAAAAGAGGCTTGACTTGACTTAGTTCATGAGGGGTGGACATAACATTATACCCAAGATCTATTTTCCCCTTATTAGTAGGAGTAATATGATAGGTAATTCCTTAAGCATGTTTATCTACCCTTATCTAAAAATATAATTATAATTATGTAAATATGTAAATCCAAAACCACATCAATTGATATCTATTAATTAATTAGTCGAATGTGGTATACCATGTGGTACAATATTACAATTGTTTGAAATAAGAAGATCATGATTTTTTTCATTAGTCCATGTGGATTTTGAAGATTGCATACATGATTTTTAAATGTTATAGCAATGTTAATTAAATTTTAATGGGGATTTCTCTAAAGTAAGTTTTAGAATATTGTTAATTTTAGATTTGGAAGATTATCAAATTATAAACATGTAGAAATGAAATAAATAACATCTTAAAAACTAAGAGAATATTTTAAAATAAAATGCATTATATTATGTAACATATTAGAGAGTATTTCATTCATTGAACCCAATATAAATACAATGAAATATGAATTAAAAAATATTATATTATTATATCTCCAAGAATCTGAATGGAGCCACTAGGTTTTGGTAGGGGGTACACAAGGTACTTAAGAAAAAACCTATAAGCCTAAAAAGCTCTGGGACATTGTGGGATACTCATGACCTATAGAGGCTATCTAGTTTACCAGCTTGCACCAAACTATAGGTAGACACATAAACTTAGTTAGGGATAGCATGATCAAGTGCATAAAAGATGCAAGTATATATAATGGGTATAACCATAGTAAAGCAAGAAATAAGGGGTAACATTCAATGCCTAAAGAAAGAGAAAGAAATCTATTTAAATAGGATAGTATTACCAAACATTAAATACATTTCAAAAACATGCAATCCTATGAATTGAAATATGAGTTCAGAAATGAAATGATGTTTTCAGTATAGAAAGAGATAGGGATAACATATAATTTTAGAAACCTAAGTTAATGCCTATGTCCAAATGAAACTATCACTATCATGTAAATGAGTGAGGGAATGTCATTTGAGTCTATAAACTAAGCTATTTGAACATGAGGGAATACACTAAGTAATTTAATAATCCATAACCAAACAATTTAAGCAATGAAATATATTTTCAAAAGGAAATATGTTTTTAGGTTTAAGAGCATACATAAATATCATAAACTAATATCAAACATATTCAAAATGAGATCAACTAGCATGAAAATGGTAAACCATACCATATATGCTACACTAAACAAAGGAGTTTCAATTTGCATAATAAAATACCCTAAGATCAAGCTCAAAAATACTGTGTAGATGTTCTACCAACTAAGAATCAAGGTTTGAGACAACAATGAAGGAAGATAGGGTTGTAGTGTAGAACTAGGTCCAAACCAATGTCCAAATATCCAGGAAGAGGTGACTTTAGAAATTGAAAGGATGTAAGAGCTCCAACCAAGTGCACAAATTAGGTGCAATGCCAAATGTGGAAGCTAGCAAAAAACCACAAGGAAGTAGTAACAACTAGAAGTAGAAATGGAGTCTCTAATTCAATATGTAGTAGTATATGGGATCCTCTATCACCAAATGAGCTCAAGATCACCAAGAATGAATCAAGAGAGATTAAAGGTGTAAGAGCTAAAATAATGAATAATAATGAATAAGAGAAAAATGAATGAAATGGAATGATATATGTCACCCTATTCAAGATTTGTCAGTGATGTCATGGATTTATCTAGGTGAGTGGTTGAAGTTTCTTGATAGTCTAAGTGTTAATGAAAAAGTGTACAGTCTACTTGTCCTAGTATGCTCAAAGTATGCTTGGTTGATATTCATTTTTGGCATGGTTAAGGATGTTTAGGGATTAGGATGGTTATTTAAGCATGTGTGAGTGGTCCTATCAAAGGTAAATAATGATTGGAGAGCTTTTGTAAGTGCATGGTGTTCATATGGTTATTCATTAAGTTCATCTTGACATAATTGGTTCTATGATAGAAAAAATTGAGTAAGAAGTTTGATAACATCACGATTGCCATGTATGGATGCATTATAGTGAGTTGATCATATGGGTGTGATAAAATTAGTCTCAAGTTGATATGGTATAAATTTTAGATCATTAAAGTAAATGAAACAAAAGTTATTAAGGTTCAAACTTGGCCTTCTAGGCAAATTACAGTAGTTTTTATTCTTAGCTAGATCGTCACTCCACATCATGCAGATATAGATGAACTAAAAAGTTTGTGCATTTAATTTAGGTATAAATAAATTATATAATGGTCAAATATTACATGTATATTTTTTATATAGTGCTAATAATCTACCCTAAAAATTTGGAGTCTTGAAGTGTTTTCTAGCTTGAGATATAAATCTTCAAAGATGCTCTAGTAGACTATGATGAGTTAGAGACTATCAAGTTTAACCACATCAAAGAATAAGGTCATTAGTTATAATATATAAAGTTCAAAATTAATTCAAAATATTGATTCAATGTTTCATTTAATATTAAACATGTCAAAGTTTGCATGCGTAGGTGACAATTGTCATAAAATCACTAGTCTAACAAAAGATCAATGGTGAGCAGTGGTTCATACTGCCAGAGATAAATGGTGTGGGACAAGTCAAAGAGTCAATAGTTCACACAAGATTTCCAAGTGGAAAAATAATAAGGGAATGTTATTAAAATTCTCAAAATTCATGCAAGGGTACCAAGTGTCATAATATCATTAGTTTTGAGTAAGATCTAATGGTGAGCACTACAAGATAAAGACATGACATCTACTATAGAGATCAACAATGTGATTTTGGTCAAGATTGATAGAAAACATGAGATAGAGGAACTCTAAGAATTAAAATTAGAGATAATATAAAAAATATTGATGGAGCATGTTTGATCCAAATTTTTAGGAAGTAGTGAGATGATGACAAGTGCTCGATGTTTAACTATGACTGTTTGAATTTCAATATTTGAATTTAACAAAGGAAAGACCGGTTTATGGTTTTTGAGCCGTATATTTTTATCTACAAATTTTTTTATGGTGTAGTAAAAATAAAAAATTTAGAGGACTTCAAGGTGTATGTATTAATATTCATTTAAAGGTCTAAATGTTTGTACGGTCAAAGGTATTGAGCTCCAAAGTTGACTGTGTTCATTCATGCTCTATAAGTAACCCAAAAAGGGTAATTGATTTGTTCATGATGGTATTTCAATGTTTCTAAATGAGATATATATTGTAGATTATTTTATACTCCATGTGGACCATTTGTATGGATTTTCAAGGTTTTAACAATCTAAATACTATATGAACAAATACTTAGAATTTCAATATGTGTTCATTCATGATGACTGTGTGTAAAGAATGTTGTTTAAGAAAATTATTCTTTAGAAGAAGAGTGTTTTAGTGATTGTGATCATTTCAATATATCAAATGGATCATGTATAATGGACCTATGCATTTAGAAGTGGTTCTATGTTTCTTAGTTTTCTTGAAGAAGTGTCAAAGAGGTGAATGGGTCTTCATAGGACCTAAAAGGTGTCTTAGGCCTATTTGAAATAGGTTTGTGATTAAAGGTGACCCATTTATATTCCTTAAGAGTGAAGGCATGTGTTATGTCCAAAAAATAAGGTTTTTAATGATATAATAATCATAAAGTCTCTATAAAATCTAAAATCAAATGTGGTGATTTCTAGACTTGTGAGATTGGAGACAAGTGATGTGTGTGAGATATGGAGTGAAGGAAAGGTTGTGTGCCCAATGGATGGGTTTAATAACATATCAGGTTGATGACTATGTATGAATTGTAGGTTATATTTATAATGTCAAAGATAATGCTCTTCTAGGTTTGAAGATTTAAGGTGGTCAAAAGGACTTGATCATATTAAGGGTAGGTAATGCTTGTGAAATAGGTGTTTCACTAAAGCTAGTCAAAAGGACTTGATCTTCCTAGGGTTAGGTGCTCCTTATGAAATAGGTGTTTCATAAAATTATAGTTAGAAGGACTTGACAAGTCTCATATTTGTGATAATCTTATAGGATAAGTAGTCTATGTGTTTTCAAGATTGAGAGTGGGTTTTATTCTCCAAGAGAGTTTCCCACAGATATTATATTGTGTGTGTGAACTTATAATATTGTTCATTATTATAAACATCTTGTATGCTTCATGAATGGTTGTATTGAATTCTTAAGTTTTTGAAGGGTTTGTAAATTAAGTTATACTATTTGTCATCATTGATTCACCCTCCCCCTTTTGTATGGTTATACCTCTAATAAATGGTATCAGAGTCAGTCCTTGCAAGTTTAACCACTTGTAGGTGATCAAATGTACAATGGTTGACAAAGAGGTTGTGGCTTGTCTTCAAGACAGACTAGTATGTGCTTTATCAAATGTCAATGAAAGAATTGATAATGTGAAGATGCAAGTGAATGATCTATAATAAACAATCAAGAAGCTATAGGTCATGATGGATAAAGGTCTCAACCAAAGGGTGGAATAATTAGAAAATAAATTCATGACTTACTCAGATGTGCTCTTCTCCAAGGATAAAATGGATTTCAACTCCACCAAAAGGGTCAACAATGAAAATTCATGACTCAGTAATGACCAAGAGAAAGGAATGTTAAATATGAATAATGTCTTCAATGGGCATTTCTTCTCCTATAATTAATTTGGTCATAGATATAGGGATTGCACTTTCTCTCCAAATATCAAAAGGAATCTCATATGCTATAATTGTAACCAACAAGGTCATATAGCTAAAAACTAAAAAATATATTTTTAGAAAAAGGACGTATAAGTCATTGACACCATCAAATGGTTTAAAGAGACTAAGTCTAAGATTGAAGAAGAAAAGAAGTAGAATTCAAGTGGTCCACCAAAGGAAGAGTCAATGTTTATTCAAGTAGCCTTGCATACTCAAGAGGATGAGAACAAGATATGGTTCATAGATAGTGGATTCTTAAATCATATGATAGGATACAAGAGCAAGTTTATCTCTCTTAAGAAGCCTAACCCAGGTTCAGTGATATTTGGTGACAAAAAATATGATATCATAGTTGGCAAAGGTACTGTGAGTTTAGAAAATGGTCATACTAGGAATGAGAATGTCTTATATGTATAAGGTTTGAAACATAATATTTTAAGTGTGATATGGATGTATAAGAAAGGAAATGTTTTTAATTTTCATGATGATGTATGTGAAGTAACAAAGGCTGGAAGATTAGTTTCAAATGTTTATAAAATAGATAACATGTATGTATTCCATGAAATTAAGGAGGAGAGATTCATGAGTCAATTGAAATAAATATAGCTTTGGAATAAAAGGCTTGGACATATAAATTTTAATAATATGATAAATATCAGTTCAAAGGAGTTGGTAAGGCATATACCCAAGATTTATAATATTCCTCTTTGTCTTTGTAAGGCATATCTTCATAAGAAGTAGACCAAAAGAAGATATAAATCTAAGGATTTATCTACTACAGATCCATTAGAGTTGATCCACATTGATCCATGTGGACCTATGATAACTCAAAGTATTAAAGGTAATAGCTATTTCATGCTTATCATTGATGATTTTACTAGGATGACTTGTATATTTTTCCTTAAAGAAAAATCAATTTTTTTTTTCAAGATTTATGGCATTCAAAGTGCTTATGGAAAATGATAAAGGGTCAAAGATAAAGTGTGTAAGATCAAACAAAGGAGGTCAGTTTTTCTCTCATGAATTTGATGATTTTTGTGAGAAATAAGGGATAAGAAGACAATAGTCTATTTCTAGAACACCACAACATAATGGTGTTGTTGAAAGGAATAATAGGACTATTCAAGAGTTAAGTAGAACCATGCTTTTAGTTTCCAAATTATTAGATGGTTATTGGGAAGAGGCATCCAAGACTTTAATTTACATCTTAAATAGATGTCAATTTAGACTAAACACTGATAAGACTCATTATGAGTTATGGAAGTATAGAGCAACTAATGTCAAACATTTTAGATTATTTGGGATCAGGTGCTTCATCAAAAGAGATGAAGAGAATCTTGGCAAATTTTATTAAAATTATGATGAGGGAATCTTCTTAGGTTACTCTTCTATCATTATTACCTATAGGTTCTTCAACAAGAGACTTCACAATATTTTTGAAAGTTCAAATATAAGGATAGATAAAACAAGTAGAATTAAGAAGCCAAAATTATAGGTAAGTGACTCAATGCATAATTCTATTGTAAATAATGATGAGTTATCTATTCAAATAAATGATGAAGATGAAGAGGAGGAAGAAAGACAAGAATCTAAATCTCCATCTAGAAGAATTTAGAATGATCATCCAATGTCTTAAATTATTAGAAATGTTAGTGCAAGTTTACAGACTAAAAGGAGAATGTTGATCAATCAGAATCAATAATACTCAGATCTATTATTTATAATTGAACCCAAAATATTCAAGGAAGCTAGTAAAGATGAAAATTGGATTGGTGCAATGGATGAAAAACTTGATCAAATAGTAAATAATGAAACATAGGATTTAGTTTCTAGGCCAAAAGATAAAAATATGATAGGTAGCAAGTGGGTTTTCAAAAATAAGATGAATTAGATAGGATAAGTCACAAGGAACAAAACTAGATTGGTATGTAAAGGATATGCTTAGATTGAAGGAATAGATTTTTATGAGACTTTTTCTCTTATGGCAAGAATGGAAGCAATTAGAATCTTTTTAGCATATGTAAGTTTCAAAGGTTTTAAGGTATACCAAATGGATGTGATATTTTCATTTTTGAATGGAAACTTAGAAGAATTCTACATTTAGTTACCTAAAGGATACTTCATGTCAAATAATCAAGATTTTGTGTGTAATCTGAAGAAGGCACTTTATGGTCTTAAACAAGCTCATAGAGTTTGGTATGATATGTTAGATAAGTATCTTTTGATTCAAGGTTTTAAAAAGGGGGTAGCTAATATACATTAAGATAGAAGGCAATCATTAATTGATAACGGTTGTATATGTTGATGACATAGTTTTTGGATTTGAGAATGATAATATGAGTAGAGAGTGTGTAGATACTATGAGGATTGAGTTTCAAATGTCAATGTTGAGAGAAATTTATTTCTTATTAGGATTGCATATTAACCAACTTGATGTAGGGATGTTCATTTCACAAGATAAATACATCAAGGATATGCTAACAAAGTTTGATATGATGGATTGTAAACTAATGGGTACTCTAATGATTATAAGATGCAAATTAATTAAACTAGATGACTCACCAAAAGTTGATCAAACATTATATAGATCCATGATTGGAAGTATTTTGTACTCTATTACTTCTAGGCTTGATATCATGCAAGTAATTGGTCTTATAAGAAGGTTTCAAGCTAATCCTAGAGAATCTCACTTAAAAGTAGTCAAAAGGATCTTGAAGTATCTGGCACCATATAGTATGGCTTCTGGTATCCCAGAAGTAAAGAATTAACTTTGAAATCATATACTAATGTAGATTGGGTAGGATGTGTGGATGATAGGAGGAGTACTAGTGGTGGGGTCTTCTTCATGGGAGAATGCTTGGTGTCTTGGTTAAGTAAGAAGTAAGCCTCAGTATCTCTATCAACTACAAAAGTTGAGTATATATTAGTTAATTTTTGTTGCATGCAATTCATGTGGATAAAAAAACTTTGGAAGATAATAGAACGTGTCCTATATATTGTGACAATAATAGAGAAATTAGTAGCTTAAATTATCTTTTTATACACTCAAAAACTAAACACATTCCTATTAAACATTATTTCTTGAGAGAAAAAGTGAGTAATCAAAGTGTTAAGTTGGAGTATGTGCCTATAAAAAGCAACTTGTAGATATTATGACTAAACCATTATCAAAATCTACATTTGAGTATCTAATACAAATATTAGGTGTCATTTCTTTCTCTATGAATCAATAAAAGGTTGTTTGGTTAAGGGGGAGAAAAAATTTCATGAGATTGCTCAAGAGATGGAGAGAGAAGGTGAGTAGGCCTATGTGGTGGTTCTTCATGGTGTATGGAGATATGAAGATGCTCAAGAAGTGAAATGGCTCAGAGATCTTAGGGGGAGTCCCTCTTAGATGTTTCTTGGTGAGTTCCATTAGATTTTAGTACTTTTGTGTGTTCTTTCTTCATTGGTTGTAGTGTTTGGTTAAAGAGAGAGTTGCCATGTAGCAAGAAGAAGTTGTCAATGTAAAAAAGAGGTAGGATAAAGGTAAGGGGGAGTGTGTATCATCATTTTAAGGTGGTATTTTCCTATTTGTGGTCTTTTTAGGTTCTCAATATCAGTTAGTGCCCACTTTATCGTTGTGTCAAAGGGGGAGAAGGTTCTTATTGTGAGAGTACTTGAAGAGAGAGAAGTAAGGTGAGCTATATGATGGGTATTGACATCAATGACAAAGAGGGATATTTTTGGAGAGTTATAATTGATGTCATGGAGTTTTTTAGGTGAGTGGATGAAATTTATTGATAGTCTAAGTGTCAAGGACAAAGTGTGCAATGTGTTTGTCCTAGTGTGCTTGGTTGATCTTTAGTTTTGGCATGGTTAAGGATGTTTAGGGATGACTATGGTAATTTAATAATGTGTGAGGGGTCATATAAAATGTCAAGAATGATTGGAGAGCTTTTATAATTATATGGTATTCATCCATTTATTCATTATTTTCATCTTGGCATAATTGGTTCTATGATAAAAAAATTTGAGTAGAAAATTTGATGACATCATCATTACCATGTATGGATGATTCAGAGGGAGTTGATAATATGGGTGTGATAAAATTATTCCCATGTTTATATGTTTAAAATTTTAGGTCATGAAATTAAGTTTAGTAAAAGTTATTAAGGTTTAAATTTGTCCTTCTAAGTAGATTACAGTAGTTTCTATTCTTAGCTAGACTGTCACTACATGTCATGTAGATATGGATGAGCCAAAAAGTTTGTGAATTTAATTTAGGTATGAATAAATTATATAATGGTAAAATATTACATGGATATGTTGTATATAGTTCTAATAAGCCACCCTAAAAATTTGGTGTCCTAATGTGTTTTCTAGATCGATATATAAATCTTCAAAGTTTCTCTAGCAGACTGTGATGGTCAAAGAGCATCAAGTTTAACCATGTGGAAGACTAAGGTCATTAATAGAAAGATATAATGGTTAATTTTAATTAATAATTTTTATCTAATGGTATGTGTAAGATTTAAAATGTTAAAGGTTTCACACATAGGTGACAAGTGTTACAAGCTCGCTAGTCTAATAGAATATCAACAATGAGCGACAATTTATATTCACAAAGATAAATGGTGTGGGAAAAGTCAAAGAGTTAAAAATGCATATGGGACTACCAAATTGAATAAGCAAAAAGTATTTTTAGTAAATTGATTATAAGTTACATGAGGTGCCAAGTTTCATAATCTTAGGAGTCTTGAGAAATATCTAACTGTGAATGCTAAAAGATAAAGACTTGATTGATTCATAGAGATCAATAGTGTCATTTTGGTCAAGATTGATAGAAATAATGAGATGAGGTCAACATGTTTGATATTTAACTTTTGGAGAGTGGAGCATTGAAATTTAAATTGAGATACTCACAAAGATATTGATGGAGCATGTTTGTTCTAAATTGTGAAGAAGTGGCGAGATGATGACAAGTGCTCAATGTTTAACTATGAATGTTTGAATTTCAATATTTAAATTTAATGAAGGAAATTCCAATGATTTATTTTTGAGCCATATATTTTGATCTATGCAAAATTTCATGGTGCATTAAAATGAAAATTACTATAAGACTTGGAGGTGTACCTGGAAATATTCATTTGAAGGTTTGAATGTTTGTATGGTCAAAGTTAATGATCTCCAAAGTTGAATGTGTGTCATTCATTATCTACAAGTAATTTGATAAGGGTAGTTGAGTTTTTCATGATAATGTTTAAATGTTTAAAGATGAGATAGTTATTGGAGAGTATTTTAGACTCTGTGAAGACCATCTGTATGGATTTTAGAGATTTTACCAGTCCATATATATTATGAGCACATGCTTAGAAGTTGATTGTGTGTTCCTTTACAGTGTTTGTGTGTAAAAAATGTTGTTTGAGCAAATTTTGCTTTAACAAAAGAGTGTTATGGAAACTATGATCATTTGAGGATGTAAAAGGGGGCATGTGTAGTGGACCTATACATTTGGAAGTGGTCATATGTTTCTTAGTTTGCTCAAAGAAGTGTCAAAGAGGTGAATGGGTCTTTATAGGACCTAAAAGGTGTCTTAGGTCTATTTGAAAGAGGGTTGTGATTAAAGGTGACCCATGTAGATGCCTTAAGAGTGAAGGCATGTGTTGTGGACAAAAAGGAAGGTTGTTAACATGATAATAATCATGAATGACCTATAAAAGCTGAAATCCAATGTGGTGATTTCTAAACTTTTGAGATTGGAGAGAAGTGATGTGTGTGAGTTGTGGAGCAAAGGAAAGGGTGTGTGCCTAGTGGATGGGTTGAAGAGAAGAGCAAGTTGATGAATATGTGTATGACATGTAGTTAATAATTATGATGTCAAAGATAGTTCTCTTATAGGTTTGAATATTGATAGTGTTCAAAAGGACTTGATCATCTTAGGGGTAAGTGATCCTTATGAAATAGGGGTTTCACTAAACCTAGTTAGAAGGACTTGACCAGTCTCATGTTTGTGATCATCTTTTAGAATAATTAGTCCATGTGTTTGTAGGCTTGAGAGTGGGTTTTATTCTCCAAGAGAGTTTACCACATAGATCTTGTGTTGTGTGTGTGAACTTGCACTATCTTCATTTTTCATTTCTATAAACATCTTGTATCCTTTATGAATGGTTGTATTGAATGATTAAGTGTTTGAAGGATTTTGAAATTTAATTAGATTATTTGTCATAACTGATTCACCCCCTTCTCAGTGATTGTACCTCTAACACACCCAAATGTAAAAAAAACCCCAAAACTAGCCATTTTTTGCCACTAAAGTCCCAAGCATGACCATTTTAGCTAGGCTATGGCCTAGGCTATGGGTTTCCCCCATAAGCCATGGCCTAGGTCAATAACTCATCATAGGTGGTTAATGGGACCCTAGAAGGTCTCCAAGAGGTGTCTAAAGAGTTTATTGACATACAAAATATCTAATCAAGTGTAGGGGATCCATATGTAGAGAAAGAGAGTGTTTATGTAAGTGGGAAATGTCTCCAATAGTATGAACTAGGTTAGTATTCTACACATGAGCTGATGTGTAATCATAGGGAGGATTAAGGTCATAAGAAATATGATTACATATGCCCCTAAGGTATAAGTATTCAATGTTTGAATCAACAAGGAGTGTTGGGTAGTACCTAGAATCCACATAAAAGTAAAGGAAATCAAGAACCAAAATGATAAAAGAGAACATTACCTACACTTACTAGATAAGGATAGTAGTAGAAGAAGTTGATGGTGCAATCCATGGGTGAGAGTGTAGATGCTACATAATCCAAATCCAAATCCATCTCTAGATCTGACTCCTTCGTAAAAGGGACATACGTGATATCAAATCAAATCATATAATAAATAATGACATTCAATAGAGAACCAACTCTATTTTTCTCTCCATAAGGGATATGGGTGACCTAGATGTCCTAAAAAGAGGAGAACAAATCATGCACCACCTCAAAAATGGAGAGAAACTTAGAGTTAAAGATAGATCAAACAATGGTGAGCTAAGACATGCATAAGAGTGAGTCATATAATAACTACACCTAGCATGCACATAACACACAAGCATCATTCAAAGCATCAATGATTGCATGATACTTAGATGCTTTGTTAGTCTTACTGATAAGGAGGTAACTAATTGCAATAAGCTCATAATCCCATGGGTCATCAATAATCTAAACAATAGTGGTGGGTCTTGGGTTACCTCAACTACCACCATCAGTGTGAATCAACAATAAGAGGTGAACCATGATGGGGTTTAAATATGCAAGATTATGATATAAAAGGATTGTCCTAACATAGAGTAGGACAAGTGAGTTTCACAATGGAGACAAAGAACACAATCATGGGGTAAGGACCAACATTGACTATGGGATGTGGTGATGAAGGGTGGTAATATGTCCATGAAGGGAGGAAGACTAGTTGGTGAAGACAAGAGGAAGTCTTGGAGAAACCACAACCATAAACCCATATCTATAATAACCACAATGAAAGAGGAATAGGGAGTGAGCAAGGATTGACTACAAATAAGCTAAGAAAATACTAATTTAAAGAATAAAAGAGATCAACTTCTATCCCATGGTGTATTTGATAAGGAGTACATATGTTTGATAAGCCAAAGAACTTGGGGGTCTAAGAGACTATAATGGTCCCAAAACACAACCAAGTAGGTCTTAAAAAGAGAATTAGACTCTGCCATTACATCCAAAATGGGCCAAAACCCCTAAGATGAAGGTTTTATGGTTCCACGAGTAATGAAAAAATGAAATAGAGGTCAAAAGAGGAAAAAAAGAAGGCCTCTCACATACTCCATGGCCTAGCCCACTACCAGGCCACTAGACCCATGACTTGGTCCACTACCAGGGCATAGGTTAGCCCAAAAACCCATGTCTTAGGGCAAAAATGGCTAAAAATAAGACCAAGGAGCTTGGAAAGGTTGGAAAGGGGGGAAATAAGAAAAACTAATATTGACCTTGTCTAAACATATTTTTATTGTCCCATTGCTTACATGACTAATCCACTCTCATGTTGTTATGTTTTAAAAACATGAGGGGGATTCATAGTGTTAGAGGTAGGAAAGACACCTTATTTTGTAGATTTACCATTATTATGTGGTGGCCAACTAGGAGAGAGTGTCTCAATATCAACCATAATGAGGGGTAAGGAGGGGTGGTAGGAAGACTCTAAAAGATGAAAACCAGCCAAGGAAGGATAGAGTAAGTATTAAGAAACCACAACCACTAGCCAATACCACCTATAAGAATTATAGATAAGGAGAGAGGGAGTTGGTATAGGGTTTAATACAAGTAAACAGTAACATGACCAACTAAAATAAGTATATGACTCTACTTATATTCTTAGGTGTATCCAATGAGGAGTGAACAATCCAAATAACCATAGAGACCCAAAAACTCTGATGATGGATGCCACTAAAGGGGAAATCCACCACACAAGGACTTGGGGAGGGTGTTCTGGTAATCTTTGAGGCTCACCAAACTACCATAGGCCCAAGCCTAAGCCTACCCCTAAGGGCAGGGTACCACTTTAGCTTAATTAGAGGTATACCCCCAAGGTAAGCCATTTTTATCCTAAAAAGAGGCCAAATAATATGGAAAATGTCAGAATAATGATATGGATCATCTATTACCCTAGGTTCACTAGTCATGACCTAATACATAGGAGTTCCAAATGTGGGGTAATTATTGGTAAATGAGACCTTTGAACCCAAACAAGTGAGAAGATGGAAGTGTATACAAAATGTGGGCATGATCTTATTGTAAGCTCTCCTCTTATTGATTTCATTGTGTGTTACACCATGGATGGAATAACACTCAATATCCATCTTATCAACTCGAAATATCTCACTAAGAGAGGGATTGAGAGTGCCAATGCTATGATGGGATAATCATGACAAAAGGGAAGGAGGATCAACATCCAAGGATATGAATAAAAATAAATATCCCAAGAGTGAAGAGATAATTATATGCCTAGAAGTAGGAGGCATCAAGGGTCACATAACAAGTGTCATAGGAGTGAATATCAATCGATACTCATAAGGATCTAATTGTTCATCCTTTCAAAATTAAGATTAAAAGTTAGGAGCCTTGGATGAACCCACAAGGCCCCATGAAGAGATAACCAAATCCTTGTTATAGGGCTTTTTCTTGGCATAAATAAATTACTAGAGATCTAGGTCTGTATCCAAGGTGTGAACCTTACCTTCATGCATGAACTAAACTAGAAGATATTTTTTTAATGTGATGGTTTGTATGGTAGCAATTCAAGGATGGCCAAGGATCATGCTTTATGAGAGATAAAATTATAACACATAAAATTCAAACTTGATAGTATCGGGTCCAAACTTGATCCAAAGCTTCACATTACCACTAAAATAAATGTATCATTGTTGAATCTAACATAGTTGTGGTGAGATTCATAAGCTTCTTATGTAAAATACCTAGCTCATTGAACACTCATAAAGGCATGATGTTCAATGTGGAAAATTTATTGATGATGCATCTCTTGATGTGAAATTCATCTAAAAAGGGCTTAATGTAGAGTGGGAACTTATCCCTCATTTCTAGAATAAAAAGATTTGATAAAGTGGTAGTGTTAAAAGATAGGACATGTGGGTGAGGGTGGTTAGGGATGTCTAAGTTGAGAAAAACCTTAGCATCATATTGTAATGGCACCTCATGGGATATACCAAGATCATTGAAGATGATCCCTCTTTCCTTAGGGAAAAGGTAGAGAAGGTCCCGAATGGATATTTTAGTTGAGAGGCCCTATAACTCCTCTATGATGGAGTACAAGAACTACCTAGCCTAGGGAGGGATATTATGCTAAAATTTAAATTTGAGTTTAGGATTCCCTACCCTAGCTTCAGGTCCCTAAACCACTAGATATCTAATTGGCTTAGTTGCATAACCCAAACACATATTGACAAAGCACTCATAATTGACAAAGGCTATGTCAATTCTCATAATGAGCTTATTGTTATCATACTTGGCTTTCCCTTTCAAGTCAACCAAGGATGAGGAGTCAAAAGAGGTAAAAGATCAAGAAGAAGAGTGGTGGACCTTAGCCTTGAATTTCTTCATCTTATTTTCCTTATCATTTTTAGGAAGAAATTATATGAAAACATATAAATTATGGTTGGGTTTGGAAAGTGTGGAGTTTTGGGGAGTAGGTGAGGTCTTCACATAAGATTTTTGGGTGACAAATTCTTATTATAATGCCCCTTAATCTGGTATAAGTTGTATAATTTGGTAGGTTCATAGGGATACAACACCTACTACCCTCCTATACTCTTTTCAAAGACCTTTTTGGATGGCCTCTTAATCAGAGTGTTGACCTCATAGCCATCCTTCTTATCCTTATTCTCAATAGGAGAATCAGTGACACCATCACTAGTCACATTATGGTTATGATCACATGAGGAGGATGACTTTTGATCTGGTATGGGTTTAATGTCTCACTCACCTCAAAGACTTAAATCTTTAGACACTCATTAATAGCTTCATCATAAGAGGTGGGTTCATTATTGAGGATCTCAAGATGAACCTCCTACCTTAATGCTTGTGTGAACATGTCATAGATATAATCATTTGAGAGCCTTTTCCTACACATATGGATGATTGAATTATACCTATGTATGAAGTCAAATTTAGACTCACCCTTCACTTTTACCATGGAGGTAAGTGATTATATGCTAAGGTTAAATGGTTTGGAGATATTTAAGTACTAGAGGAAGTCATCTAGAAGGAATTGGAAGCTAGAAAGAGAATCTAGAGGTAGATTTTAAACCAAATAAGAGATTTGATTCATAGGGAGTGAGTAAATAACTTCAACATTTTTCGTCATCCTATTCATAATCCATACACTCCATCATAAATGTCATGAAATGTTCTATGGGAATAGTATCATGGGTCTTATTAAACTTAGGTAGTTCAAGGATTAGATCAGGAAGAGGAATAACATGTGCCCAAGGGACTATAAGATTCCTATAGAGATCCTCATAGTTATGGCTAATAGTAGGTTGGAGATGAGCTCCATGAGGATTTTCATAGATTTTATTATGTTTCCTATGTAAGTGGACCTAATCATAAACCTAATCATGCTAAGGGCAATGTTGAGGTAGCCCCTGGTGTGAGAAATTCTCATGATGGAGATCATCCCAATCATGGGGTGTAGGATGACCACAAGATAGGTGTCATTCCCTATGGGGAAGATGATATGACATGACATGCTTATAAAAATTATCATGTTGACCTAGGTCTCTATGATGTTGGCCATATGTCTCAAGATGAGAGTTTATATGAGGGATTTAATGTTTAAGATATACATAAAATGTATATCTAGTCTATAAGTGGTGATCAAAATCAATGAACTCATATGAAACTCTAAAGTAAGGTCTAGGAGGATGCAAATAGTCCATGTGGTTTGTTTTCTTCATTGATTCAAAATTTATATCTCTCAACATGAGGGGGTTCCTTCCATAGAGTCTCCCACTAAGAAAGAGGTAGGGGGATCACTTGAGAACTTTTTGAGGCACTCAATCTAGATTGGGTGTAACCTCTATCTCTAGAGGAAACATGTTGCCTACTTCTAGGGGAAGAAAAGTGATCTTCATTCACATGAAGTTGCCTACAAAAATCATCAATGATTACACGTAACTCATCAGGCCTTGATCATGAAATGGGGTCATATTCACCCTTAAGAGGTGAATGAAAATTGGGATAAAGTCTTAGGGATGTATCCTTAGATAAGTAAATCTTATACTAGTGGAAAGATGAGTAATCCTATTATTTATAGGTTTTCTAATCTTGTTCCTTCCAAAACATGAGAGGGTTAAGGTCACTATGCTAGGTCGAGGGAACCTCCTAGGTCATATGATGTCTATGGTACTCCATTATATCCTTAGCTTTCTCATGAGTGAGCTCAAAAAATAAGACACTGAATCCAATGGGATTGGCATCTTAAGGGTGGGAGGCTAGCCATGGATGTAATGAAATAAGAGAAACATGAGAGATAACATAAAAAAGGTAAATAGTTAGAGAACCAATAGATATAAGGACACAAAACCAAGTCAAGATCAAACAATAGGGGGAGATCCAAAACACAACTAAAATCAAATCCTTGTGGCTATTAGAGGGGAAATGGATAAGAGAGTTCTAAAGAGGATAGAACTATAATGAGACCCTATGTGGGGTCCCATTGGGCATTGCAAAATGTAACTCTAATAATTCAAATAGAGCCACTAGGGTTTGGCAGGGAGTGAATATGGTACTTAAGCAAAAACCCAAAAGGATAAAAGGTTCTAGGATGATATGGGCTACTCGTGACCTATAGAGGCTATCCAATTTTCCCATTTGTACCAAACTATAGGTAGACTCTTAAAATAGGTTAGGGATATCATGATCAAGAACACATAAGATGTAGGTATATCTAATAGGTATAACCATGATAAATTAATCAATAAGGGGTTAACATTCAATGCTTAAGGAATGAGAAAGCAAGCTATTTGAACAAGATAACACTACCATGAATGAAAAATGTTTCATAAACAATATATCTTATGAATTGAAATATAATTTCAGAAATGAAATGATGTTTTAAATAAAGAGAGATAGAGAGAGCATACAATTTTAGAAACCTAAGCTAATGCCTTTGTCTAAACGAAACTATCTCTAGTATGTGAATGAGTGAGGGAATGTCATTTGACTCAAGTAAACTAATCTATTTGCTTGGACATTAGTTTCTAAGCCCAACTCAGCCATCCCCACTAACCCATTTTTATTCCCACCTTTATTATCTAATTTATATTTAGTGGTTTTACAAATAGATTAGTTTACTTGAATGTGGATCCAAACTAATGTCCAAACAACTAGGAAGAGGTAATGTGATAACTTGTAATGATGTAATATATCCAACCAAGTGCACAAATCAAGTGAAATTCCAAATGTGGAGGCTAGGAGCAAGCCACAAGGAAGTAGGAACAACTAGAATCAGTAATGGGACTCCAAGTCAATTTGTATTAGTATATGGGATCCTCTATCACCAAATGAGCTCAAGATCACCAATAATGAATTAAGAGAGATTAAATAAGGTATAAGATCCAAAATACTGAGTAATAATGAATTATCATGATAAAAATGAATGAAATGGAGTGATATATGGCACCCAAATGCTAAAACCCCCAAACTAGCTATTTCTAGCCATTAAAGGCCTGCAAATGACCATTCTAGTTAGGATACGGCCTAGGACACAACTTTTGTGAAGGAAACATGTGGCCTAGGCCATGGATTTCCCCCATAAGTTGTGGCTTAAGTCAATATCTCATCCTGGTTGGTCAACATGACCCCAAAAGGGCTCTAAGAGTTATCTAGAGTATTTGTCAGCATGTAGAGAAGCTAGGGAAGTGTAGGGGACCCATATGCAGATTAAGAAAGTGTCTCTACAAGTGGTAAATATATCAAATAAGATTATCTAGGTTGATAGTCTACATGTGATCTAATTTATAATCATAGGGAAGAGTAGGTTCATGGGAAGAATGATTACAATTATAATTTAAGTAATGTTGATGACTATGAATATATTATAATGTGAACCAAATAGTGCTAATAATTATGAATATAATACAAGCATAAATCAAGGTATTAGGATGATATACACAAGGGCTAAAATGATTTTTAGGCTCTGAATTATACTTGATATTTTTTTATTAATGTTGGCCCAATGTTTCAAAACACTAACTAAAGAGGTAGAACCAAGTCTATAGCCCAATAACACCAATTTTGAGGGTACAATGAGGGTAACTTCCCTAGGTAATATGATCCTCTCAGGTGTACCACAAATAAAACAACGAAGATATGATTCCTATGGTATAGACAGGGGACTCTAGGAATTTTTGATATATCATGAGGCATGTTTGAAACTAAACTATGTGTTTAGTGTTGTACTATGGTTATGAATATTGGGATAAACCCCTCAATCCATGATGTTTATAGACAAAACATCATGTATACATTCATGATAATCATTAAGTAGTTAGAAAACTATTGAAACATAGCTTCTAAAAAATAAAATGTAAATGAAAAATAAAAATCAAAAGATCTTTATTTTCAAAATCAAGCAAACTTTGACTTGAGGCTAAAATAAAGAGCTTATGTGTTAGAATGATCTAAGGTGACAAGAAAATGTCTTTAGTGTTAGATTTAATCCAAAGTCAAATAAATTGAAACATTTTGTGATGTATTTTATCCAAAGTTGAAATTCATTTTATTTTAGTGTTAGGAATTTACATAGATTTGAAAGAAATCATATCCAAAAAATCAAGGAAAAACAAGAAACAATTTTATAAAAATAGCAAATTCTCTAAAAAAAATAACCTTTTAATTTAAGTGTTCTTATATATTGAAATAAAAATGCTGATATGTATTGATATGATATTTAAATGCATTCAAATAAAGTATGTTAAAAAATTTATATAAAGTGGAAACTTGTTAAAAATAGTAAAAGGGCCTAAATATGTGAAAACCTCTCTAAAACATAAATAGATCTCAATGTGTATGCTCAATGTAAACGGAAACTATGTAAAATATCTACAAACAAAGTTGTGTTTAAAATAATAATTTGAAATCTATTGGGTTAAATTTTGTGAGAGCTAAATAGGGGTTCATTACAGCCTTATCTAGCTACTATAATTATGTCCTAGTTAACTGTATTCTTGATTTTTAGATCTAGATATGTGCAATCACCTATAGGGGTTGACTTTTTGATATATGTCTTTTGTGTTGTTGCATGGAAGGCTTATAAAATAGAAAACACTAGATTATGCACATGTACTAAATATAAATTAGATAATAAAGGTGGGAATAAAAATGGGTTAGTGGGGATGGCTGAGTTGGGCTTAGAAACTCCATATAACCAACCATGACCTACATATCTTAAATGGGCCTCAAGTTAATATATTTCTCCCTCATAGAGTGATTATGTGATCTATGACTATGCAACTAGAATGACTATAGATATACTATCAATTGAAATTATTTACACTAGATACAATCAACCTTAAATAAATAATATTCACGCATGGATTATGACTATTAGAATGCTTTAGAGTTGAAATAAGTAGTGATGTTATTTTGCTTAGTGTGCAGTATAATTTCTAGAGAGATCCAATGAGAGAGTAATATTTGGCCTTTGTGTTATTTTACAAGAGTATTTAAAATAATATCACTAAATGAATTTACCATACATGCAAGAGAGTCATTGTGAAATACCTCAATTTAAAATAGTTATTGTTGGAGAATGGGGAATAAGGCTGCACTTGGAACAAGGACATAATGTGACCCTATCTGACTAATGTAGAATTATCCCAAAAGACCAAAGACTATTGAGACATGTTTTATAGGATCCTTTAGACTAAATAGGTATTAATTTATCTAAAATCATGATGTATGTATATTATTTTTAGTGCTTAAAATACATAGAATGATCTGTTATAGATTACAAGTTATCGAAATGAACAATAAACCAAGGGTAAAGATGTCAAGAATAAACATTGTAAAGTATCTAATGATTAATTTTATATGTCTACAAAGCCTTGGAATTAATTTTAATTACTCTTAGTGTAACTAATTTACAATTATATAATAACATATATTATTTCTTATACATATCAATAATACTACAAAATGCTACACAATGGAAAATGGAAACTACAACATGATGTTACCTCTTATGTTCCTATTGGTGGATCTTTATTTAAAATATCAATTGATTGATTATTACTTAGGTGTTGTCATAAAAATCCAAATAATTAATCCTTGACTTACATTATAATACATGTGGTGTTCATTTTATTTGAAAAAATATGTCTCATAAATTATTAAAACAACATTACAATTGGCCTACAAGGGAATATGAATGTCAAAAATATGCAAAACTTTTTTGAAAATGTCAAAAGTGCAGTTATATTAAACATGCTCTATCATATGAATGAATGGATATTATTTCACTATGGCCATTTTCATTATGGGATTTTGATTTTATTGGAAAGATAATTCTGGAATGAAAAGATGATCACAAGTTTATCATTACAACCATAGAATACTTCACAAAATGGGTTGAATCCATACCTATGTAATCAAGTGCATGTGGATATATATTTAAATTCTTAATAACACATCATTTTAAGGTTTTTAATTCCCTTAGTTATTGTAACAAACAATGGATCATGTTAAAAAAATAAAAATATTTTGTATAAAATATAAAATTCATAAAACATTTTATACACCATGTTATTCACAAGGTAATGGTAAGGCAGAAGCTACAAATAAAACCCTTGTTAATAACTTAAGTAAAATAGTTATAAAACATGGAATAAATTTGCATAATCAGATTATTTACACACTTTAGGCATATCATTCAAGTGTGTGTACACCAAAAAAATGTAATACCATATTCTCTTATGTATGGCATAGAAGAAATATTACCACTTGTGCTATAAATACCTATTTTATGGGTATCCATCAAAGATATAATCAAATATAATGAGTATCAATAAAATAAATTACATGAATTATAAATTTTTTATGGTAAACATATACATGTTATCAAACATGTATATGGAAAAAATGTTCGCAATCAATAATTTCAAGTAGGTGTTTTATTATTAAAAGATAATATATATATATATATATATATATATATATATATATATATATATATATATATATATATATATATATATATATATATATATATATATATATATATATATATATAAGTGAAGATAAATCAAATCAAATCAAATCAAATTCAAAACTAATTGGTTGGATCCATTCATGATTATGTAAAAATTTTGTATAGGAGCTTATCAGTGAGTTACATAAGAAGGAAAACCTATGAAAAATCCTATGAATATCATGCATTTTCACAAATATTATACTTTAAATATTTAAATAATTTAAATAATCAAAAATATTATTGTATGTAGCTTCTATACTATTACATCATATTCAATGTTTTCTTGAAAATTTGATCATGCGATCAATTCTTATAAGCCCTTGGCTCTTATTGACTTTTTGTCCCCTTGGCCTTTCCTTTTCACTTTCTAGATTTAAACAATTCAAAATAGTGGTCAATTTTTCCATCTACCATGTCTTGCTCTGTTTCCACAGTCTACGCTATCAAATATTCATTTTTTTCCAAGTTAAGAATTGTCAAGTGGATTTCAAGAAAATCTACCATTCCTAACCCTATTTGGGCATTCTTATCACTCATAAATTTTCTCTAAAAATTAGAAAATAGAGCACTTATATGATTAATTCTTCTAATTTTAATATTTTTAAATTAGTTTCAATATTAAAATTAGTGTTTAATCATGTAAAATATTTCTTGTTCTATGTTATATTACTTAAATATGTTACAAACTTTGACAAGTGTACATTTGATGAAATGAAGATATATAATCAGTCTCCTGAATACATTTTTTTCACTCTCCTACATATTTTCGAAATCACAACTCATATACAATGGGGGCATCCTTCTCATACATTTTCATGCCATCATTTCTAGTGCCCCTTACATTGACTCATGTTTCAAACTATTCAAATCATTCTCCTTTCTTATATTTTAAAAAATTTGATTGGAAATAGTTTCTACTATATTAGGTTTCTAAATTTAGAAAATATAAATAAAATAAAATAAATGCAATAATACAATAACATTTATGATATTTTATAAGTGCATTGAGTTGGGGCATAATTTCATGGATATTTTTGAGTAATGCATTCATATTATTACATAACATGTATGTATTATTCAAAATTAGTCTTAATAGTCACTAATCCATAATTACGTACGTAGTATATAGAGTAAGAACTACATATAAAAATGTTAAGAACCATGTACATGGTATATAAAGAGTAAATAAGATGTATGTGATATTGTTAGTTATAAACAAAGAAAAAAACTGAGTCCAAATGTGACAAAACCCATTTTTATTCACTTTACATCTCTTTTCTACCCTCAAATTTGGAATTGCATTCACATTTTGATGCCATGAAGATAAAACACACCACCATTTTTAATCAGCTTGATAAATAGATGATGCCACTATAGAGAGGAGGTAAGCAAGCAAAATTTAAACCTACTAACATGAAATTTTAAAAATTATTTTTTATTTTAATTATTTTTAATTAAAACTATTTTTTTAACATCCCATTCAATTTTAAGACAAGACCCTCCTTAATCCTCTTAGCCTTCCTAGTCCTCCTATAATTCCTTAAGACCCCCCATATAGTCAAGAGGATTTGGATGCACACATAGTCAACAACAAAATACAAATTAAATAGACAATTAGGATAATGAGGGACCCCATTGTAACCAACATCCACCATACATATTTGGTTAAATCATAGATATTACTAGGCAAAATTGACTTAATAACTAGTCAAATTGATAGATGGGTATCGTATAAGGAGAGATGTATGGATTACTATGTTAAAAAATTGTTAGTATGTGAAGTAAAAGACAAAAAATAATAAAAGACCAATTCATTAATCCATCAACCAATGCAACTTTTTCATTATCAAAAAAATTATTCCCAATCTACCAATTCCAATATTATTTGATAAGAAACACTTTTTTAGGATTGATGGTAAATGGTGTTTGATTACCTACCTTGTAACAACCATGAGGTTTGATTATATTTTTTGAATAAATTCTATTATTATTTTATCCTCAATGATATTCTCAATTATTTTAGTGACTCAAATTTTTAGGGCCAATGGAAAGGCTCTACATAAGATAGACCAAGTGCATGTCATGCACCTAATTGGTATGCAATATTCCCTACCCAAAAGCCACTTCAATCTCAAATCCCATATACAATGAAGGATTTCATCAATATTAAAACTTTGCATGTGATTAGTGTTTTTACTGACACACTCATTCAGTATATGAGTAATATTTTTGAGATAAATACTAGAGAGGGTAGAGACAGGGATAATCCACCTAGTGTGCATCCCTGATTGCACCCTTGCAGATCCTATGGTGCTAAATGTACTAGAACTTTATATGATGATGGTGGTGCTTATATGGGCTTGAATGCTATAGTTTTGAGTGATGAGTTTTTGGCACATACATTTGGTGTGTACACATTGACTACACATATGCAGGTATCTTATATATTTTACATGTTAAATCTTAGTTACATTTGTATTTAAAAGGTTACAATTAATTTACATATAAATTCAATAATATATATGTATTTTTTTATGTTTCAGGAGGAGATGGTACCATCATCTTCAAAACTATCTTGTGGGTTGTCTACTTCTACAATTATTAATGTTAATCGGCCAATTTTTACATAGAGGTAATTTTTCATTAATATTATATTTCATGTTCATGTATTTATTTATATAATCTATGCTCAACTAATAATCATATACTTTTTGTTTATTTGATGACAAAAATGGATATTCCTCCATATTTATGAGCTAAAATAGACATAGGCATTAATGCTACAAGTCATTCTACACAACCACTCACTAAGGTATGTTAAATTATAATTTTGAATTGTAAATATAGATTTGTTTTAAAATTTTCACTCTATACTTTGGAAATATAACTTAGTGAATGTTTTGTGTATGTAGGGTTATCTAATGACATCTTATAGTCCCACTCATATGATTAATAAGATATCTTCTCATATCCCCCCCCCCTTCACACTATTTTTCATGTACCTCAACCTATCATTGACCCTATTGAGAATTAGAGGAAAATTGAGAGTGACCATGAGATTGTGGTAAGTGCATGTTTAAATTATTTATTTACTAGTTTAAAATTAATTGTTGAATTTGGTTGCATGTCTAGTATGTAAAGTTTATAATAATATTTACATATGAATAGGTAAAAATATAGGCAAGATATGAGCATATAAGGACTCATGATCAGACCTTAGAGGTATCTAGCAAGGCATTCTCAATAGATTTTTCTTCGAGGAAGGCAAAGAGAGGGAGGATTTTTATGAATAAGATCTCTTAGATGATGTAATTTTTTTATGATATATGGAAATGTACACATTTTTGGCATTGTATTCTTATATATAATTAACCCAACATTCTATTATGTTCTTAGATGATGTATGTTTTTATATACCCATATGCAAATGTACATATTTTTGGCATTGTATGCCTATATGTCACTTGACATTCTATTTTGTTCTTTTTTTGTATGCTTTTATGGCTTTTGTGTCTGTGTCTGTGTGTGGTGATAATATTTTTGTATCAAATTTGGCTCACATCATTATTTCAAAACAAATTTTATGATTATATGGACATATTTTAATGTAATCATATTTCATATTTCCTTCATGTAAGTATTAAAACTAACTTACAATCCTTTAATATATGTTTCAATTAAAAATATATGGGAAAAAATAATATAATTTTTGAGTTAGAGTCATATATTAGTGTGAAGTTCCTATCATGATTAGGATACAACATTTTATTATTTTCCTTACAATACTTAATTGGAATGGGGTACTATGCTTAGGTAGTTGTGGATAGTCTTATCATCCTTGTTAGATTTGTTAATGACATTTCAGGACATTTCACTATTCTAATGTGGATACACTTGCAACACTAGTTTGATATCATTAAACACTTATTATTCATGTTCTGTATTCATTAAAATTATTAATATCATGAGGCCTTAGAATATTTTGGTAGTTATATCTCTTCTATTTTGTTTCCTCAACTTTATTCTTTGCCTTTCCACTGCACTTAGCTTACACATTTTTTATCTTCTCATCATATGATGACTCATGATTCCAAAATATGAATCATTATTACTATCAGTATTTTTCATTTTTCTTCCATTACCTCTTCTATAGACTGAACAATGCAAGGATCTTAGCCTTGTATCTAATCCTAGTATATTAAGTGGATGCTTTATCTTACTTAATATAACTAAAACTTAAGTTACTAATTCTATCATTTTATTCCAACTCTTTTCATGTTTAGTCTCTTTATTTTATATATATATATATATATATATATATATGATACAACAGTCTATAAGTAATAAGGATATTTTTGATGATCTTCTAAGGAAACCTATAGAAAGATTCTAACATTTTGGCAAGCTATGAACTCATTAGACACTCTTTTAGTTCATTCAAGTCTTTTTTAAATAGAGCTATGGACTTATCCAGTAGCTATAGAATCTCATAGTCCATTTTTATGGACTCACCTAGTAGCTACGAACTCACCCAGACCATAGCTATGAACTCATTCAAGATCTTATTTCATTCATTAAATCATTCTACTTAGCCTATCAACCTTGCTACATAATTCTTCAAAAATCTAGGTTCCTTGAAGAGTTTCTACAGAGTTGCTCTAAACTCCACTAGAATTAATATGAAGTTGATTTAGAATCTACCAAAAAATTTATGAAGTTGATTTGGACTCTACCAAAATCACTCTGGACTCTTCCATTTCAACTTTTGAAATTATAAAACTAAAAGATCTATACTTGAAGATTGTTTTGGTCACTTAATATTCATAAAATTACTATAAATAGTGTATATATATATATATATATATATATATATATATATATATATATAAAGTCAATGCAAATATGTCCATAGTATTTATAAGGTGAATCGATATAGTATATCTAGGAATTTATTCTTAGTAGATATACAATGGATTTTGTAATATATATGGACATATTTACATTGATATATATATATATATATATATATATATATATATATATATATATATATATATATCAATGTAAATATGTCCATAGTCTTTATAAGGTGAATCGATATAGTATATCTAGGAAGTTATTCTTAGTAGATATGCAGTGGATTTTATAATATATATATATATATATATATATATATATATATATATATTTGTAATATGTATATATGTATATATATTTGTAATATATATATATATATATATATATCAATGCAAATATGTCCATAGTATTTATAAGGTGAATCGATATAGTATATCTAGGAAGTCATTATTAATAGATATGCAGTGGATTTTGTAATAGATAGATCTTCATATTCTAGATCGTCAATCATATATTTTTAAAGAACTATTGAAATTAAGATATTTGTCTTGATAACATAATATTTAATACTAATATATAGGGATCTTATGTTACAACATTATATAAGTAGATCATATATATATATATATATATATATATATATATTGTTCAATTAATATTATAGCACAATTACAATTACATTTATGTAATCTATTTTGATTAATGAAGAAATATCTAATTTCAAAGTACTGAGTCTTCTTTCATTCATGTTCCCAAAGCAAGCAAGGTCCCACTCTCCTCAAAAACCAAGAACATATTTCTATATTGTATTTTATGTTTATAGTAATTATAAATATATTTCATTTTCATAACAATAATTATAAATAGATTTTAAAATATGTAAGAAATTATATTTTAGTTCTAAGAGTTAATTCAATATTGTTTACTTCTAGTAAGTGTGTTTACTTTTAGCATATTGTTTACTTTTAGCAAGTGTGTTTACTTACAAATTATTTTTTTTCAAAAAACTAATTCATTTACTTTTAGATTATATAGTGTTTTAATTTTGAAAGTATGCTTCTTTATTTCATAAGAAAATCTTTTCTAGGATAGATTAGATTATACATTTAGGAAGACAACAAACCCTCAATCATATATATAATAACTACAACCATAATCCTTCCTACCAAAAACTTTGGACAATGCCCCAAGTTTGAATGACATCAACAAATCATATTGATTAAATGAAGGGATTAACAACACTCATTATTTTAGGTGTCATTTCTAGGGGAACTATAAGGTGTTATTAAGGCAATCCTTATTGGTCTGCAGTAAAAAATCCAAAAATATGAAATGACCTAGAGACTCTAAAGGAAGGTTCATCTCCAAAGATCTTGAGTTGGGACCAGATGAGGAAAGATTAAAATTTTTGACTGAGAGATCTAAAATATATATAAAAAACACTTGAATAATGCTTAGATTCATCACCAAAATTAGGATCATCTTGAGAAATAAATATTGTAAGAATACTCACATTAGGGAGATCTTCTCATATAGGAAGAATTAATCATGAGGATCCTTTGTCTAAAATAGTAAGTATTTGACCTCAATATTTACAATATTAAGAAGAAGAAATAAATTGGATCTCTAATACAAGTTGGGAAGAAATAGAAACCATGGCTGATAACCAAGGAAACATAGAAAATTTTGAAGAAAATAGAATGCAATTACAATAAGATACAACCTTTTATTTTCCTATAGTCATATATCTAGCAGATCAAACCTCTATGAAAAACATTTCACCATCAATTATACCAAATTTTAAGGGTAAGTTCTCAAAATATCTAGATCAAATATTTCTTAAATTCAAAATTCTATGACAAACTTATGATTATATAACTGACAGTCATAAACTCAAATTGTTCCCTTCTACACTCAAAGAGGTAGCCATGAGATGGTTCATGGGCATTCCAAGTGATTCTATCAATACTTGAAGAGACATGGAAACTAATTTTATTGATAAATATCAAAATTAATCTAGACTAAAGGACAAGAAAGAATATTTCTTCAAGATAAAACATAATGAAGAAGAAAGTTTGGAAGATTATCTGAATAGATTCACATTTTCCCAAAAACATAGGGGTTATGCAATGATGTAAGAGGTAGTGAAAATGGTATTTATTAAGGGATTATAAGATGAATCTAGAGATTCTTTGAATCTAATGGGTAAAGGAGACATTGTCAAATTAACATTCCATCAGATTTTAGATCTAGGTAATAATTATTCTAGAACAAAACCAAGCATCAAGAAAGGAAAATTTGGAAAATATAATGAAGTTAGTCAATCGATGGAATGATTTGCCAATTTAAAAACTAAGATTTTGGTCCAGTTAAACAATACATTAGATGGCCTTTAAGTAAAAGGTAACTCCACCACAAAACCTTTAGTCATCCATTGACCAAAATGAAAATTGAAACATGCTTTTAGAGATTGTTCTTTGGATTAAATAGAAATATGTGGGATATGTGACAATAAAGAACATGATACAAAACATTGATTTTATCTTTATGTATTGAAAAAATAATTGAAACAAAATACCTAGCCCATAAAATATCTGAACTATGTCCAAAGACAAAATATATTTCCACAAAATTGGACCCAAGGTCATTTTGGTCTAAGAAACCCCATTAGTCCATGGATGACACCCTGGATTACTTAGGAACCTCAACTTATATGGGGACAAACACAACCAAAATGGGATAATCAAGAATGGATGATACCTCAACTTTGGATAATTCCTCAACAAAAATGGATACCCCAACCATAGTCATAATAATGGGGAAATATGCAGTGAAAATTCAATCCATAGTTTAACCCCTACAGAAGGTTTTCACAATAGCAAGATTTGATGGTACCTCCTGCAACTCAACCTATAAAACAAGTTAATCAACCCTAATTGCCTATTCAATTGATTTCTAACCCCAATAATAATTTATCATCCCTTTTCTATTTAAATGAATAAAGAGAAATCATGAATGTAGGAGTTATTAAACTTGTAAACATTCAACTTAGATCAGGAAGAACAATTCAAGAAACTCATATCACCATCTCTAAACTGCCTAATAAAAAATAAAAAATAGATACACCTCAATCCATAGTTATAAAAGAGGAGTCCAAAAAAGTGTCAAAAAAGATATAATAACATATTAATCCTCCTCCACCTATTCCTTTTCCTAAAAAATTAAAGTAAATTAAAAGCAAATAAGAATCTAATCTGATTAAAGAATTAATAAAATAGAATATTGAAGTACCCTTGTTATAACCTATCAAGGATATTTTACAATTAGATAGAGTCATTAAAATCATGTGTAAATACACATGGAAGAAATAAATAATACCTAAAACCCATACATGTAGATGATAAACTAGTTGATCTTTTATCATAAAAATTATTGTTACCTAAATATACAAATCTAGGAAGTCCAATCATAATAGTTACCATAGAAAAGAATGAAATACCCAATATTCTAATAGATTTGATTACAATAATTAATTTAATGACAATTAAAACTCTCCAAACATTATCCCTTATGGGGATGCAACCTACTTCCACCATTCTCGAAATGGTTGATCAGTTAGTTGCTAAACTAAAAGGTACTATAGAAGATGTAGCTATAATGATTAAATCATGGGAGTATCCAATAGATTTTATGGTGTTACAACCTAAATCCAATAAGTTAGGATACCCCATCATTTTTGGAAGACCTTGGTTAGCTACTATAATATTATTAATTGATTTTAAATCAAGGGATATAACTATTTCAAATGGTCTAAAAGAAAATGAATATCCTTATATCCCCCTATAAAACCATCATTAGATTACATTGAAATGCTTTAGGTAGATGAAATAGAACAAAATAATATAAATATTTAATCCTTAGCCATGATAACCATATAAGGACACATGCACAAATTCATTGATGAGTTATCACAATACCTAGAAGAAATTATTGACCTCATGAGCTTAGCTATGGAATCTATTAGTATATCCACTACAGACTCTGTCAGTGTGTCTACAATAGACTCTATCAATCTATCCACTATGGACTCTATCAGTCTATCCACTTTGAAATATGTTATTTTATCCACTTTGAACTCTATCATTTTATTTGCTTCAGACTCTACTAGTTTATCTACTATAAACATTGTCCAATTTTTGGCCATAGAATCTACTAGTCCCTTAGCTATAGACTCCACCAGACTTAATACTACAAACTCAATAGTTAAACATTCAACATATGACCATAGAACATTGTAATAAAGTATTTGGAATTGGGAAGAAGACACACTAACTAGTTTTTTAACTTCATTCCATTGTCCATTAGCTATAATCATTCCTCGAGGAAATGGATTTGTAAAAAATGTAACTACATTTCAGCTATTATTACCACATTTATGTCCTCTTAATTCCTTGATGAGTGAATTTAAATAAGTAGAATCTATCCATCCTGACACTAAAAAGGTTATGGTATTACCAAAAAAACATTGAACATAAATAGTTGGTTAACCCATGATCAAGAAATGAAAGTTTTTGATGTCCTAGAAAAACTTACCAAAGCATTTTCTTGGGAATATATAGATATGAGAGGAATTAATATGAGTGTTTGTACCCATCACATTTACACAAGTTAGGATAAGCCAATTAGATAACCACAAAGATTAATAAATCCAACATTAAAGGATATAGTAAAAATTGAAATTGAGAGATTGTTAGATGTAGGATTCATTTACCCTATTTAAGATATTCAATGGGTTTCTCCACTAGTAATTGTAACAAATAAAAATGGTAAATGAAGAGTGTGTGTAGATTCCTAAGAGATTAACAAAGACATTATGAGGGATTATTTTCCTCTTCCTTTTATTAATCAAGTACTTGATAATTAACAAGAAATAAATACATTTCTTTTTTGGATGGATTTAGTGGATATAATTAGATAATAGTGGCAGTCGATGATCAAGACAAAACCACTTTCACCTATCCACAAGGTACATTTTATCATAGAGTCTTGCCATTTGGTCTTTTTAATGCCCTAGATAGTTTAGAATGGGTAGTTTTAGGCATATTATCTGATTTAACTAATGATTATGTGGAAGCATACATGGTTGAATTTATTATTTGTAGGGATACATTTGATGAATCCTTACACAATCTTTATAGGTCTTAACCAGATGTGAAGAACACCAATTATCACTAAGCCATGAGAAATGTCTGATGATGATGGATCAAGGCATAATATTAGGACACCACATTTATGCTAAAGGAATATAAGGGGATCCTAATAAAATTTAAATAAGTTCTAATCTACCTATCCCACATAATTAAACTTATATCAAGATATTTTTAGGTCATGTTGGTTTTTACAGATGTTTTATAGAAGAATTAAGTAAAAAATTTCTCCTATATTTTATTTTTTGGCAAAGGATAATGAATTTATGTGGAGTGATCATTTTTAAAAATCTTTTGAATCTATTAAAGAAAAATTTAGGTCTACACCAATGCTAAAAAGACCCAATTGGGGAAAACCCTTTCACATTTACACTGATGCTTCTAATTATGTAATGGGCAATTGGGAAAATCCTTTCAAATTTACAATGATGCTTGTAATTATGCAATGGGGGTAGTTTTAGGACAAAATTATGAAAATGATCATATGTATACTATTTATTATATCAACAAAATCTCACACCAACTAAAAATAATTATACAACCATAGGAAAGGAATTTATTTCTATAATTTATGCCATCAACAAATTTAGAAACTATATTATAGGTTACAAGGTCTTAATACACATAGATCATTTAGCCATAAGGTATCTTATGAATAAACTTATAGTAATAATAATCATAAGATGGTTGTTGTATGCAAAAAAATGCATCATGTCTATAAATCAATCCTAACTCAGAGAAGATAGATCATACCATACACTTCTCATTGGGGATAGATTAGATAATCAAAAACATGACCAATATGGGAATCTATTAGACATAATTATAGGATCTCTTATTACAATACAAAATGCTAGGGAGGGTTCCAAATTCTCCAATCAAGCACAATCTTGCAATAACCATAAGGGAGTCCTATGTTTTATATTCACTAAACTAATAAAAAGTAAAGTAAAAGTCTAATCTAGTGCTCACCAAAGCTTGTGGCACAAAGTGGGGGTTAGAAATAATAAAATTAAACATGTATAAGAGACATATAATCATGTCAATGTATATGAAATCGTAATTCATGTAAGAGAAGTACAAATACATATCTATCTATTATTATAAAAGAAGAGTAAAGTTAGGAATACTTACCTTTGAAGATAAACCCATCGATATTCAATCTCTCCCTTACAAAAGTTACTTCATAAGAAGTTATTGTGGTATGTAAGGTTGAAAAATAAAAATTAGATCTAGGATACACAACCTATCAATGCATCCAAAATACCTATCTACAAGATAAGATCTGTATCTCCAATAAAAGTATGAAACCCTAAGATTTCTCCTCAAGTAGAATGGTGGATAAGTAAATTCTCAATATCTCTTACTTCTTATCTTCTCAAAATAATGGAAAAATTAACTTGTATATATAGGCAAATATAACCCTAATCCCTTCCAAAAAATTTGGCCAATGTGGTAGACCTAGTCGACTTAGCATAGTTTTGGACAATAATTCACTAGGTCACGAGATAGGTTGGTCAAGAATTGACCTATACCCTAAGTGAATTTTTACCTAAAACTATGCAGGGTCAACCCAATTGACCTAGTATAGGAAATTAAGGATGAAAACTTTATAGAGTTGATAGGGTTGATTGAGTTTAGTGAATAGTCAAGAGGGGCTTAAGGTTAAGAAAATGGGGGAAAAAGGTGGAAAATGATTGGAGAGTGTGTAATAAACAAGAATTATCTTAGGGATAAAGTTTTTAGGAGACAAGTTTGTAGATAACAAGTGGAAAAAGGGAAAACAATACTATGAATTATCTATGGTCTACCCACCCCTTTCCTAGTGCATCCCTTAGGGCATGCACTCTGAGAGCTTGAGACTTGATAGGTTACTAAAAGATACAAAGTGTCAGTAATTGATAAAAATTTAAAAATATTATGTGTATACATATGCCCCACTCAAATCTCATCATGTGTCAAATGATTTCAACATGGGATGGTTCTTTGGGAATGGAACATAATAACACATAATTTTGATGCTAAGTAAAATACAATAAGGAGAAAATAAGATAAATGAAAGGATATAATTAAAAAATAAATACCTTTATTTACCTTAGTGATGTAGATAAATAATTATAATACAAGAGAGGTGAAGGCATCCAAATGTGAATAACATGAGGTGAAACTATAGAGATTAGTGTAAAAATATCCAAAAATCAAAAGTTTTGGAAGATAGGAATATAGTAGTGGAAAATATTTTATACATCATCATAATTCTAAAACATTTTACTATTCAAAAAGTGGATAAGTAGAAAAAAATATATGAATTAAATAAGGAATTTGATGGAATTTTTTTGAAGAGTTGACAATCTTTAAAAGTAAGTTTTAATAGGGTGAAAAGGGAAGTCATTTGTTATTTTTGACTTGTGGATGAGATAAAAAGAGCTCTGAGAGACCAAATGAGCTAGGATGGTAAGGAGATGATAGGAAAGATAAGAGGGACTCCTAGCGGTAGAAACAGGTGCAACACAGGTAGGTAACTAATATTTTCAAATTAGTTTTTGAATAATTTATTGAAATTAAGTGTTTTTAAGAAATTTGTGTTTTAAAGCAATTCTAAGAATCAGAATTAACCCAAAAAAGTTGCTAGGGTTAGGAAAAAACAAGTAGATAAATAGGTTTGAATGGATTGAAGTAATAAATATTTGAAGGAATTTATTACTAAAAATGTAAGGGTTCAGAAGGTAAAAACAACTAAGTCAACCCAGTCGATCTAGTATGTTGAAATTTTATAAAATCCACACTACCGACCTAGTGTGTTTTCCAGACTGCTGACTTAGTACATGACTATTGACCTAGTAGAAAAATACACTATGAAAAATTAGTACTAAAGGGGGAAAATTAAAGGGTAGACTTAGTTTTTTAAGTCAACCTACTCAATATAAGGAAATTTTGGTCAACTTAGTGCTTGACTAAGTGACCAAAATAGTATGAAATGCATGAAATAGGTTGAAAGAGTGTTAGATTGGCCTAGAATGGCCAACTAAGGAAAAAAAGGGTTGAGTAGGCTAAAAATAGGTTGAATTAATTAAAAATCAATAAATTAAATAAAATTGGGATTTTTTTTTAAAAAATTGAAAAGAATGTATTTTGATTATAAATGACATGGAGGATCTAATACATCTTTTTATTGTTTTATAGTTACAAGGGCATCCTAGATTTTGGTGCTTAGTAGACTTGACATGGCTCCCTAACCTATTAGAGTGATTATCAATTCAATATCAAGCTAGATTTATTATAATAGGTTTAAGAGGCATAGTAGATATGTGTAGGATTCCACTGAGCTCAGATTTGCTAGTCATGTTTTAAGGAGCTTGGGAATGGCTGAATAATCCATTTAGGTGGGAGGTGGATAACATTGAATTGGGTATCACCTTCAAGGATATCCATGTTATCTTTGAAATACCTATAGTAGGTATTCCCATGGTCATAAGAGTACTAGATGGTGAGGAGGAGAGGAGAGCCTTAGCGATGGGCTCAGAGAGGATATACCCTAGATTGAGAGTTAGTTTGTTCAATGTTTATACCTCATAGATTTTAGATATATAGAAGGTAGTGATAAGAATTATGATAGCATGAGTATTGTGTCACAAGTTATATGGTAAGGTACCACTATTTGTGATAGTTGTATGCTTGATGATATTAGAATAAAGGGTGTTGTATGACTTAGGATTAGTCATCTAGGTAAAGCTTGTGCATGACATGTATGGGGTGCTATCCATAAGGTAGAATTTGATAGGGCATATTATATTATTAACTACATGGATATATGAGAGGTTACATATGTATGAGTTGATTGGTTTTCCCCATGCATTTGGTGATAGGTTGCCTTAGGTACAGGGGTGGCAGCAGGATTAAGTAGCACAGGCCATGCCCCACATGCTAGTGCTACAGATAGTGAGGTGAGTAGATATTATATGCTATCCTTATGGGCACATTGATATGGTATGATTAATATGGGAGACAATGGAACCAACATTGGTAAAAATAAATATTACCAACCACTATACCTAGTGCATGGAGCCACATTTAGTGTCATGTGTACTAGGTTAGATGGGACTTCCTCACCTAGTGGCATTGATAATGGTGCCCATATTTTGGGCCTAAAATGTGAGAGATCCAAGGGGGAGAGGAGGATTAGGGAAACCATTTTATAGGCCAATGATCAAGCCATGGTGTGAGATATCATGGACAGGTCAGGCATGATGGGTAGTAGAGAGAGGAGATAGATGTGGATGCAAGAGTACTAGAGTTACCATTACCAATATGATAATAAGAGGACCAAGGACCACCTTAGACACAATATCAATGGAGGAATAAGAAGGAGAGATTAGAGATAGTGGTCATCCTATATTACCCATCATATGGGCTCAAATAAAGCTGGTCAATAGAGAGACCACTCAGACATATGAGGTGAGCACAAGTGGTGACTCTAGGATTTGGTTTTGGGTGACAACCTATAGATGAGGTTATTAGAGGATATATTGATGGGGAGACAATGCTCAATGGTCACCCAAATGGTGAGATTGTGGTAGGTGACACATGGATAGGTAATAAAAGATGGTAAAAAGTTTTTGAGAGAGTCTAGATAGATAGATTTTGAGATAAATTAGTGATCTAATATCTATATGGTTAGAATTTTGCAAATGCTATAGAGTAAGAAGAGACCAAATGGGGGTCCTTAGTGAGGGGAGCAATACATGGTATCCTGGATGAGGTGTTAATGACATACAACCCTAACACACTAGAAGATCCCATGGTACTATCTACCCTAGCTCAATCAAATTGGTTAAGACTAGTAAGAGAGCTTATGAGGTGGTTACAGGTAGATATAAATGGGATGCATCCATTATTAGGGGTGGGTGTAGGAGACTCAAAATCATGGTAGGCCCTAGCTTAAGAAAGAGTTATTCATCTAGCTACCATGCATAGATGGGATAGGTACAGGCCTATGAGAGGGTAGCACATCTAATGACCTTGACCCAATTAGGATAGGTGTAGGCCTAGGTGACTCATCTATAGGGGCATCTATTAGGGTTGAGATCTTGAAAAACCTATTTTAGTATTCTATTAAAAAGATTCAGATTGAAAATTCTATGTATAGCATGGCTAGGCCATGAGATAGGCATGATGGGGCCCAAACATAGATATGGAGCTATGTATATGGTTGTACTTTGTATCAAAACTCATTAGATATATAGATTTCTAATTTTGGTAGTTGGATACTAATTTTATGTGTTTGCATTATGATTATGGTTGTGGATGTTTGGATATATTTATTTCTAGCACATGTATATATCTATTATTGTATATGATATAGGAAATATATGATTTGTGGTTTATTTTCTAGCATTATGTAGGACACATGTATGGTTAAAAAGAAATAGGCAAAAAAGAAAGTGATGAAATATAATTAATCAAAAATGCACTACACACTATTTCATGTTAGGAAATGTGTAACAACAAGAAAATTACTAAGTATAGGAAACCAAAGGGTGGTAATCAATATGTTAAAAAGTTTATTTTTAAACCAAGAAAAATATTGGTACCAAATTAAAACAAGTAAAATCACACTAAATCACATTGGGAAGTATGAAAATAATGTAATAAAGTGTAAAATATATAAAAGAACAAATGGTATAAAAACAAATCAATTAATTTAATCAATCATACTAAATCACGTGGGGAAGTATAAGAGAAAAACAAAATTGGCAAAATTGGTCTTAAATTTATCACACTAATTCAATCTAGGAACTATGAAAATTCAAGAAATTGTTGGATTCTTACATGCAATTGAAAAATAAGAAGATAAAAGTTAGAGAGTAAGGAATTAATCATAAAAAATAATAAATCAATATGGGAATCATGTTAATGATGTGTAACTTCATAATAAATCAAATCTTATCTCATATTTGACACATGTAATTTTGATTGTGACTTGGAGTATTGGAAATTTTTGTGAGGAAGGCTAGGTCCTATCTATGGTCTTACACTACAACTCACAAAGGGAACACCAACGAGGTGTTATAAATGTCAAAATATGGTAATAAGGGATGTTGGGAATAGGAATGTGGAATTTTTGTAATTTTTGAGGAAGGCCAGGTCTTATCCATGGTCATATAATGCAACTCACAAATGGAATCCCTATGGGAGTGACCAGTGAACAAAATAATATTTCTCAAGGGGAAATATTAGGATTATAGGTAATGAAAAGGTAATGTAAAAATCATAACTTAGGCATCTGATGAGAAAACCTTAGGAGATAGAAGGCATACTAAGGACATCAAAAGACATTAAGTGATTAGTGACCATCAATGTAAAAAAGAAACCTATTTGCTATAGACATAAAGATATGTAGAAAAACAAGCATGCTACTAATATCAACTCATGAAGGTTGATTGGTACAAGAAAATTAAAATGGACCTACCTTCCCATGATGTGTTCATCATTCCTTATGACCCCTTACAGAGCCATTAATTTATTATGAATATTGGGTACTTACATGAGAACGTAGGTAACACTAAAATATTTTTAATTCTCCTTTTCTAATTTACTAGCCTACTTCACCTCAATGGACCTTGGCTCTATCATGAGGCTAACTATGGATTTTGACCTTTGAATAGAAGAATGTGATGTTGTTTGAATCATGTCTTTTAGTGTGCTTTGACCTTTAATAATTTTGAATGTTTTTTCCTTTTTAGATCATTTCCTTTTATTAAATTATTTGGATTTTGAATGTTTATAACTATTTTTTTAAAATTTATCCTCCATACATATTGGAATGACCAATCATGAGAGATATAGTAATACACACAAATGAGTTGTAAGCTTAGGCTATAGGAAACTAAGTGACCAAAGACAATACTAACTAGAATACTTAGGCTTAATAATGAACTAACATGTTATCTCAAGTCTCAACCATGTATATGCTTAGTTTGTGGAAAGGAAAAATGGAAGAAAGGAGATCCAAAATAGACTAGTGTTAGGAAAGTAGAATGAGATGAATTGTTTGATAACTGATCACATGGTATAAAAGGATTGCCTAAAGGGAACTAGGTTTGTATAACCAAGTCACAATGACAATTATCCATGTATATATAGATAAGAAATCAAACAATCATGAAAATAAAGCAAGGGATTTTTTAAGAAATAAACTCAAGAATAAAAAGAAAGCAATGATAAAGAAGACATCCACAAGCCAACATAAATGACATAATAAGTAATATAAAGTTTGAAATCAAAGTCACCATGTAAGATAAAGAAGAATTTGACACAATGTCAAATTATATAAAAAATATAAAAAGATAAAGTTGGAGCACACATCCAACCCAAATGAAAATATAAGAACACCATACATATTCTTATAAGTACTAATATATTTTCCCACACACATTATCTAGAACATCTGATAGATCTCTATGAAGTTAGAGTCAAACTACAGCTAATGTCTCATCTATCTTCAATGAAAACTTGGAAAATACTTCACATCTAATAGATTCAACAAAAAATGTAAGAATGTTTGATGGATCATATTGAGGAGGTATATTAGGCAAAGGATACTTAGGAAAATGCATAGGAGTAGACTCTATAGGAGATGAAGGGATCACCAATGGGGAAGGATCCATAGTTGAGGGACTCAAAGGTGGAATAGGATCCATAGGTGAAGGAAGGTCCACAGGTGAAGGATTCATAGATGGAGGAATAGGAGGTGAAGAAGGGACCACAAGAAGAGATAGAACCATATGTGAGGTAAGGTCCTATTGACTTTCTAAGTCCTCCCTAGTCGAGGCTTTCCAAGTCTATAAAATATTTGTACACATGTATTATTACAAGTGCTTCAAGCAAGATGTGCATAAGTATCCCCTATCTATAATCACACCCAAGATCACCAAGTATAAGTCTATGTAGTAAAAAAGTAAAGGTTTTCACCCATTAGGTGTCCTTGATGTATGCCCCAACCTAGGATTCTTCATCACACATTATAAAAGGTGTACAAGTTTAAGGATGTGGTTCCCCAAGATCTAAAAGGATAATTAAAGGAAAAGTGTAAGGAACAGTTATAAGTCATGAATAACATGTCAAAGACCTTTAACCTTCATGTGTAATATTATTCAAAGATCTCTATATGCCTATCTAATTAAGTTATGTGCTAGCACATATTATCTTATATATATTCCCCATCACTATAAGAAACTTTTATACATGCCTTGGTATGAGAGAAATTCCAAATTTAGGGCACATGCATAGTTTGACACATATAACATACAAAAGAAAGGACATGTGCCAAGTCCTTCACTATACATAGTGATGATGTGGTAAGCCAAAAGGGGAACCTATACAATAATTTACAAGTGGAAATAGGATATTAAGAGGTGTTGAGGGAATTTGAGTAGATCTTGAGGCATTATTAGAATAAGTAAATGTGTAAGTGGACACCAGACATCAAAATATGATTACACTCCACCCTCTGGCCTTCTCAGTGAAGTCTTTATTTCATCTATGCACATGTGTACCCTAACAAAATCCTACCACCAAATCTAGATCCAAATCACCAAATAGATTTCATGAAGTATGGTAGTGGTGCCATAAAGGAATTAAAGATTATATCTACCACCCCAAGCGGTGTGTTTATTGTAAATTAGGCTTGTTCACTATAAAGTTTTGGTTCTTCACTTGTAAAAGAGTCAACATTTTTTATCAATCTCATGCTACTAAAATTTTCCCTCCAAGAGCACTTATATTGGCTAAATATTGAAAATTAATGAGAATTAAGTTCACCTCCTTCCATTCTTATAATGTTTTATGTGTTATTTGTGTTTGTTGATCCTCAATTTTGGGTAATGTTCACCCCTTTCACCATTTTCCATTCCTAATACCTCCTCATCAAACATGGAACTCACTTTTAGGTCATATCATATGTGCATTTGGGTCCATGTTTATATTATTTTTGGATTGTTTCTCATCCCTCTTAGTATCACACTACATTCCAATGCCTCTATGAAAAACACTTATGGATTTTGAGTGTCCTTGATGGAATCTATATGGAGACATCTTGTTATGAAAAGTCTATAGTGTGTTTATGGCAGTAGGATTACTCACTCTATTCTGCATGCATCACCTCTTTCACTTTTAGCATATCTTACCTTCTCCCTCCCCTTTTCCCTCAAAATAATAGGTTTAGGCTAGTGATAGATCTACCTTTCTACTCCTTAGACCTACATGATGGTCTTAAACTAGGTATGCTTAGAATAAAAGGGATTTAACCTACTCCTTGGGGATGTTCCCATCATTATGATGAGAAACTTGATGTTCATGCACATAGTTTAGAGATAATACTCCCACACCTAGTGTCATAGGCTCTTATGCCCCATATAAGGCCTTCACATTCAGTTCCCCACCACAAAGCATTCCCATGATCTAGAATATCTACAAGTACACATTTAAAATGATAATAGTTTATGGCATGCTTGGTGGGACCAACATTTCAAGAAAGAGTTAAGGAATTAGAGGTATCTTTAGCTAATAAGTGTATCAAAAATTCAGTAAGAGCACCTAGAAAATCTAAACATATCTAGTCCATCAAGATCAGTCCCCTATCTATATACCAAGAGAGACAAGATCATCTACAAGAGGCATTAATTTCCATTTCACTAAGATTATAGAATAATCTAGAAGGAGAATTAGAGCATCTTTATCCCCTATTAAAAGGAGTAGTGCAAGATAGTCATCCCCTTGAGTACAGTCCACCCCTCCATTTGAAATGTTTTATATGCTTAGAAGGGGCCTATTCCTGATCCCATTCATGGTTGTACCAAGGAATCAAGTATATGTGCCTTTTAATGGATGCATTCCATTAATTCTCATGTAGTATGATGACATTTTGGTTATAGAAATTAAAATTTGTCATATTTCATGAGAGAAAATTTAACTTCCCCTATGAAGCATATTCAATATGTCACAAATATCTACTTAGTGCACCATGTCACAGAGGATAATGTCATGGTCAAACTACTTCATTCTTCCTTCAAAGGAAAATCCATCTAATGTTACTGATTCTTGAGACCAAACTCTAATCATAGTTGGGATGAGCTTGGTGAAGAGTTATGTAAGTAGTTTGAAGATCAGAGTGATCATTTGTCCCTAACAGTGTAACCCATGACCATAAAGTGAGCCCCATATGAGATGATGATCAACTTCAAATTCAAATTTTAGAGGGTTTGGGATAGAATCCTACCTTTGTGTAAGCCATCTCCTAACACTAAATTTATATATTTTTTGAATGATCTTAACATTAATATAGTGGTGATGATTCAGTCCATAGGAGGCACAGTCCTACCCGATGCCTATGAAGTTACAGTATGCACAAATAACTATTTGATCCAAGTAGGAAAGATTATGCCTAGATTCCCTATGCCTATATTTGCATATCCTTTTCCTAACCAAGAAGATTTGCAACCTATTCTATAGCCTATCCTTACTATAGTGAGCCCACCTAATTCATCTACTATCTCTTATAATGAATTACACAAAGTGAATTTTCTATTACAACATTTTGGAAATGATCTTGTTACTCTCAAAAGATAATAATCATAGTATCCCAGATCACATCAACTCTTCACTCAGTAGTATTAATAAAATAGACCTCCCTACAAAAGTATCACATAAGCACAAAACCATCTCACATATAATAGAATGTTGTATGTGCATAATGTTAATACTTCTAACACCTCTAGAGCCCTTTTACTAGTAAAAAACAACCTAGTGCAAGATTTTAAATGGTTCTTCCCATGTATCCAACTACTGATCAAGCTACATGCATGAATGCAATCATAAACTAGGTAATTATGGTGCACATCTTACCTCAACTGCAAGAGCAAACAAGTAACACAACACCACATATAGGAGAAGTATAGGTGCCATCTCAACCATAAGATGGGTCTACTCTCATCAATTGGAAATAAGAAGATTTTAAATATTTAAATCAAGGTAATACACCTAGTGAAAGAAGCACTATAGTCACCTTCAATACAAGATTCAAAAGGAGAAATATAGAAGAGGACATACCAAATACCACACCCTTGCCTTCCATACCCCAAATCACTCACATAGGTGTGCAATCCAAGGCACCTACCCAACCTTCATGCCCATAAAAATTTATGCAGAATGGGGGATCACCTCAAACTAGTGTACTAGTCCTAAAAGAGGCTACTATCCCAAAATAATAGTGAAAAGGATTTCAAATCCCCTTCAACATAGTAGAATAGATGAAGAAAATTAACCTCAATTTAACTATGTGGGATGCACTCACCATTATGTCTCAACAAAATTTATTACAAGATACACTGAAAGGATTTTAGGAGTGTAGTGAACCAAAACTATCTCCCACCACCTCTAAAAGCCTATGATATCTAAATATAGAAGAGGCATAGATGTGTAGTGATAATAAGCCTCCTCTATTTTATGTCTCCTTAATCATTAGCCAACATATAGTACATAACTACATGATTGACTTAGGTGAAAGTATCTCGATGATGCCCAAAAATATCATGGATATGTTTGGAATTGCATATTTCCATATTTCAAAAAGAGTGGTCTAATTTGATGGCATAATGGTCAAATCTATAAGGGTCATCAAATATTTGAATCTTACACTACAGGCATGCCCTAGCCTCTCCCTTATTCAAGACATCATAGTCATTGACTTACCTTCCTACTTTTCCATCTACCTCTCTCAAGACTTCATAGTGAAGATGGGTGGGTATTTATCTTTAGATTGGTCACATATGTTATCGGGAACTAGATATGGGACAAAAGTGACCATTAGGGCAGGGCTTATTTTCAAGATCCATGCTGATCGATACTCTCCCAACCCAATTAAGTAAAATTATGCAATGTTTGACCAAGAAGAGAATTCAATTATCCACAAGGATACGACACCAATAGAGGATATCCTAGATGACCTACTAGATGAATGGGCACACAAACATTTTGAATGCATTCCATATGGTAATGTAGAGGTAGGACTAGGCATATATTATATCATAAAGGAGGATTCTATGCTTCCTAAACTCACAAAGGTGAATGATAATCATGAAGGTACATGGAAATTATATTTTGATGGCTCCCAAAGTAATAATGGTGTAGGATAAGGTGTCATGTTGGTCTCACCCTATGAGGTGAAATAATTTCATGACTTTAGACTATAGTTTGATTGCATGAACAATACTATTAAGTATGAGGATTTGATCTAAGTCCTTCAACTTACATAGAAGAAAGGAATCAACGTGGAATAAGCATTAGGTGATAGTGAAATAGTTATAAACTAGGTAATAACTAAAAGCATGAACAAGAATGGCTTGATGAAATCCTACAAACATAAAGTGTGGGATATTATTGAAGGATTTGATGCATTCAACATCATTACCATACCAAGAGCACAAAATTTTGATGTAGATAGTCTTGAAACTATAGGCATGTAGTATGACATCTCACATGACATAATGAAGGAGTTCAAATAGCTTGTCAAACTCATGGTCAGACCAACACTTCCAGACAATATGAAGAATTGATAAGTATTCAAGAGTGATGAGAAAATCATTAGATTTATATAGGATGAGGTAGAGTTTTGTTCCTTATAAGAGGCATAGATATGAGCCTAACGTGAAGAGCAAGTCATCCAATTGAAGGGAAACAAGCTACCAAAATGGCTAGTCACTTTAGAAAACATATTTAATTCTGAGGACCAATTCAAAGGAGAGAGACACAACATAACCACAAAGGAGGATATATCTTTGCCCATAATCATTTTATAAGGGAAAACCCTAAAATATGGTAGGGTATATTCCCCACTATAAATTGAGGTTTTTATTTAACTAATTAGGAGATATGATGACATATTTGCATGGAGATATAAATATCTCAAAGGTTTTGATCTAGACTTAGTGCAACACACAATAAAGCTCCATCATAATACAAAACCCATGTTCCAAAAGTAGAGGCCTATAAATCCAAAGATGGAGCCATGAATGCACAAGGAGATCTCAAATCTCATTGAGGCCAGTATAATACTTCTAATAAATCACTCCTCATGGGTCACCAACTTGGTATCAGTGTGAAAAAAGAGCAGGGAGACACATCTCTATGTAGACTTTAGAGACTTAAATAATTATTCTCTCAAAGACCATTATCCCCTCCTACCAATGGAGAAAATCTTGTAGACAGTCATAGGTGTAGAAATATTTTCATTGTTGGATGGTTATTCAAGCTATAACTAAATAATTGTGTAGGAATGTGATTGATATAAAACTATGTTCACCACTAAGTGGGGAACCTTTGCATACCACCACATGATATTTGGTTTGACAAATATAGGTGAAACCTTCTAGAGAGATATGGGTATGGCCTTTAAGGAACTCATCAACAAAATCATCTTGGTATACTTTGATGATATAACTATTTTCTCTAAGCATGCATAAGATCATTTGTGCCATCTAGAGCAAGTCTTTCAAAGTTATTGAGCATTTAGAATATCTCCAAAACCCCAAAAATACATCTTTATGGTTCATGAAGGTGCACTCTTAGGGTACATTATTTCAAAGGAGGGACTCATAATTGATGTAGATCAATTCAAGTTGATCTCAACTCTTCCCCTCCTAAGCCACAAGAAGAGTCTCCAGAGCTTCCTAAGGTACATTTATTTTGTGAGAAGGTTTGTGCCTAGTTTTTCCATCTTAGCCAAGCCCCTCACCATGATGTTATAAATCAATGTTGAGATCAATTGGATGCATGAATGCAAGGAATGTTTTAAAATCATCAAGAATGCCATCACACAAGCTCCTACTTTGATCAATAGTAATTACATCAAGTATTTCATCATGTATGCATTTGGTGGGATTGAAGGCATATCAACTATCCTTACGCAACCAAACAATGACCATTTAGAGAAACCAATTACATTCTTGAGCTAGGCATTAAGGGATTATGAACTACACTATAGCTTCATGGAGAATCATACCCTCACTATTGTGAGAACTCTTAAAAAATTTAATCATATGCTCTCTAATAACAAAATTTAGCTTATGGTAATGCATGCAAGCATAAAAGAGTTTTTTCTCAATAAGAACATCAGTGAAAAAGGGTTAGCTAGATCATAAAGGTGATGGAATACGACTTAGATATCCATGTCACCAACCTAGTGTAAGAAAAGGGACTCTATGAGAAATTGGCCAAAGTGGCAAAATCAGAGGATGGTGTAGTCTTAGTGTTGCACAAAGGAGAGAGCACAAGACTAAAAGCCTTAACCGACTAGGTGTAAGATATGAGATCCTTCCTTCAACACAACATATATCCTTTTATCCTTGATAAAACTAAGTGTAAGCATTTCATGTTGTAGTCTATTCTCTATGTGCTTATAGAAGGTGTGATTTTTTAGAAAGACCTCAATAGAATTCTCTTGAGGTACGTAAAACTAGAGAAAACAAGCAAAATTATTCAATAATTCCATGATGGCCCTATAAGAGTCCATTATTCACCCAAAACCATTGTTATGAAAATCATGTGAGCTAGTTATTATTGGCCAACTCTATTCAAATATGTGCATGCCTATGTGTGAAATTGAAATAAATGTACCTTCTTCATAGGAAAAAATAGGGTAATAACCTTACCATGATGCCCTATTCAAGCTGATCAACCCTTCACATAATGGGGCATGGATTTCATAGGCATGATTAACCTACCATCAAGTGATGGGTACAAATGGATTCTCACAGCCAAAACATATTTTAAGAGGTGGATGGAAGCAATCATGCTCAAAAAGGCTAATGGGACATCCATCCTCAACTTCTATGAAGGCATTATAGAAATATTTAACCTCTATACCACCATTATCTATGATAATACACTAGCCTTCTTTAGAACCAAGATTAGGGAATGGGCCACTAAGCACAATATCTATCTAAGTGCTTCATCAAAATATTACCCTTAAAGTAATGGTCTATCCAAGTCCACAAACAAGAATATGATATGCATCATAAAAATAATTTTTTAGGATAACCAACAAGCTTGGCATACAAATTTCAAAACCACCCTTTAGATTGATTGAATCAGACCCAAGAAAGTGTTGGGAAATTTTCCCTTCATGATAGTCTATGAAAGGGAGGCTAGATTTCCAACACGCTTGGCATACGAAGTTCAAAACCACCCTTTGGGATGATTGAATCACACCCAAGAAAGTGTTTGGAAATTTTCCCTCCATGATAGAATTCTGTAGGATAAGCAACAAGCTTGGCATACAAAGTTTAAAACCACCCTTTGAGCTAATTGAATCACACCCAAGAAAGTGTTGGGAAATTTTCCCTTCATGATAGTCTATGGAAGGGAGCCTAGATTTCCCACATCCCTTAAGTTACCTTCATTATAACTCACACATAAATTGGAGTTTCTAGAGAATGATCCCTTCATAGTGAGATTAGCTGAGTTAATGGAGCTCAAAGAAACTAGAGTGCAAGTTGCATGCACCATGAATCTCTAATAGGCATAAATTAAGAGGGTTTTCAATAAGAGGGCCACTAATAGGAGTTTCCAAGAATGAGATTTAGTGCTAAAATGGGATGTAGAAAGAGCAAAAGCTAGAAGGCATACTAATTTTGATGTAATATATGAAGGCCCATATACCATAACTAGTTTTAAGCAATCCAACACCTTCTAGCTTGCCAAATTAAATGGGGAAGAGATGCCTATCCCAATCAATGGGATTCATCTCAGGCACTATCTCCATTGACCCTTATATATTTTAAATAAGTAGATTAGGTGTTTCTATTTCCCTAAGTGCCTTTCATGCCTTTTTTTAGAGTACTTTCAATTATTCCAAGCACTTGTGTGAAATTTTTCTCTTAGCTTAGGTCTTTTCCTCTAAGTGCCTTTGGTGTAACTCTTATTTTTCTAGGTGAAGTTTCAATCCATTTAAAACCCAAAGGTATACCACTAGCATTATCAACTAAATAAACCAAAAGTTATAAATACTTTATGCCTAATAGTACACTCAAAGGATTTTATATTCCTACTTAGCAAGCAAGCATCCCATAGAGGTCACTAGAAGTGTTGACTTTCTAAGTCATCCCCAATTAGCATGAGACTTACCAAGTTGAGTTACACACCTACACTATTTTAAGTGTTTCAAGAAAGATGTGCATAGGTATCCCTTATCTATGCCCACACCTAAGATTGACAAGTGCAGGTCTATGAAGCAACTAAGTAAAATTTCATGTCCATTATGGGTCCTTGATGTATTCCCCAGCATAAGATCCTTTATCACACATTCTAAAAGGTGCACAAGCTCAAGGACATGGCTCCCCAAGTTCTATAAGGCTAATTAAAGGAAAAACATAGGGAGTAGTTATAAGTCACAAATAATGCACTAAAGACCTTTAGCCTTCATGTGCAATCTTATTCATATATCTTCCCATGTCTACCTATAAAGTTCCATGCTAACACACAAGATTTTACATCTATGTCCCATCACTGTATAGAAGCATAATCTAAAGGCCACATGCTACATTCTTTGAGAGACTTTCATGTGTGCCTTGGCATGAGAACAATTCCAAATCAAGTGTGCATGCACAGTTCAATGCATGTAGCATATAAAATAAATTGCATGCACCAAGTCCTTCACTATTCATAGTAATGATGTGGTAAGCTAAAAAGGAAACCTATGCAACAATTAACAAGTGGAAGTAGGATATAAAGGGTATGTAAGGGTAGTTGATTGAAGTCCAAGATATTATCAAAATAAGTAAATGTATAAGCGTCCACTAGATAAAAGGATATGAGTACACACCACCCTTTGACATTGTCAGGGAAGTATTCCATTCATCTATGCACACATGTTCCTTGATAGAATCTTTCCACCAACTCCAGATCTAAATCACCAAATAATTTTCATGAAGTATGATCATGGTACTACAAAGGAATTAAAGATTACACCTACCACCCCAAGTGACATATTTATTTTAAAAGAGGCTTGTTCACTATAAAATCTTTGTTCTTCAATTGTAAAAGGGTTGACATTTTTCATCAACCTCACACTACTAAAATTATCCTCCAAGAGCACTTGTATTAGCTAAATCTTGAAAATTAATGAGAATTAAGTTCACCTCCTTCTATTCTTCTGATATTTTATGTGTTATTTGTGTCTGTTTATCTTTGTTTATGGTTAATGTTCACCCCTCTCACTATTTTCCATTCCTAGCACCTCGTCATCGAACACGAAACTCATTTATAGGTTATATCCTGTGTGCATTCATGTATATTTTTATATTATTTATGGATCATTTATCATCCCTCTTAGTGTCACACTAAATTCACATGCTTCTATGCAAAACACTTATGCATTTTAAGTGTCCCTATTGGAATATATGTGGAGATGTCTTGTTCTCAAAGTTTGTAGTGTGTTTATGGTAGTAGGAGCACTTGTTCTAATTTGGGTGCATCACCTCTTTTATTTTTAGCACCTCTTACCTTTTCCCTCCTCTTTTCCCTTAAAATATTAGGTTTAGGATAAGGGTATATTTACCTTTCTGCTCTTTATGCCTACTCTCAAGTCTTAAACTATGTGTGCTTAGAATAAAAGGAATCTAACCTAATCTGGAGGCTCAACCCAAGGAGTGTAAGGGTCCTATGATTTGGGTAAATTCTCATCATTAGATAATTGATGCTCATGCACATAGATAAGAGATAACACTCCCATGCCTAGTTCCATAGGATCTTACACCCTATATAAGGCCTTCATGATTATCACCCCACTGTAAAGCATCCTTTCACTTCATAACATCCCTGGGTACACATTTTGAATGATAATAGGTCTATGGGTGAAATATTAATAGGTGGAGGAATAAGAGATGAAGAAGGGACCATAAGCGGGGATGGAATCACATGAGGTGGAACCATGGGAGAGGAAGGGGGAGTCTTCTTTCAAGAATGACCTATGGGAGGAATGGTAGAGGGTGAAATAATAGTTAAGATGTGATATTTAAGGTGTTGTTTAAGGATATGGTAATGATCAGTGTCATGTGTTCCACATTATTGCCAAAGATAATACACCTCTCCATACTTATGAATATAGTTAGGTAGAACCTTCTAGGTAGGTATGGCTTTATCTAAGGACTCAAGGATAGAAGGACATAAAGTATCAATATATTTCCATAGCTTATGATAATGCATGTATGAATGACTATCTATGACATGAAAGTAACATATATGTCAGTGAGTAGGCTTGGTATAGGTACTCATAAGAGGAGGTGTAAAATAAGTATAAAGATCTTGGGAAGTCTCATTAGCCCATTTGGTCGGAAATGGAACCATCAATGGTAAAGGAAGAAAACCATCACTAAGAGAAGGTGGTGTTGGTGAAGAAACTGGACTAGGCTCGATAGTAGTGATGAGATTAGAAGCAGGAATAGATTGAGATAGAGCAAGATCAAGAATGGGCTCTAAATTAGGTTCTACTAAGGGAGGGGTAGGGTCTACAAAATGACAAAGGAGGGTTGCATTCATCTCATGAATAAGTAGGCTATAAGGGTTAGGGTACCTAACAAAGTGGTAAGGCCTAGTCATAACACAATCCATAATCATACTCTTACGTGGTTCTTCAAAAACTATAGGTGTCTACACCATATTTACCCTATGATAAAGAGTAAAAATACTAAAATTAGGAACTATATATAATATAATATGAGAAGATATGTAAAAATACTAAAGTAAAGAGGAATAATAATAGATAATTTCAACATCATGGGCTTGAACAAGACCACCTAAAAATAGATCTTCTAAGGTATAACCATCATCATAATCAGGTGTGTGAAGATTAATGATGTAGGTGGGGATGATATTATCATCTGATGAGGTGTGATGAATGGAATGTTGAGTCTTAATTAAGACAACAAGGATGTTATCACAAGGAGGTTGATGAGAATGAGGCTATAAAGAAGTGGGAAGATGAGAGATGTGATGAGGTGAGAGATAATTTTTTTTTTTTTTTTTGCATTGATCTCATCAAGTTTATCAACATCAGAATATAGAATTTTATGGTGAATATTCCCAATTATTTGGGGATGACCATTGTAACCTCAAGTGGGTTTCATGGGAAAATTGAATCATTGCAACTCACATAATGGAACACTGGGTGAAGGTTCAAAAGTAGAAATCTTGAAGATACCACAGTCTTGAAATTATTCAAAATTCTAAGGGTTAGTGTCACTTGAATCTTATAAATAGATCCATTATGAGGGAATTTAATGCATTAGTAGGTGAAATAAGCAAAAGGTCTCATACAGTGAGTGTAGACATCTAAATCAGGCCACCAATGACCTCTAATCAGGCTTTTGACCAATTATTACTAATGTGCACTATTTGGCCTAAAAACACTAAAGCACATTAAAAAAATTGAACCTAATATACTCAAGTGCCAATTTTGGTTAGGGTATCCATAAATGAGGTAGTGTAATTTATGGGCTAGCTAACTTTGATCAGATCATTCCAATTCAAAATGCCAATTTTTCACTTGGGTACTCTAGATTGCTCTTTTCTATCAAATATCTTACACAAGACACGTGTCTCTATTATTTGTGGTTGGTAACATCCTAAATGGGATAACAGATCCAATGCATTTGACATTGACTTCCAATTCTAATCCAATCAAATTTTGGACCAATAATAAGGGATTATGATCAATTTAAGTAATTTGTGCACAAAGTGCTTAATCATGATTAAGAGATAGTTAAACCAAGTTAGATCATAATTAAGAATTCCATGTAAACTTGTTGAATACTTATTTTTAGAAATGACTATATAATAGGTACATCATCAGGTGACCTCATTTCTTGGGAAGACATCCCTAGGCCATTAATGCTATAAATATTAGGATTCATGCCTCTCATGCCTCATCAAATCCCTCCATGCCTATTAATTTCTCCTCTATCCCAAATATTGATTAGCATATTTATCAAATTTAATTGCATAATTGGATTAATCCTTAGCTACACATCTAATTCTTGAGATGGATGGTTCAGGTTGATTCTACCCATTTGTAAAAATCTATAAATAGGAGGCCTTTCCACATAGATTTTAATCTTGGATAATGCAAAGTTACGATGCAAAATTAACTTTAGAGCCTCATGAAAATTAGTGTTATAATGCCAAATTATTGAGTCAAGACAAGCCAAGCCAGTCCACAAGCCATAAGGTGCCAAGGAGAAGAGGAGATTGCCAAGCATCCTTTAATGAAGACTTCAAGAGAATAAACCAAGCAAGCCAATCAAAGAACACTCTTGGAGTATCAAGGAAGGTAAGGAATGTGTGTTTCTTGAATTTTATTTGTGCTTTTTTCATTTGTCTTTATTCACTAAGCTCACCCTTTGAGATAGGCTTAAGGTGTTAGCATGTAGTGTGTTTCATTTGATTTTGATTTCATTCACTAACATAATACTAATCTCCCCTTATTGTAATCCTATGTTCACAAATGATACGTCTAGTGGGATTGAAAAGCTTCACAAAAATGATCACAAAGCTTTTTCAAGTAGCCTACTAATTATTTCATTACTGAATCTTGAAGTAAGAAGTCAAAAAGAGTGAAAATTTGAGTAGAAACATGTTTTTATAGAAGTCATAGGTTTGTTCTGATAGAGTCACAATATTATTCCTCTAAGTTGTGGGATTTTCTTACAACTCATGGTATTTTTATTCACTATTTTTCTTTCAGACTAACTTTGTGTTTCTATGTAGGTTTAAAAATACTACTACTATCGTAGTAGAGGGATTTTTTTACAACTCACAAGGTTTCCAAACAAAGTCATGGTATTGTATAACTTCTAGCAGGTTAAGAGATAATACTACTACTTTTAAAGTTGTGGTATTTCCTACAACTCATGAGATTGTCATTGTGAGTCATGATATTGTAGTGTTTAGAATAGGCCATTTTCTAGAGCTTCATTTGGGGTCATCTAAACTCTATTTTTGAAGATTTTTTTTTTAAACCATGTGTTTTTTCCTAAATTTTTGTAATTTCTCATTAGTTTAACTTGAAGTTGTATAATGTTTTCACAAAACCTCATTTTATCCTAGGTATTGGGATTGTGAACTTGAGTAGTGGGATTGTTGTTTACAATACCACAACTCTTAAAGTTACAGGATCATTCTGTAACTCATGGTATTGTCAAATAGAGTCATAGTATTGTGCCAAACTATTAGTAGTTGGTTACAATGCCACAATTCTTAAAGTTATGAGATTTTCTTGTAACTTTTGGTATTGCTTTATAGAATAGCAGGATTGCATTGTGCAAAAAATTAGACTTCCTTTTTCAAAGTTCATTGTTTCAAACTAAATTTAGCTTTAATGCTAAAGGGCATACTAACTTTGTCTTTTAGGACCATCTTGGAAAAAATTTAAAACATGTTTAGATCATCTTTTGAATGCTTAAAAATGAACTAGGAACATTATTTTGGTGCTTAATGTAACATTTAGGTGCCTAAGTATTTTTTAGCATTAGTTTTCAAAGTTCACAATTTTAAGACCAAGGGGTCAAAAGAACACCACCACACCTTTTGATTTGGAGCCTAAAAATAAACTCATCTTTCAAAGATTTTGTGTTCACTACTTGTTTCAATTAGCACTTTGTTTTCATAAAACACAAGGATGTTGCATGCATGCTCTTCCATTTATCCCATTTAGGGAACCCTTGGAATTAAAAGTGCTTTCCTTATTTGAAAATTTCCTAGTCTAAGGAATAGAAAGAACATCATCTAAAGCACTCCCAAAATACTTGTAAAAGTATTGGGTGACCTATACAATGACCCTAAAGTCTTTCTATTTTATGTTTTCTTTATTCCATGTAAGCTTGGCTTGCAAGGGAGACGTCATTACCTCCCATAAGTTCTATAGGGAAGCTTTGATCCAAGATTTCACCTCTCAGTACTAACCTCATTTGGCTTCATATTGGAGTTGCACATGGGATGTAGTAGCACTTTAGACATCACACTACACTATGTGAATAGTAAGATGTAGTGGTTTTAAAAAGGATTATACCTTTTTGTAACAAGCCAAGTGACATGGACCCAAAATCTATGTTTTTATTTTGCATTGTTTGAAATGAAATTCATTTTGCAATTGATTCCTCTATAATGTTTGAAAACTTGTAGATCGTAGATAAATCCCCACTTACTGTGGAAGTATTATTGGTATAAGGTGCACCTCAAGGTCCATGTCATAGTATTATCATTTGAGAGAAGGGGGGTGTAAAAACCCTACTATATAATGCATATTTACTTTTGGATGAACACTTGAAATCTTCTCAAATGATGTATATTGATAGATTCCAACAATACCAAGCAACCTTGTTAGTTTAGGATCTAAGAGTGATTAATTAGTTGGTTTTGTCCTAGATTAAAGTCTTGTTTGGAGTCAAAACCTGGTGTAAAAAAATGATGAAAACCAAACAAATGGTCCTCAATTATTTTTTAACAAGGAGGTGTTATAATACCCACATAAATCATCACTTTTCCTTATTCAAAGTTTATCAAAACTTGAAGTAATATCATCCACTTTGGCAAAATTATGATACCTAACTAAGTCTAGACTTTTCCAAAGTTATTTAAGTCCTTCATTTATAATCTAAATTCTAAATTTCACATTTATAAGTTCATAGGGTTGATGTGTTAAGTGGGTTCACCATTTACACTAAACTTGAGGAACTTAGGTTCAATTTCTAAATTTGGGTTGAATGTCATTTAAGACTCATGATTGTTATCACCACTTGATAGTCTTAAGTAATTTTATACTAAACACTTGCACTTTGAGTCTATGCACCATAAAATTTTGAGTCAAGAAAGGTAGTGTTATGCTATCAAATTTATGGGAAATTATCTTTGCCTTAGAAAGTTTTTGAAACAGACATTTTGTCACATCTTTTGGGTAGTCTAACACTATTATACTACCCAAAACAATTCAAATATTGTTTCATAGGCCCTCTTGCATATATATCAAATTTGTTCCTACATTTTCAAACCAATTTGAGTATACCTTTATGAACCTTTGTCTAGCATAGTTTCATTGTTCACTTTTTGTCTAGTTTATTTGTCAAAAGAACCATGTTTATACCATTATTTGTGAGAAAAGTAAACTATCTCTAAAGTGCCTTTTGTTTCATACCTTATACCTATTTTATCGAGTCCATGTCCAAAAATCAAATACCTAGTATTTGTTAGAAGTGTTTCAAATCTGTTAGATTAAAAATTTCATCTATTTTTAAAGTTTAGATTTTGACGTTGTTTGGCCAAGTGTCTTAGTGCATGCCTTATTTGACCCTAGATTTTACCGTTGCATTTGGCCAAAAGACCAAGCAACTTTTAATTTCCTAGATTAGATTGATTTGAAACACTTCAACCTTAGCATTTAGCATTTTTATTTTTAGTTCAATTAATTAATCTTTTTGTGTAAGACATGTAGTGTTAGACACTTAATGTTAGCTATAGTTATCACAAATCTTTGCATAAACCTTTTTGATCCTTTTGACAAATCTAGACCAAGTTTAAACATCAACTTTTAAATAGTGTCTTTATAGAGTTTGTCAAAATCTTTGACCTTTTATTAAAAAAACATTTACTATGGATCCAAACATGTATTCCTACACTCACAGTGGAATCATGTACAATATGGGTATTAGTAATGTGGTTGCATAGGAAGAAATGGTACAAGACCCCTATGTTGATAATATTGCTTATGATATGGATTTTTATCCCTCTTATAAATATTGATTCTGGGCATAAATCAAAGATCTATTGGCTAAATATTTGGTTAATACACCTCCTTATTTATAACAAGACCAAGAACAAACTGCATAATACCTAGCTATAATACCCATAACTGATGAACCAGTTCTACAATAGTTATGCTCTACTAATACACCTTCCACATCTGATCCATTTTTATTTGAGCATCATTTATTAGAGAACAAAGACAAGATTTTGGTTATATTCATAGAGGTAGGGGCCAAGTTTCTAGTAGACTTCCCTTATAATAATTTTAAAAGCCCAGTAAGAATGCCCCAAAACATAATTTATGATCAATAGGCTTCTTCTAGTAATCTTTTGGCTCTAATCCAAATAACATATCAAGGCCCTAATATGCATAATATAGGTAAAAACCTCATGGAAGACCACTTTAGCCAAATGTAGATGGCAGACCAAAACTTCCTAAATCTAGAATGTAATTATAATCAGATGACCATGGTGAGCAAACCTCTTATTGACTTAGTTCCTTTAACAGGAGTTTTGATAGAGTTAACTGGTTAAGATAATCCAAGTTTAGACCCATTCATGAAAAACACTTTGGTAGACAACTTGATTCATATGCCCATCATTGAAGAAGTGTCTTCTACTTCTATGTGGAATAATGAGCAAAATATAGTGGATAATGTGCAAGCAACATTGAATCCAAATCAAAGTGGTACTAATGTGCAAACAACTAGTCAAAAATGTGTACCTATAGTTAATACCATGAGTGGACCATCATACTAGGGAGTAGGATTTTGTACATCCCAACCTCAACCAGCTAATTCATCAACCATGTAACTAATAGGATTAGGTAGTCAACTACCAACCAATGTTATGACTCAACATTAGAATGTGATGAATCCTACTCTTCCTCAACAAGTGATGAGTAGTATTCTACAACATCAAGAAAAATCTAATGTACCAATGAAATTCAGGTTAAATGTATTTCCACCTCAACAAGGTTTAACTAATGTTCCACCTCACCAAGTAGTGACAAACATACCTCTTCAATCATAGACTAGTGTTCCAATCTAGAACCAAATGACGACTAGCTGACAACATATAAATATTGGTCAGTGATAAATGTTAAATATTCAACATGTGTTCACATCCCAATAAGGATTCATGCAACAAAGAGGATCTCATGTTTCTCAAGTACCTTTTAGACAATAATCAGTTTAAAATGTGCCACAAGTTTAGAGATAGTGTCTTCATTCACAAGTTCCCACTCAATAAGAAGGTTTGATTAGTCAACATCATGTTCCTTTTCAACCACAACAGGCTTAGTATAGTTATATCCCTCCATCCCAACCAAAAAATCCTCCAATTCAAACCTTTATAGCCAACCCAAACTAGAATATCACACAACCAAATGTACAATTTCAAGTACATCCTAATTCATGTATGAATATTCTTGATCCATTTCTCAACCAAACCAATATACCCCAATATATCTCTTCATTATATCTAGTCCAAGTGTTCCACTTTTGACCTCCCAACTATCTACCCAAAATAATGTTCTCCCTCAAACCAATGTTTATTCCAATTTTCTATCCCAATAATTGCAACAGATGAAGGATGCAATTGCTACCATTTAGGCTAAGAACCAGACTAAAAATTTTAAGTTGTATGATGTGTTTTATATCTATTCAACATGGAGTACTTATAGATACCATTTCCTCTAAGATACAAACCACCAAAATTTGAAAAATATAAAGAGAAAGGTAACCCTAATGCCCATTTAACTGAGTTCATTGTCGCATGTCAACTAGTGGCATATAGTGATAGATACCTTTTATTTTTATTTCCAAGGATCTTGGTTGGACAAGCCTTTAATTGGTTTTTAAAGCTACCCAAGAATTTAGTTATATATTTTGATGATCTTTTTGATAAGTTTGTGCAGTACGTTTCCTATAATCTCGAACATGAGATTTCATGTGTTGACTTAACACAAGAAAAAAAAGGTTGGTGAGAGTTTTTCAAGTTATCTACAACAAAGTAGAGCCCTTACAAGCTAATTCACCCATAGTTTACTAGATAAACAATTAGCCACTATATTTACTAAAAATTTGCATAATGAGATAGCTTATCATCTAAAACTACAATGTGTGCATACTTTCAAGGAGATCATCAATAAAGTCTTATTGATTGAGTGAGCCCCTATTAATAAAGGGATCATCAAGCTTAATTCAACTAATCAGAATCAAGGTACCAATTAGGGAAGTGGCCAAAACCAACATCTAATCCAAGCACAAGCATCACAACTACCACAAGCCAATAACCAAGATAGACTAAAGCAATTAAACTACAATAATAATGTTGTGGATAATGGAGTGATTGAGTCATATCATGTCCAGATAGTGAAAAAATCATTTGCACCACCTTTTCATCTTACTCCTACCCAACAACCTCTCCAACCAATACTGTAACCATAATAACCAAGACCCATGCAATAAATGCAACAACCTTTACCATTACAAACCCCTCCTCCAAGGAGAACTATAACTATGCATCATGTCTTTAGTGACCTAGGAGAGCCTATTGAGTTTGTATTTTATAAACTTTTCATTATTAATCTAATTAGTTGGCTTATACCAAATCATTATCCATAAGGTATTCCTTATCTCGATTGATACCATGAAAATGAATTTTGTGAATATAATCAGGTCAATTGGTATAATCTATGAAGATGTGTGTAAATCAATCATTTGATTGAGAATATGTTGGATAATGGGAAGATAACATTGGATAATGGTGCTTCCACCTCCAATCAAACTTTTGAGATTTATCAAAACCCTTTTCCCTAACATAACACATAATAACAACATAATAATCAACAACAACACTTGTCGATGTAACAACAAAATCAAAAGTATCAAAATCAAATGCCAACTAAAAGAACCAGTAGAATTAACAATAAAACCCACAAAATTAGAACAATAGACAAAACCAAGCTTAGAATGGTAACAACCAACAAACCTACCATGTAGTTGCACATGACTACAATAGGGTTATAGGTCATATTGTAGGGGGTAGTGTTAATACCATCTCCATTAATCCTAGATCAAGAACTAATCAATCTAGACCATTTATAAAAAATACCACTCAACCAAATTATATAGATAATCCTTATTTTACCTAGGATTACACACAAGCAAACCAACAAATTAGGACTCCCAACTTTGGACCATATACTGATAATTCATCCTTACCATGTGACCACATACAAGTGCATTGATAATCAAGACTTGTCTTATCTAGTTCCATACCATTCCCAACACTTATTAGAAATTATGGTCTAGAATATAATCTTGATTATGTAATCACAACTTAGAGGTCAAATATTACTATCCTAGGCCCACAACCATTTGCCACTTTGCCTATTATCCAACCAACCATTCAGCCTTGGAATAAACCATTCACCATTGACCAAGAAAAGAAGTTTAATATTATCAAAAAATTATAGAAGACACTAGCACAAATTTCTATTTTAGATTTGCTATAAATGTCAACAATCTACAAGAATATTTTGAATGCATTTTTAACCCAATCCACTATTTCTAGTGACATATCCCCTAGTAAATTTCAATCTTTGGTTTGACACCTAGCTCTAGCCTAACAAGTCACATTCAACTAAAGTGATATATCTTCCCTTTTCCCATTCCATAATAATCCATTATACATAGAAGTTTATATAAAATGACATAAAGTGAAACATGTCCTTATAAACCATGGATTGGGCCTCAACATAGTGTCTTTAATTCTCATCAAGCTTCTTGGGTACATTATGGTAGATCTCTAGCCATAAATGATAACTATCAAAGCCTATGATAATTAGGAAAGAGAATCATAAGGAACCATTACCTTACTAGTTATCATTGGTCCTTTGACCCATGATACACTTTTCCATGTGCTTGATCTTGAGTTTTTATATAATATGATTTTAGGTAGGCCTTGGTTACATGAGATTTGTTCAGTCCCATCAATGTTGAACTAATGTATAAATTTCTCCCACTCAAGGATGAAAGTAAATATTGTAGAAGATTTACACCCATATGAACATTGCAAACATCTTGAGGCTGAGTTTCAGAGCTACAATTACCAATATGACATGAATCTAAGCTCCAAACAGGATAAAGGAAAGGCCATACTTATTTATCCTCCATAGGATAATTACATAGATCCTAATATCTTGGATTCCCTTTCCCATATGCCACCTCCTAAAGCTTCCAATCATTTTATCATTTTAGGTATGGCCCACGGAGTTTGTGACCCATAATACATTCCATATTTCCAATATTCTTCATAATCTAAAGACCTTTAGATAACATTATAATACCCCACACATGCATTGGAAATAAAAGAAAAAAGATAAGGGACCTATCATGTTTGTACCATTATCTAACCTAGAACTAGACCCTCTTTAAGGGGATAGGTCATGGTTGTACAATGACAACTAAGTTAATTGTTATAATAGTGCAAAATATTGTATTCTTAATAGGATCATGGAGCATCAAGATTATGAAGGAAGAGGCCTTAGACTAAATCAACAAGGAACCATTGAACTAATATCCATGATTAGGTACAAAAGACCCTATGGAATTGGATTTAAATTGTCTAGAGGTGACCCCACATATCCTATTCAATTTCTATCATTGGTGGCTAGTGATGATGATACCAATAATGAAGCAAAGTATGATCATAGCCTCACCTTTTATTACCTAGTTGAGACTAAGCTATTTGATAATAATGCCATTTTTACCCTTAGCCCAATCATTTATCACAACCCATTATCATTTTACTATCCCCAACTTATAGATTGAGACCAACAAGAATCTAGTTTACTGATTGATGAGTTTCAGAATGATGAGTCATTCTATGATTTTCTAGGTCTTCGAGACAATGTTTCATTGAGAGATCATAAATTAGGATTCTCAATTACATCAGATCATGAAGCCTATTTTGGAGAGTGGGTGAACATCCTTAACCAAATATAAATAAATAAAATGTTCAAGTGCCCAAGTGAAAACCTCTTTGAGACACATTTTGATTAGGGAAAAAGTAAAGATAAAGGCTATCTAGTTGTGAAAACCTATTTCAAGCACCATTAGATGGGGGTGTTCATTATTCTTTGAATTTAGATCAGGAGACCACCAATGATGAACTTGACTATGGATTCAAGTTTAGTTTTATGCACTAACAAGTATTTGATTGAATTCTTCAATAATTTTTGACTATTTTTGTCACATGGCTAGATCTCCCATTAGGAGACTTAGATTCATCATGCCTAAGAGATGTTGAAGATCAAGTCCTAATATAAGACCTTGATATAGTCTATAATAATTCAAGTCTTTGCCTACTATCCTAGAAGGTGATTTTACCCTTCTAGTTGAATATTCAATAGAGGTAAACATCAAGACTCCATCAAACCAAAAATGTATCAAATTAGGCATGTCCCTCACTAAGAAGGAATGTGAAGTCTTTACATCTTTGTTGAGAGAATTTATAGATATATTTACATGGGCTTATTCTGACATGTTAGGTTTGGACCCTACTTTGGTTCTACACCACCTTGTGGTCAATCTTAATGCCAAACTAGTGAAATAAAAGTTGTGTAAGATGCATCCTTGCATTTTTATCTTGGTAAAGAAAGAGTTGGAAAAACTTTTAGAAGTAGGGTGTATTTGGTCTATTCATTACTCAAAATGGATATCTAATGTTGTACATACTAGCAAAAATCTTGAAGGAATCAAAATCTATACTAATTTCCTAGACATAAACAAAGCTTATCCTAAGGATGAATTTCCATTACCTAATATTGACATGATCATCAAATCCATAGTAGGTTATGAAATGCTTTCACTCATGGATGGATTTTTAAGATACAACCATATCAGAATAGCACTAGAAGACCAATATAAAATAGTGTTCACCACTCCATGGGGAACATTTTGTTATTAGGTAATGCCATTTGGTCTTAAGAATGTTGGAGCTATATATCAAAGGGCCATGGATATCATATTACATGATATTGTTGAAGACTATGTTGATGACAAATTAAGAAAATTAAAAACTATGGCTGACCATCTAGCAATGTTACATAAGATATTTGAAAGATTACGAGAGTATAAAGTTAGACTCAATCTAAATAAATGTGTGTTTGGAGTAACCTTAAAAAATTTATTTGGCTTCATTTTTCTTATAGGGGCATTGAAGTCGATCTGACCAAAGTCCATGCTATAATCAAGATATCACCACCAACTAATTTTTAGTAACTCTATAGTTTGTAGGGCAAGATTCAATCAATCCAATGCTTCATCTCTTAGCTAGCAGATAAGTATCATCCATTTACACATTTTTTGAAGAAGGGAGTTACATTTCACTGGGATGACCACTGCTAAACAACTTTTTAACAAATCAAGGACTTTCTAGTTAATCCACCTATTTTATTACCTCATATGTTAGGAAAACCATTCTTGTTGTATCTATTAGCTACCAATAATTCTTTGGGGGCATTGTATATATTAGCTACCAACAATGGAAAAGATCATGTAGTATACTACTTAAGTCATACCTTGGTCACATATGAACACAACTATGCACCTATTGAAAAATATTGTCTAGCCATGGTCTTCATAGCTCAAAAACTATTCCATTGCATGTTGAACAATAAGACCATGGTTATTTAAAAATTAGATCCACTCAAGTATCTACTATCTAAAATATATTTTCAAGGTAGAATGGCCATATATATATCATGCTTATTAGTGAGTTTGACATATAATATGTCAATAAAAAGGCAATCAAGGAATAGGTCCTTACAGATCATCTTACTGAAGCACCCCTTATAGACAAAGCCACTCACATTTCATTTTCTTGATGAATCCATAATGACCATCATTGACACACCTCTTGAGGAGCAATACTAAAATCTATATTTTGATGCTTTATTTACTACACATGGATTGGGAATAGGCCTCTTATTTATTACACCATAGTGGGATCTAATCCTTAAATCATTTAGAATCAGTTTTCCTTGTACAAACAACATAGATGAGTATGAAGCACTTATCATAGGACTTTGATAAGTAATACACTATAACATATCTCATCTCCAAGTTTATGGTGATTCTCAGTTAATCATCAATTAGGTCACAAACCATTTCCAAACCAAAGATGACAAGCTAGTTCCATATAAGGCTATGGTTGATACCATAAAGTAGTAAATTACAAATATCCAATTTGAGCATATAACAAGGGCTATTAATAGAACTAAAAATGCTATGGCTACTATTGGATCTCTAATTTGAAAAATAAACAAATATAGAGAGTATCAATTCTTTGTCAAGAATTTGGTTGCACCAACTCATAAACCTTTAACTGTGGTAATGATTTATGATATTATTGGTCCTAATTCTATATGGTACTCAGACCTTTAAAAATACACTCATGACCAATTTCTATGACCTAACCTATCTTGAAAAAAACTAAAGCCTTTATCCATCACTCCACTCATTATACTCTACTTGGATCCATCTTTTACCATCATAATTTTGATGGAACTCTGCTTCATTGTTTAGCTTCGGTAGAGTCTACACTAGCATTAAGAAAAGTTCATGAAGGGGTATGTAGAGCTCATTCTAGTAGGGTAATCCTATCCAAAAATATCTTGTGTACTAGTTATTATTATCCCATGATGGATGTAGATGCAGCTACATATGTAAAGAAGTGTGATAAATGTCAATGACATGCTAATATGATTCATGCCCCAACCTAAACTCTAAAATTGACACCATGACCATTTATTACATAGGGACTCAACCTCATTGGGAATATCAACTCCACTTCATTTTATGACCATAAACATATCCTTATTGCCACTGAGTATTTCACTAAGTGGTTTGAAGCTATACCCCTCACTTACATGATTGGAAAGTAAATTTCCAAGTTCATTTTCAACCATCTCATTTTCCACTATGGTATCCCTTACAACATTATATCTGATAATGGAGGATCATTCAAGAACAAGGATATTGACAAGTTATGTTCTAAATATAACATCACACAACATTTTTCTATAGTATATTATCCTTAAGGTAATGTCCAAGTTGAAGAATAAAACAAAACTCTTGTCAATATTCTCAAAAATATTGTCAATGATGTTAGTCATGAATGGAACCTACAAATATTCTCTACCCTTTTGGCATACCATACCAATCATCATACTCCCACATGAACCACTCCCTACTCACTTGTTTATAGTACTGAAGCCATGCTTCCCATTGAGGTCAAATTACCTTCACTATACATATCTTTCAAGCATGTCTTAGACGATCATGACTATCGAGTAGCTCACCTATAAGAGCTAGACCTACTTGATGAAAAATGCATAGTTACACTCAATAATATTTAGACATATCAAAATTGACTCAAAGGCCACTATAATTGATGCATCAAGTATATAACATTTGAACTTGGTGATCTTGTTCTTAAAGAAAACCAAAATAATACCACAAATGAGAAAAATCATAAAGGTAAATTCAAACCAAACTAGATAGGGCCTTTCATCATTACTATAGATTATGGATCAGGAGCATACAGGCTCACCACACCAGATGGAGATGAACTTCTTGAGTTGATGAATATTATTCACCTCAAGTGGTACTATGCTTGATCACTAAGGTGTATTATCTATCAGGACCATTTTAGTGGTGCCATTTTATCACTATTATTCTTTGTACAAATATCATTCTTAGCCATCTTGTTAGTTGTATCTGCTTTACATTTTTGATCTATCGACTAAAAATGTTCTAAAGGCTAGCCTATTTAACCTTAGTTTTTGCCATTCATTACACATTTTTAGCACTAATGAATCTAATTAGTTTCATCATTTATTTCAAGTAATTTAGGTAGAGATCATATTTTGGAGTAGTATGATAGAAGTTTTGGCATTTGCATCCTTCATTTGTTATTCATTTCTTATCAGCGGTCTTGATACTAATTATAACCACCTTTGGGAAAATTAGTACCATTTATCTATACCATTGTGTCCTAATTATAACTTCCTATGGGAAAACTAGGGGTAAAATTTGTTTATTAACCCTTAACATACCATCTTGCCATTTCCTATGTCATACTATGTCTTTTTACCAACTATGCCTATTTTTTTTGAATTGACTACTACACTAGTCAAATTCCTCCACTATAGGGTAGAACTACAGTGACTTGAGGGCTTACTCTGGAACTATGTAGGTAGTGCTCAATACTTATTGAGGACAAATTAGTCACCCCTTCTACCACACTCTCACCATTTTGTGAGTAACCTAAGTTTAAACCCTCTCACCATTTTATGAGTAACCTAAGTTTGAATACTCTCACCATTTTAAATGTAACAAAAGTTTGAATGCTCTCACCATTTTGCAAACACCCTATGTTTTTAATCTCTCATTGATCTATGAGCAACACGAGTTTGAATGCTCTCACCATTTTGTGAGCTTAATCCATTTAGTGTCTCATCATTCTTGATTGAGTTGAGATACTTCAAAAATTCCAAAAACATTTGTAAAATCATTAGAAAAAACCAAAAACATTGACCATTTATTTGCCTTAAGGATTCTGGAAAACCTTACTAAGTTGTAAGTAAACCACTTGTCACTTAGTTTCCTCATCCTTTTTGGCCTTTTATTTCATGCACCTACCATTTTTCAAGACCATTCATATTCTTCTATCACATCCATTATATTTTGTTTTCATCAATTATCACATTCTTCCCATTCCCTAAGAGAACTACATTTAGCTTGAAGTTTTTTATTAGATATTAAATCCATAGAACTATGTCGGCAACATCCACTTGCCTAGTGCATATGGAGATAGCTCAGCCACCCCCTTCCTTTTATTTTATTCCCCCATTTTGTTCATTTGTTAAGTTGTTTCCTATTTTTCTAGGGGTAATGTTTGTATGGTTTCTATTTCATTGTTTGTTTGTTTATTTTTGCTTATTTTGTTTGTTTGTCTACCTATTTTTTTGCTTTTAACACTACTACCTTGATTTGGTTTATGTGTGTTCATTAGGTGATTCCTTTCCCACAATTATAATTAAATCCATCCATATTCATATGTGTACATTTTCATCATGGTTTCTCTCATTGGTACATTGTTTTCTATTTGAGTATTAGATTTTGGGAGTCAATCCTTATGCACATTTTAGACATGTCCTCATGATGTTATACCATTATGCCTATATAAACATGCTAAAATAAACCTCATCTTAAATAAGTCTATTCAATAATGGAAACCTCATCCTAATTCAATCCCAAATAGAGTAATTAACCATGAAAAAACTTCAAACTTTATTAGTTCAAATGAACATCTCATTACTAATAGGTTATTCTAATTCATCACTACCCTCCATGTTAAGTTTCCATCATCAATCAACCAATCAATCATGTTTTCCATAATTGGGGTCCAATGATTATAAATACCTATGGTAAAATCATTTCTCACCTCCCACCTGAATTTATAAATGATTATAACCACTTTTGGACAAATAATTGTGTTGTCACCACTTTATGTTTTCTACGAATAAAAGGGCACATTTTTATCTTATTTTGTTATCCTAACTAGAGAAAATCCATCTTCTTAATGATTATAAATACCATTTATAAAATCATTGTGTTATCATACCATGTTACCACTATCGAGGTACAATGCTTATAACTGCCTTTGGGCAAACCATTGTACACCATCACACTTGCATTCTCAGTGATTTTGACTACTTTTTCAATATCATTATGTTCTCCTCCCATCATTTCCTCTTATTTTGTCCCCTTGTCTCCATTCTTTATTTTGAGGGACCGCTTATCGACCTTTATTTGTGCCAACCATTCCCTCAAGGGGGCATCATATAGTTAGTTTATCATCATTACAGTTGTAGGCATACAATAAATTTTCATTATTTGAGAAGATGTTACTATGTTTATAGCTTACAATGCCTTCCCAAATAGGGGAAAACTTTATACACCTAAATTTGGCCACTAATGACCTCCAATCAGGGTTTTGATCAATTCTTACTAAAGTGCACAATTTGGCCTAAAAATACTAAACCACATTAAGAAATTTAAACTTGATATATTCAAGTGCCAATTTTGGTTAGGGTATCCCTAAATGGGTTAGTGTAATTTATGGGATAGCTAACTTGGATCAGATCATTCTAAGTTAAAATGCCAATTTTTCACCTAGGTGATCTAGATTACTCTTTCCTATGAAATCTATTATACAAGAGACGTGCCTTTGTTATTTACTATTAGTAACATCATAAATGGGATAATAGATCCAATGCATATGACATTGACTTCCAATTCTAATCCGATCAAATTTTGGACCAATAACAAGGCATTCTGATTAATTTGAGTAATTTGTGCTTAATCATGCTTAAGAGCTAGTTAAACCAAGTTAGAGCCTAATTAAGAATTCTATGGAAACTTGTTGAATACTTATTTTTAGAAATGAATATTTAATATATGCATCAACATGTGATTTCATTTCTTGGGAAGACATCCCTAGGCCATAAATGCCACAAATATTAGGATTCATACCTCCCATGCCTCATCAAATCCCTCCATGCCTCTTAGATTTTCCTCCATCCCAAATATTGATGAGCCTATTTATCAATTTTAATTTCATAATTGGATTAATCCATATCCACACATCTCAATATTGAGATGGATGGTTCAGGTTGATTCTACCTATTTGTAAAAATCTATAAATAAGAGGCCTTACCACATGAATTTTAAGCTTGGATAATGCAAAGTTACCATACAAAATTAACTTTAGACCCTCATAAAAATTAGTTTTATAATGCTAAATTTTTAATCCAAGCCAAGCCAAGCCATAAGCCACAAGGTGCTAAGGAGAAGAGGAGATATCCAAGCCTCCTTTGTTGAAGACTTCATGAGGACAAACCAAGCAAGACAATCAAAGAATGCTCTTGGAGTATCAAAGAAGGTAAGGAATGTGTGTTTCTTTCATTTTATTTATGATTTGTTCATTTTTTAATTCAATAAGATCCCCCTTTGAGATAGGCTTAAGTTGTTATCATTTAGTGCGTTTTGTTTGATTTTGATTTCATTCACTAACATTATATTAATCTCCCCTTATTGCAATCCTATGTTCATAGTGAGTCTACAACCTAGCAAGCAAAATGTTATAAGATAGAGTAAAGTTAAATATCATCACCTTCACATGGATAATGATAGGTGGGATTATAATTAGGATCCACACATGACCTAAATGAGGCATTTGCCTTCAATCATATCCTTGACATGTGTTGCATGTGGATTTGAGATTGTATTGAAAATATATAAGGGTTTTGATAAAATTAAGTAAGGAAATACAAATGTCAAAACCCTTATCAATCAAGGCATGATTGACTTGGATATCACCAATTTAGACACTAATAGATAGAGGAAGATCATCTGCATGAAGCAAAATCTCATCGAGAATCGTATAAGTGATGGTAAATTTTAAGGAAAGAGAAGTGTCCATTATTTCATTAACATGGATGGACATCTCTTCAAATTATTGTAATATAATATCTTCATATCTAAATAAGGTTATTTCATGTCCTACTAAGGGAGGATGAGTGATGTTCATTTTTAAAAAGAGTTGTATAAGATGATTATGATGACATGGAGAGGTCATCATAAGCTCAAGAAATGGGATTTGGGAGTGGATATTAGTGATTTCTATGATGAGATCCCACTCATCATAACCCATGAGAAGGTTTTTATAAATATGTTCATAGTATTGAAGGAGGTCCTAAGAAGGAGGAGCCAAAGTAAATTAGAATTTATGTTGATAAGAGGGAGAAGGTTTAGAACAAGGTTGTAAACTATGTTGAGAAGCTAAAGTAGTTGGTACATGTTGGTTTTGATAATCATTAGAGGAAGCATTAATAGAGGCTTGAGTGTCATTAATGTTAGGTAAAAAAGATGGTGGCATGGTAGAAATATAATGGGAAGTGTTATCTAAGGGACGAGTGGGAATTGGGTCATCAAAATTTATAAGGTCATCTTGTTGCAAACTATTTAAGTTGGAGAAGTATCTTGGATAACATGAAATGTGTGAGATAATAGAGGGGTGTAAATAGGTTGAGGATCAATGAAAGTAACCACCCTTCACATATTAGTCATATTAACTGCATTATCTTTAGGATTTGGTTCAACAAGACTTATATATTGTTGGTGGAAGGGGTGGGCTTATATTGGTTATCTTGGTGATTTGGAAAAGGATCTTTATAGATGGCCAAATGAGCATTAGCTTGATTCAAAGCTTGAGATTTAGTATTTTTTTCACGAGATTTGAAAGTAATATCATAGTCTTATTGGCATTTCTTAATGATAGAATCATGGTCAAAATTATGACCAATAATAAAATACATAGCTAAATTATGAAGTTGCCTACATATCTCTTGAGAATTACCCCAACTAGCATGAAACCAAAAAAAATATTGGTATCATCCCAAAATTTCATAAGATGAGTGAAATCAAGTTCTCGTGGTAGAGGCCTAGGTAGACATTTTTGTAATTTAGTTGAGGATAAAGGTTTTTGAACATTGATATTATTAGGTGAAGATAAATGAGCATTGGTGAATTTTTGAGAAGGGGGAGTTGGTTCTAAATATTGGTTAAGAATAATATATTGAATAGTGCTTTTGGTGTCATAAGAATCTTTGACACCATCATTGGTAGAATTATGATTTTTATTCTTGAGTAATATGCAAGGACTCGTATAAGGTTGGGGTGGTTTGAATTGGTCCATAAGGAAATATTGATGTTTTGCTTGGTCAATGGCCTCTTCTAAAGTATGTGGAGAGAGAGTGCAGACCTAGTATTATAACTTGGGAAAAAGAGCATAAGTAAAGAGATGGAAAAGGTTATCATCAACCATGTTATGTTCACATTTGTTGGACAATGTTTTCCCCATTTTAATAAAAGCTTGGGGAGTTAAATTTTCAATTTTCTTACAATTTATAAAATGGGCCAAGGTATTTTTAGGAAGATCACTAGTTTAGAACTCTTAGACTAGAGAATCTATTAAATCTTCCAAACTAGTGATAAAATGAGTTTTAAGTTGCTTTTACAAATATAAAGCATCAACTATTATGGTTTTGGATACGATATTGATAATGGAAATGGTATTCAATTTGACTTAATATTTATATATATTTCCAAATGTTTTTTAGATGAAGAGTAGGATCAGTTGATCCATTGTAATAAATGGTAAGGGTAACACCTCCTATATCAATATTAACAATTTGAGTTGTAAGAGGCTCATTTTTAAGATGATTAATTGTCTTATTGACAAAAGGAGGTTGAGGGATGAGATTACCATGGGAATCTCTAAGAGGATGTGGGGGAACATTTTGATTATGCATTCCCCAAGGCATTGGTTAAGGGTGGGTTTGAAGATGGAGAAGGTGATTTTTCATTCTCATCATTTGATTTGTATTATGAGATTCAAAAGTATTAATTTGATTAAGTGTTTTTAATAAATATTGGTGGGTTTGATTGGAATTATTATCATTATTTAAATAATTAGAGTTGGTATTAGTGTCTTGGATACCACTATTGGTGTTGATAGGATCTTGAGAGGAACTGTTAGAATGTGAGGCACTAGTGGTAAAATTTGTTGGTGTAGCAAAAGATGGACTAATGGAGGGATGAGAAGAGGAAGCACTAAAATAATTATTACCATGGGTAGTAAATGATGCACTAGTGTAATATTTAAGGATAGTGGATCTTGAAAGAGGCCCACTAGATGTAGAAACTACCATGGTAGTGGAAATACTAGGCATGGAGGTATAAGAAGTTAAAGAAGAAGAGGCCATGGTAGGATAAGGTGTTATAATAGAGGGAAGAGACTAAGAATCAAAGAAAATATCATCCCCAAATCCATGTGAAAATATGGGAGAAGGAGAATGAGGCTAACCACTAATCATGAGATGCTAAATGGTAGAAGGATCCTTTCCTCGATGTTCAAGAAATTCAAAAATAAAAAAGAGAATTTTAGGGGTATACTCTAATTCAAGTTGATATTCAAGTGAGAAGAGAGAATTATGAAGTGAAGAGGAATGAGGAAGTTTCCCATAATTCATTTTACAAATAGATATAAGAACATTACTCTCATCTAAGATAGGATCCCTACTGTGCTTATGGGAGACCCTATGAGGGTTGGTAAAACTCATCATATCTATTGAATTCAACTTATTTTTGTCTTCAAATATGAATTTCATGATGAAGGAGAAGGAATAAATAAGGTAACTGAGATGTAAAAACAAGGAAATATGAAGTGATAAAAAACTATACATAGTCAAATGAGTCAACCTAATATATAAAATAGGATCTGAAAATTATATAGAGTTGACATAGTCAACCTATTACTATAAATAAGAGTTAAAAAAGTGTACAAAGTTGATAGGTTTGACCTATTACTAGAAACAAAGGCTAAAAAGTGTATAGAGTCGATAGGGTTGACATAGTACTAGGAAAAAAGGCTAAAAAATGTACAGAGTTGATAGAATCAACCTAGTACATTAGGTAGGAGAGAAAAAATAGTCTATAAGAGATTGTGTTGAGAAAAATGATTTTATACTAAAATAAGAAAAAAATTGCAAGTAATTTTGAAAGCAATAAATGGAAGGAAACACACAATCCATTAGATTAATGAGGTTGATCCAATTGAGGCAAATAACACAAAACTTTACACCAATGTAGGCTAATGCAAGTTTTGTAATACAACATTCAATTTGAGAAAAAAATAAGCAATCAACTTGGAAAGTAAAAACTAAGTGGTCATCTTGAATGTTGTTAGATTATTAGATTATGATTTTTGATGTGATAGGGAGTTAGTTGTAAGCAAGGAACTAGAAATAAATATAAGGATGGTTTTAAGATGTTTGGGTTGAAAGGGATCTGTATTAGCAATGGTATTGGCTTGATATTGGGGTCTACCCCCTCACTTCACACATCATAGTGATAAGGGTATTGGGTGCTTAGCACAAATATACCATTAATCACATGTTTATACTTGGCTAGAAAACCCAGTCTTCTTCCCCCTTGGTGATGAAATCCAAGTAGGTAGGCCTTGAGAGGACAACTGTTAAAATTCTTTTTAATATTTTATGATTTGGTAGTGTGTTCATAGAATATAAGAGAGTAAAACTAAATGGTATATTAAAAAACCAACTAATTAGACTATGTGATCTATTATAAGCATGCAAGCAACAAGAAATGAAAGTGTGAGCTAATTACTAGCATATAAGTGTTAATTCCAACTTTGAAACATAGTAAAATGTTAATTTAAATGATAGTGTATGCAAAGATTATAGAATGTATTTGACAGTGTCACTTTTGTATTGTGGAAGCAAGTGTTCGAAAAAGAACTACATCGCTAGTGTTGACATAGTTTTCTAGACATAATACAAAATATATAATTATGTAAATAAGGTCAACCTAGTTGACTGTACAGGGGTAGTTTTAAAGACTACAAACTATAAAAAAACAAAAATTATAATGAATAATATAAATGACACAGAAGGATAGGAAGGAACCTTGGTGGGTTGGAAGATGTAGAGGAAAATGAATTTTCTATTGAAGTACCTTGATTTATACTTGCAAATTCTACCAACTATGTCGACTAGGTCAACCTAGCATTGTAGTCCCCTATGTGATAAAATATTTTAAAATTTACTATGTCAATAGGGTTGACTTATTATGTTTTATGTAAGTTTGGAAATGTATAGATTTGATAGGGTTGACCTAGTAGCCTAATCTAAATTTTTGAAAGTGTATTGTGTCTATAGAGTTGACCTAGTAGTCTGATTTGGATGTCTAAAAATGTACTATGTTGATAAATTTAACCTTGTAGCCTATACTTGATGATAAACCTACACATATAAGTTAGATATATATTGACACTGTCAACCCAATATCACAAATTTTTAAAAATAAAATGATAAAATAATGAAAAATATGAAATAAAACCTAAAAGGGTTAGATTCATGTTGGGTTCACTATAATGTATGCAATAAAAAATGCATCATGTCTATAAATCAATCCTAACTTAGATAAGATATATCATACCATACAATTTCAATTAGGGATACATTAGATAATTGGGAACATGACCAATATGGGGATCCACTAAACCCGATTAGTGGATCTCTTGTCATAATACACAAAACTAGGGAAGGTTCCAAAGCCTCCACTCAAGAACAATCATGTAATAACCCTAAGGGAGTCCTCTATTTTATATTCATGAAACTAATAATTATTAAATTAAAATTATAATTTGATGCTTAAAGTCTAGTTTGAGTTGTTGTTTTTGACTCTATGTGATTATAGGGACTAAGAAATAGGGATTTTGGTTGAGGTTGGTAGGTGGTTTTGACTATTTGTTTAGGGAAAAATAATTTTACACAGTGATTGAGGTCTATCACTGGTAATTGATGATAATTAAGAGATGACCAACACTGATTGATGGTGATTGATGCCTGTCAAGTATGACCAAGGTCAGTCACTATGTATTTTGATAGTTTTGGCTTTGGGTAGAATGGTTATTGGGTTAGTTATAGGAAAGGTCTATAGGATATTTGAGGGTTGCATGTTGGTTTTGAGGTTAAAAGAGATCCTTAAAGATATCAAACTTAAGGTTTTGGTACTCAAATGGTTGAGATTGGTTAGTGGGTGTTTTGGTGGGAGATAGAGTGTGTGGAGTTTGTAGAACTCTAACACAAAGAGGAGTTATGAGATAGATTACAAGTAGATATAAGAAATAATATACTAAAAACTAAATACCAAACTAAAAACTAGTTACATGATACTTATCTTGGTAGTTGTTGGATTGAATAAGTGTTGAGGTTGGGTACAAGTTGCTTGGGATCCTGGAGCAATGCAAGAAGGGTAATGGTACTTAAGCTCCTCATGGTGAGTTGTTGAGGCACTTTGATATCTCTAGTCTAGTTTTGGTTTGGATCTATTTCATTAGTTTTTTTTCTCTAAATGATTCCAAATCCATCCTCCATGATTCAACCTCTGAGTAAGGGTCAATGTATTAGCATTATGTAATCAATGTCAGTCCTAGTCAACTGACATCGATCGAGGGGTGACCAATATTAGTTTGGGATAAATGGTGAATACTTGATAAAAATAGGTATTTATACTTAAGGTTGGTTTTTAATACTAATGAAAATGGTTTAGGGTTAATAAATGGGATCATTATGATGCATGAGTAAGAAGTCTAGGAGCTTAGGGAAATAAATTTTTAGGTGGGAAATATTCCTTGGGATAGGTATCAATCAATTAGTCATGGGTTTGGGTGGGGAGGTAGACAATATCTTATTTAATTTAATTAACTAATTAAATTAGCCAAAATGGGTAAGAATTGGTTTTTTAATTATTTTAATAATTATCTAACCCAAGGGGGCTAATGGGTGTTTTACGATGACTAGAATTGTAGTGTATAGTTTTCTAGTATCTAGATTTTCCCCATTTTTATTTTCCAGTTTGTATCAACAAGTTGAAAAAAAATGGATGGTTGGTGGAAGGTTGGATGCCCTAAGTATGGTAGGAGTTGTTCCCCTTCAAACCTATAATTTATGAGGTGAAAATGAAGTTGATCATGGGTTTGAAAAGTGTGCATGTGTGTCAAAAATGGGTAGGATGGTACAAATTGGCAAAAAAAGATGTATTAAGGAGGACAAGTGATAAGTGAACCAAGACACTACATTAGGCATAATAGATATGGGTGAACTTATAAACATAAGTCTCCAAGATATGGTGTCTATACTCATAGGGGCCAAAATTAGGGTGATCCTAAAAAGGTGGAATAGGGTGCATGTGTTAGAACTGTAGGTGGGCATATTATTAGGCATCTAAAAGGGATATGTATAAAAGGTATGAATGGGCATAATGAATGAAACTAAGGTTGATATCATAAATCATGCATAAAATAGGTTTCCATAGTTGAGGTAGGTTATAAAATAAGGTTGGTTATATAAGGACAAGTGATTGGATAATTAATTGTAGCAATAGTGTGTGCATTTTGGGTTAGTGATGATAAACTCAAGTCTCTTAAATAAGGTCGATGTTTTCATAGGGATCCAAAAGTAGGATGCGATCCTAAGAAGACAAAATGGTCACAGGTGTCATGACTATAAAGGGTCATGCTCTGATGCACCTTAATGGTTGTGTACAAAAGTTGCACAAGTTCATCAAGTATGGTGAAGTAACTATGCAATAAAAATGACCAAGGAAAGGTTTGGTCACAAAAAGTGAAAATGGTAAGGCAAAATGACCAAGTTTGAGGTTATTTTATTGGTGGGTTGGTAGAGAACAAAATTTTCTCTGATGTGAATGGTTGTGGTAATGTGGTTATTTTGAAAAAGTTTGGTTGGTGGTGTTCAAATTGGCTATCCAAGTTGGTGTATCACTATGTTTGGTAAAAGGGGACCCATTTTCTAGTGAAAGGGTGTAAACTTGGTAGTTTAGTTTTTCAATGACTCAAAAGGGAGGATATACATGCTATCAACAAGTAGTCATGAAAATAAAATAAGGAGACTAAACTTTCCTATTGGAAAAGAAAATAATAGAAATATGGGTGGGATTATGAACATAATCCCCTTTTGTTCTTTGAATTATCATTACTTTGTTGATTAAAATAAGTGACTTGATCAAATCATGTCAAGTAAGCTCAAAATCCCTTGATTTTAAAGGGTAAAAAAGGAGATAGATGATAGAAAGTAGGTGAATGGATGATAGTGTAACCTTCTTATGGGGAAAACTTTCACCTTTTGTAGGTGTCCTAGGAACCATTATAAACAAAGTCCATGCCTTTAAATGAGTGAAGACTGATTGATGCAGGAAGTCTACTTTCGCTTTTCTTGGGATTGGTTTTATTTTGATATTTAACATGGGGTTTATTAATTTCTTTTATTTGATGGGTTTGGGGAACTGAATGATGTGAGAAGCTTCTAAGTGATTTCTTGACTTGAAAAATGTTTGAATTAGACATCCTTCAAGGGAGTGGTCTAGGCTTTGGATTTATTCATGCTTGGATAGTTATCCTTTAAGGGAGAATCCTACCTTATTTTCAAGAAATTTTGATTGTTTGTTGGGAAGCTATCCTTCAAGGAAGTAGTCTATAGTGTTTATATTTTTGACCCAAGTGATATTTTTGTATCTCAAATTGATTTTTATTAATTTTTTAGACATGGACTAGTCTATATAGGCTTGAAGGTTTACTTTTATGGAGGCAAAACTATAACATAAGAATGTTAATGATGGATGAGAGATGTTTAAGTGATTAAAAACATGGGGATACATCTTATAAGGGATGAAAATTATCCGTGAGAATCATTACATGGGTAGAACCATGGTACCCATGCTTAGGATTAGGCTAAGATTGTGATGGATAATCACATGATCTTGTATTTAATTAGTTACCATTAAAAATAAGGATATTAGGTTATTAAAAAATAAGGGATGAGCTTAAATTAGACATAAGATGATTAAGAACTTGTTTTAATAAAATAATGAATGTGAATGAAAAGCATTGAGGGGTTTAGGTCCTAAAATGCCCCAAATCTTGACTCATGCAAAAAATGGTTCAAGCCAACTAGGAGTGAATATGTCCCCCAACTACTTTTCTGGAACTTGATCAGACATGAGAAAGGTTATAGACTAATAGCATTTAAGCAGTTTGAATGAAACAAAATTATTTCATTTATCTCTAATAGGTTGGTTAGGTGATGGACTTTAGGCTTGATGGTGTTTGATTATGGTGTTTTTTGCTTGTTAGAATTTGGTTTGGCTTGCCTACTTGGTTTAGGTTGTTAGACTTTGGTTTGCATTTTGGTAAAAGGTTTCTCAAACACAAAGTTTGTTAAGGTTAGTTAGGTGATAGGCTAGGTGTAGGTTGAGGCATAAGTGCCAAGGGTTGGTTTGGTCATTGGTTAATGTTTGTAGGCATAGGTTTTGGTTAGGCAAAGGTGTAGGGTGGTATGAAAAAGGTTAAGGTTTAGTTTTGGGTGAAGTTTTGGGTTATGAATGGTGAAAAAATTTAGAGGGAGAGTTGCCCCAAATGTTCTTTCCATGAATGGTCGAGGCAGAAAAAGGCTCTCAGGTGAAGATCCTAGTTAATAAAGAGTGTTTAGCAGGGATGAAGATGACTTCAATTACCTCTTAAATATTTTTAGTTTGTTAATTTTTAATTGGCATGGAGTTCAAGTTGTAGGAAGTGGTTTAGGAAGGATTTCCTCTATGATACTAGGGTGATAGAAATTCTACCATATTATAATTTCATGGGTTTGGGATCTAACAATGATGTTAGTAACATCATCCTAGAATAAATATAAGTTGGACAAGAATTTTTTATTGTCCCAATGAAGGAGCTTTGGTGTGGTTACAAGGAAGGTTTTAATAAGTTTGGGAGTCCTAATTGAGCTTGATGATGTGGTATGGGTATCTTGGATAAAAATATGATCAAGACTACTATTATTTAAGAAATCTCAAATGAAGGGTTGATTTTGGTTTGAGTTTATGGGCAAGTTGGTTGTGGCTAGAAGTAAAGTTAGGTTGATTGTGGTTTCTTGATTTGGTTTGATTTGTTGAGGGAGGTAAGATAAGTGGTTGATTCAATTTGTTGGTTTGGTTTGTTGAGGTTGGTTGGTTTGATTTGATTGGTTTGCAGGTTGAATTAAGATGACAAAGATTTGAACCTATTCTAAAGGGAATAGAACCAAAGATTATGCCATTAGGTAGACTAATATGAGTAGATTATATATTAATTGGATTGACTTGGTTTTAATTGAGGTTGGGTTGGTTGTGGGTAAGGGTGGGTTGGTTGTGGATGAGGTTGGGTTGGTTGTGTGTGAGGTTGGGTTGGTTGTAAGTGAATTGGGTTGAGTTTACATTTGTTACACTAAAATAGGAAGTGGAGTGGGTAAGGTAGTTTCTTTAATTGTTGTTTCAAATGAAAGTTGAGAAGGTTCCACTTGTTCAATAAGTGGATTAGTTAAGGTTGATTCTTCCTTAGTGATGAATTCAAAAGGAAGTTGGAAAGGATGAACTTCATTAATAAGTGGATCGATAAAGGTTGAGGTTTTGATTATAATTTCCTTATCTATAAGCTCATTAAGGATAAAATATAAAGCATGGACCTCATTATTGTGATGGTTTTGATTATTATTTTACACAAAAATTGGTTTAGTAAGAGGTTTAATGATTGATTGATTGAAGACATTTAATGATAGGTTGGGGGGGAACACAAAGACTATCTTTTGAAACCTCCTTTTGATCGATGAAGTTTTGGAAAAAAATATTAAAATACTTATATCTATCTACCACATGTCTATTTGTGTAATGATATGTATAAAACTCATTCTATATAAACCAAATTGGTTTTGGAATAAAACTATTAATGGGTTTGATTTGAGGAAGTCTGATGACAAAATCCCATAAAATTTTATCTAGGATTGAGGCATATGATTCCCCCAATGGGGTATACTACCTAGGAAGATGGTGTGTCAATGGCTCTTTCGGTTATGAGATAATTTATTGGTTTGATAAAGTTGGTTTGTTAATTGAGTTGGACTAACTTGATAAGTTTTATTGTAAAGATAGGTTGGGTAGGTTTGATAAGACTGGTGGGTTTGAAAAGTTTGGTTGATAGTTGTTGGTTTAATTTGATGAAGTTGGATGGTTTGATATGTTTGATAAGTTTGATAAGGTGGGTAAGGTGGGATGATTTGAGAGATTGGATAAGGTTGATAAGGTAGGTTTATTCGATAAGGATGATATGGTAGGTTGATTTGATAGGTTGGGTAAGATTGATAATATTGGTGGGTTTGAAAAGTTTGGTAAGGTGGGTAAGGTGGGTAAAGTTGATAAGGTAGGTTGATAGTTGTTGATTAGATGACTAAGGTTATATACCAAGTCTTTGTTTTGAGATAAAGAGGGCTACCCCAAAGTAAGTTTGCGTAATTGATATGTTGTTTGAGGTAGGTAGTCTAAATTTTGGTGAGGTTGAGTTAATTGATAAGATGGTTGGGATTGATAACCCAAATATTGGTGAGGTTAAGGTAATTGTAGTTGAGGTGGGTTATGAAAATGGTTGAATAGGTGTTGAGAGGTGGCTAGTTAATTATAATTTAGCTTAGTTGATTGATTATAGGCAAAGTTGTATTGGTTGTAGGTGAGGTTGGGTTGGTTTTAAGTGAGGTTAGGTTGGTTATATGTGAGGTTGGATTGGTTTGAGGATAGGTTAGATTGGTTTTAGGTTAGGTTAAGAGAATAAGTGGATAGTGATGCAAGGTTAAGCTCTAAGGCAAGAGGGTTATTATCTAGGAGTATAACAAAGTCAGGATCTCCTTGAAAAAATATAGGGGACTCCCCATTAAAAAAGGCAATAGAGATAAGGTGGATGAAGGAAAGATGGTAGAGCATTTAAAAGGGGGTTTGATTTATCATAACTAAAACATAGAGAAGACAAGAAGAGTCAAAAAGATAAAACACACACTAAAGTATGTTTAATACTAAGGGTTATTTTTGTCTCACTTGTGGCTTATGCCTTAAGAATTTATGAGTCTCAACTTGGATTGTTGAATAGAAACTATAAAATGGAATCTAAAGATATTTTTTATGTAGTTTAAGGCTCTCAAAATTGTCTGTATTAGAATTAGTATGTGGCTTGATATTGGGGACTTACCCCTCACTTCACACACTAAAATGATAAGGGTGTTAGGTGCTTAGCCAATATATAGTGATTTCTAAAGATTATATTCAATTAAAGAACTAGGTTTTGGTTTCTCCCCTTGGTAATGAAGTCTAAGTGGGATACCCAAGGGTGAAGGTTTGCCATTAAGTGGTGAAATCCTAGTCAGGCCTTATGTCAGTGTTTAATGTTTGAAGTATGTGAGTGGTTTGGTCTTGTGTGTGTGATAAGAGTGATATTCTATGATTAATTTCACCATTTAATATTAAACTAGGTGATCTAACCAATCAAGAAGTTAATGGATGTAAGTTGTTTTTAAACCCAAAGTAAATTTTTTATATTTTTTAAATGAGTACAAGAACAATAAGGAAGCATATAAATTCAACTAATAAACCCAAGAAAAGACTAGGGTCCCATTGGGCATGCCAAAATATTTCACTATTTTTTTTACTTTATTTTCTTAGAAGATAAGTAAAAACTTATAAAGAATGGTGAGGTAAGAAGAACCTAGTTTTGTTTACACATACATGATCCAATCGATTATGGAGAGCTCATCTTTGGTTTGGGAGGATGACCTTTAGTAAGAAAGAAACTAGAAAAAGGTGTGTTAGTGATATAGGTGGATGGATTGCCTAGTGAAATATAGATCCAAGAAACACTAGACTTATTTAGAGGTTGTCAATCCACTCTTTAAACAAGTTAATGTTGATAAAAGGTGTTGATAAGAGAGGTAACATGAAGTAATGAAAGTAATTAATAAAAATGACATAAATGATTTCAAATAAATAAATAAATTAACAAATTAACATTAACAAGAAATTATAAACTATTAAGTCTGGTTCAAGTTATTAATTTTGAATCTCTGTGATGATAGGGACTCAGAAATAGGGGTTTTGGTTGAGGTTGGTAGGTGGTTTTGACTTGATAATTGGGGAAAAATAATTTTACATAGTGACCAAGGATGGTCACTAGTAACTGATGATAGTTAGGAGATGATAAACGAAGGTTGATGGTGATCAATACTAGTCAAGTATGATCAAGGTCAGTCATTGTGGATTTTGATAGTTTTGGCTTTAGGCAGAATGACTATTGGATTGGTTGAAGGAAGGGTTATGTAGGTTTTTTTAGGGTTAGATGTTGGTTTTGAGGTTAAAATAGAGATTGAGATATATTTAACTTAGTTTGTTATCACTTATATGGTTGAGTTTGGTTAGTGGGCATTTTGGTGGAAGATGGAGTGTGTGGAGTTTGTAGAACTCCAATACAAAAGGGAGTTATGGGAGAGATTAGGAGCAGATGTAAGAAATAATATAATAAAAATTAGTTATAAGAATCTTGGTATTTATGGTCTTAAAGAAGTTTTGAGGTTGGGTGTAAGTCGTTTGGGATCTTAGAGTAATGCAGGTAGAGTAAGGGTACTTGAGCACCTCGTGGTGAGTTGTTGAGGCACTTTGTTGTCTTTGGTATGGTTTAGGTTTGGCTCTACTTCCTTATTTTTTATATCTAAATGATTCATTCTCCACCCTTCATGGTTTAACGTGTGAATAAGGTTTGATGGGTTAACATTAAATAACTAATGTTTGTCTTTGTCAACCAGCATTGATCAAGGGGTAATCAATGTAAGTTAGGGAGAAATGGTCAAGACTTGATAAAAATAGGTATTTGTACTTAATTATGGTTGTTAATACGAATGTAAATGGTCCAAGGTTAATAAAGGTTAGCATTGGAATTCATGAGGAAGAAGTCTAGGAGGTTAGGGCAATAAATGTCTAGGTACAAAATAGTCCTTAGGCTAGGTGTCAATCAATTCACCATGGGTTTGGGTGGGGACATGGAAAATAAATTATTTAATTTAATTAACTAATTAAATTAGCCAAAGGGTTAAGAATGGGTGTTTTAAGTATTTTAATAATTATCCTAACCCAAGGGGGCCAATGGGTGCTTTACGATGACTAGAATCCTAGTGTACAGTTTTCTATTGTCTACACAAAGTATATAAAATCCTAATGCATAAAAGAGAATTAAAAATGCATATATATATATATATATATATATATATACACACACACACACACACACACACACACACACACACACACACACACACACACACACACACACACACACACACACTCTTTTACAAAGGAGGAACAAATTTAGGGATACTTACCTTTAAATACAAACCTATCGAGTGTCAATCTCTCTCTTGGCTAAATTTATTCACAAGAGGTTATTTGTGTATGTAAGAATTGTTGACCAATTTTTGCCCATAGGCAAAATAGTGGTCAACTTCTTCCCTAGATTTTTAAAGCCAGTCAATTTTAGGTTACAAGTCCATCTTCAATTTCATGCTTAGTTTGGGCCTGGTTCATGTTTGGTTTGGCCTTGGTTCAGCATCTCATTTCAACAAGCATTGAACCATTGAACCGTTGAACCTATCTTTGGTTCAACGGCTTTGGTTCAAAGGAAAAGGTTCAATGCTTTGGTTCAACATTCAGTTCAATACAAAGAGCTCATCAGGCTTGGCCTTGGTTCATCAGTACACTCCTTTGAACCTTGAACTATTGAACCAAATTTTGGTTCAACGGGTTCGGTTCAAGGGTTTGTCCTTGGCCGAAGGGTAAGTCAAATAGTCAAAATCCCTTTCAAAGGGCAGGGGCAACAAACAAAGGAATTTAGGTGCACTTCCAAGTCAAAGCAAAGGCTAGGTGGGAGAATTCCCATGGACTTTTTGTCTATAGAAACCAAGTGAAGCCACAGTCAAGCCCAGGGAAATTTAGCTTGGGGAAATTGTCCGCAGACAATTTGCTCGCGAGAGCCCGAGAAAAGTTTGAAGCAAACAGAGATTCGTCAAAGGACCCCAAAGGGTAGGTGCCCTTGTAGGGGACTTATAGCCAATACAAAAGGGACATTTCGAAGGTGCCAAAGGGAATATAGTGAAGGAAGATGCCCACAAAGAAATAAAGAAGTGCCTGGATGCCACATGGTGTTAGACCCAGCTAAGTCGGTGATGGCCCTAATGATGTCTTAGAGGCCATCAATATTAGCAGAATGGTTTAGCCATTGATTCTCAAGCAATGATGCCTGAGAAGCCATCAATTTCAAGAGGATGGAATATCCATTGGTTTTCAAAGCTTGACGGCTGAAAGAGCGTCAAATTTAGTGATGGAGTGGCCATTTGTTTCAAACTAAGAAAGCATTGGAAGGGAGCTCAAAATCCAGTGATCTGCTAAGTGTTCACCCCTAGGGGCCAACTAAGCTAGAAGAGACAAGAAATACAAAGGAAAATTTGACAAAGTGACAGACAAGGAGAATGACATGGTGCAAAAGTGACAAGGCAGTCCAAGTGGTAAATAAAAGGCAATTTATTGCCCTATAATCCCCAAATGGCACAAACAACAAGCAACATGGCCCATGCATTTGAAAAGGGGACAATTTCAATTTTTTGGTAGAAAAGAGGCACAATCCATGCTTCCACATTAAATCTCAAATGCCAAAGTCAAATTTGGTGATTATACAGCATGGTTCCAGTAGGCTTCTTCTAGATTGATGACAACACAACAATGTTTTCCTCTTTCCAATGAGACATGATAGGCCAACTTGTCAAAGAAGCGCCAAGTTTCTTTCTCCTTTTCTTCTATATATTGTAACTTCTCATTGTGACCAAGGATCAATTCTTCCACTTTTGCAAAGGTTCAGCCTTGGCAAAATTTCACTTGAATCAAATAAATGCAGTTTGTTACCTCCATTTGGATAGATGTTTCAGAGTATGCCTTGAGTGTTTGTCTATGTCCAGTCACTATTTTTTGATGCTCTCATAGGTTCAACACCAATAGACCTATCATCTACAAGGTGCCATTTTTTTGTAGCTAAAAGGAGAAGGGTTGACATTTGAGAAGACCAAAATAGGAGTCACTTATAGTGTGTATTCCACAGCACCTCAGTGATTTTCTATCTCTTGTGTTTTTGAGAAAGCCTCCTTGCCAGTCTTTTGTAGCCTGGTCCTTTTTACCAAATGTGTAGAGTATGTCTACATTTGTCTGATTTCAAGAGTGGATGTGTGAAGGCTGACATGTTTTGGTGTATCACCTCTTTAGAGTAGGTTTGTTTTCTTGCATCATTCTCCCTTTTCACCCCCCTTTTTTATATACCTATATATATATACTTGTTAACTCTTGCTGGAAACAACATGATGCATCAAAGGGAGCTAGCCCTTATCTAGAGATTCTCTCCTCTAGCTTTGTCAGTCCCTCAGGTGAGAGGAAAGTTTTTGTGTTATGAGGAGAAGGTAGGAACTTGTTTTCCTACCACTGGGTACACTTTCATACGTCAATAGTTTTGGCACGCCTGGTGGGACCCAAGTATTCAACGAAGTAAAGTTTCAGAATTGATGCTGGTCATGTTATAGTATATCAATTTTAATCTAGCATCTAGTGACTCTGAGTTAAATTAGTTGGTTAAGCAGCCTGGTGCCATCAGAAATCATTTTCTTGTATGTATACTTCTTTTCCAAAAAATCATGGGTTGTGTTTTCCTTTATATAATTTCAATTAGACTCAAAATATTTAGAGAATCACCTCAAGTAGCTCTCCTAGTTGCCCTACAACTATAAGGGAGGTGGCATTGGAATTTGAGAGGCAGATAATGGAAATTAATAGGCTAGAAGAGTAGTACAGATATTAGTAGGAGCTAATGTATGAAGAGGAATGTTTGTTTGGGAAAACATAGGCCGTACAGTCCATGGAAGAGGAGGTAACAAAATGGAGAAATCCATCTTTTCAAGGTAGCCAGCCTTGTGCACCCCCTCATATTCCAAAAAAATCCCCCTCTTTTACACCAAATCCTTTCTATCACATTGTACTTGCTCACTCCAGCTTATCAAATATACCTGCTCCCAACCCAGTGCGCTTAGCTTTCCAACATCAGATGATATCAGAATAACCTCCCATAGAAATGAACTTTCTAAATTTCTTAGGTTATGAATTTTCCACTGGGGGGAATGCCACGAACCATCACGTCTCTTTTAAAGCTGATCCTACTCAACAAGATGATGCTGGTCACCTCTAAGAAAGACTCTTTTAGGACAACCTAGCCAAGCAAATTGAAGATTTAGAGGCTAGGATAAAGTTGCTTCTCAAAGAAGAGATAAAAATTTTAGACCTTATGGAGGAACCTCAGGACCTTGGAGATAACAAAGTTGTTGCTTGTTCACAAGAGCAAAATTTCAATTTAGAGATCCTGAACTAGGGAAGAATAGTAGAATCATGGGGAAAAAAAGAAGAAAAAAAGCAAGGTTTTTCTAAAAACCTTGAAGAAGCTGAAGCTATGCTTGCTTATGATGATACTGGTAGCCTCCAAGAAAAGCTTTTCTAAGAAGATTTGGCTAGGAGAATTACAGAGTTGGAATCCAAAGAAAAATTCCTTAGCCAATATGTGATGGATGGTTTAGACTAAATAGCACATTCTATGTCTAAACACACCCCACCTACACATGTCCAAGAGAGTTATCAAGCCGCACCTAAAATTTTTGAAGTGTTGATCAAGTGGAGAGAGGAGAATCATTTGATTCTAGCTCAAGGACTACCTCCTCTTCCACATGTTTTCTCCACTTCACCTCTTCTCAAGCAAGAACCTATTCTATAGGAGGCGAGTGAGGAGTAGAAGATCCAATTTGTAGCTCTTCAAGAAGCTATCATGAGTGACAACGAAGAAGAAATTGTCATTAATGCTCCTTGTGAAGACCTTATCAGTAGTGGAAAAGATGCAGGTCTTACATATATGTAGATGTTCCAACAATTAGAAGAGGAACAAATGCATGGTAAGCTCTCTTCTCCTCTATTTGATGAAATTCCTTGTTGTTTTGATGATGAGGTTGACTACATTGAAGAGCCTAAGTTAGAGGAAAATTAGGAGGATACTTTGAACATCTAGAGGTCCTAATTTTTTGAGGAGGAAAAGGAGAGGTCTATCTTCCTGGAGGAATGCCTTGAAGAAGTAAGATTTAAATAGGGAAGTGAAGTTTTGTGGGATGAACAATCTTTTTGTGAGCCCATTTTAGACATCACCACAGTCACCCTTCTTCAAGAAGTCCAAGAGGAAGCAGAGGATGAGTTTGACAGAGTTTTTAGTGAGACAAAAGGAAACAAATCAGACCACAATACATTGCAGAGGAATTGTGTAGATCAAGGGGCTTAGGGTGATGAGTCAGTAGCAATTAATTTCTTGGTGTGGAGCACCTATAGAAGGGACCAACATTCAATAGGCTTTCAAGAACAAATAGATTACATATATGTTAGAGACATGTTCAATTTTGATACACTTGGATTCTAGCCAACTCAGGTGACAGGCAAGAGGAGTAGGTCACCATCTCCTTTTTTCATTCAACTATTTGACTGGCACCATAAGTATTCTCACTAGGAAGGGGACCTGAGAAGTTTTCCTTTTGATCCAAGAGGGAGGTGAGCTTTCCCAGTTAGCTATACATAATAGTTTGTTTTCAATTTCTTTTCTTGCTTTCCCTAAGTGCAGTTTGCACAAGTAGTGTTTTTTAGCCTTGTGTGTTTCCCTCTGCATGTGGGGGTAAAAGGCTTCATGTTTGATTCTTGAATCTTTGGAGCTATTGTTAATTCTTTCATGGCTACATTTGACTCCGTGCCCAATGGATTTCAAGGCAACTAGTTCTAAGCATAGCAGGCATGCTTCCCCTGTGAGTCACCATTTGTTGACCAATTTTTTCCCCCAAGCAAAATTGTGGTCAACTTCTTCCCTAGCTTTTTGAAGCTAGTCAATTTTAGGTTGCAATTCCATCTTCAAGTTTATGCTCAATTCAAGCCTGATTCATGTTTGGTTTGGCCTTGGTTCAGCATCTCATTTTAACAAGCATTGAACCATTGAACTGTTGAACCTATCTTTGGTTCAATGGCTTTGGTTCAAAGGAAAAGGTTCAACACTTTGGTTCAATGTTCATTTTAATGCAAAGAGTTCATCAAGCTTGGCCTTGGTTCATCAGTATGCTCCTTTGAACCTTGAACTGTTGAACCAAATTTTGGTTCAACGGGTTTGGTTCAAGGGTCTGCCCCTAGCTGAAGGGCAAGTCAAATATTCAAAAGCCCTTTCAAAGGGCAGGCGCAACAAACAAAGGAATTTGGGTGCACTTCCAAGTCAAAGCAAAGGCCAGGTAGGAGAATTCCTATGAACTTTTTATCTGTGGAAACAAAGTGAAGCCATAGTCAAGCCTGAGGAAATTTAACCCAGGGAAATTATTCATGGACAATTTGCCCGTGGGAGCTTGGGAAAAGTTTGAAGCAAACAGAGATCTATCAAAGGACCCCAAAGGGTAGGTGCCCTTGTGAGGGACTTCCAACCAGGATAAAAGGGACACTTCAAAGGTACTGAAGGGAATATAGCGAAGGAAGATGCCCATAGAGAAATAAAGAAGTGGCTAGGTGCCACATGGCATTAGACCTGGCTGAGTTAGCGATGGACTCGATGACGTCCCAGAGGCCATCAATATTAGCAGAATGGTTTATCCATTGGTTCTCAAGTGATGGTGCCTGAGAAGCCATCAATTTTAAGAGGATGGAATATCCGTTGGTTCTAAAAGCTTGATGGTTGAATGAGCATCAAATTTAGTGATGGAGTGGCTGTTTATTTCATACTGAGAAAGTATTGGAAAGGAGCTCAAAATGTAGTGATTCACTAAGTGTTCACCCCTGGGGGCCAACTAAGATAGAAGAGACAAGAAAGACAAAGGGAAAATTGACAAAGTGACAGACAAGGAGAATGACATGGTGTAAAAGTGACAAGGTGGTCCAAGTGGCAAATGGAAGGCAATTTATTGCCTGTTAATCCCCAAATGGCACAAACAGCAAGCAACATGGCCCATGCATTTAAAAAGGGGACAATTTCAATTTGTTGGTAGAAAAGAGGCATGATCCACGCTTCAACATTAAAGCTCGAATGCCAAAGTCAAATTTGGTGATTATACAGCATGGTTCTATCAGGCTTCTTCTAGAATGATGACAACACAATAGTGTTTTCCTCTTTCCAATGGGATGCGATAGGCCAACTTGTCAAACAAGTGCCAAGTTTCTTTCCCCTTTTCTTCTATATATTGTAACTTCTCATTTTGGAGAAGGATCGGTTCTTCCACTTTTGTAAAGGCACAGCCTTGGAAAAATTTCACCTAAATCAAATAAATGTAGTCTATTACCTCCATTTGGATAGATGTTTCAGAGTATGCCTTGAGTTTTTGTCTGTGTCCAGTCACTATTTCTTGATGCTCTCATAGGTTCAACACTAGCAGACCTGTCATCTATAAGGCACCATTTTTTTGTAGCTAAAAGGAGAAGAGTTGACATTTAAGAAGACCAGAATAGGAGTCACTTATAGTGTGTATTCCATAGAACCTTAGTGATTTTCTATCTCCTATGTTTTCATGAAAGCCTCCCTGCCAGTCTTTTGTAGCCTAGTCCTTTTTTCCAAATGTGTAGAGTATGTCTGCATTTGTCTAATTTCAAGAGTGGATGTGTGAAGGCTGACCTATTTTGGTGCATCACCTCTTTAGAGTAGGTTTGTTTTCCTACATATTTCTCCATTTTCACCCCCCCTTTTTTATATACATATATATTTATACCTATTAACTCTTGCTGGAAACAACACTATGCATCAAAGGGAGCTAGCCCTTATCTAGAGACTCTCTCTTCTAGCTTCACTGGTCCCACAGGCAAGAGGAGAGTTTCCATGTTGTGAGGAGAAGTCAAGAACTTGTTTTCCTACCACTGGGTGCACTTTACTACGTCAACAAGAATGACAAATAAAAATCAGCTCTAGGCTACACAACCTATCAATGCATCCAAAATAATTCTTCATAAGACAAGATCTATATCTCCAAGGAAAGTATGAAACTCTAATCTTGTTCCTCAAGTATAATGGTGAATAAGTAAATACACAATAGATATTACTTCTTATTCTCTTCTTTAAATAATGGAAAAATGAACTTTTATATATAGGCAGCTCTAACCCTAAGCCCTTCCAAAATTTTCGGTCGATAAGGTCAACCTAGTCAACCTAGCACAGTTTTAGAAAATAATTCACTAGGTCATGGGCTAGGTCGGCCAAGAGACAACCTAGACCCTAAGTGAATTTTTACTCAAAATTGTACATGGTCGAACCAGTCAACCTCTTATAAGAAACTAAGGCTAAAAATTATACAAAGTCAACATGGGTCAACCTAGTATAGTGAATAGTAGAAAGAGGTTCAAGGTTAGGAAAAGGGGTATAAAAGATGGAAAATTAATAGAGAGTGTGTAATAGAGAAGAAAAATCTTAGGGATAAGGTTTTTAGGAGACAATTGTGTAAATAATAAGTGGTAAAAGGGATAACAATCCTATAAAGCACCAATGGTCTAGCCACCACTTTCTCGGTGTACCTCTTAGGGAATGCAATCAGAGAGATTGAGAATCAATGAGTTCCTATAAGATACAAAGTATCAGTAAGTGATAAAAGTTTGAAAATATTATGTGTATATATTTGTTATTTTTTCAATAATTTGATATAACCATCATTGATAAACCAAGAAAATTTAATGTGGTTGTAGAATTTTTATCTAGAATAAACAATGCAGGTAGTGAATAATGAGTTGAGGATAACTTTATAGATGAACAATTGTTTACTATTTCAAAATAATCTCCATGGTTTACTAACATAGCCAATTATTTAGCTACATGGAAGTTTCCTTCTCATTTTATTCAAAAATAAATAAAATGTTTAATTAAATAAAGTTCTTTTAAATGGATTAATGGCATGTTATTTAAGTATGGACATAATCATGTATTTAGTAGGTATGTATCAAATAATCAAGCATATGATATCAGTAGAGTTTGTCTTGATGAACTAGTAGGAGGGCATTATTAAGAAAAAAAACCATGCACGAGAGCCTAAGAGTAGGATATTTTACAGGCCTTCCCTTCATAGGCAAATGAATAAGTATATGATACAATGTGATCCATGTCAAAGGATGGGAGAACCTACACTATCACCAGAGATGCCTATTCATTCAAAAGTAGTATTGGAACTATTTAAAAAATAGGAATTAGATTTTGTTGGTCCTATAGATCCTCCATCTCAAGGAAAGGAATACATTTTAGTATGTAAAAATTATGTCATTAAATGGATAGAAGTCCAAGCCTTGACCTTTGTTAGAGAAGTAGTAATGGCATATTTTCTCTATTTCAAGATCATGCAATGGTCTGGTGTACCTAGGGAGATAGTCTCAGATCAAGGACCATAATTCATGTCTAATATGATTAAATTATTTTATGTAAGTATACCAAGTCAATCATAAAAAATATTCTCCTTACCATCCACAGTCCAATGGCTAAATAGAAGTTACTAACAAAGAGCTAGAGAATATTCTAACCAATATAGTCAGTAGCAGTAGAAAAGACTGAGTAACTAGAATACTATAAGTAGTATGGGCCTAGAACTCTAATTAGAAGACAACCATTGGTTTCTCACCTTATGAGTTAGCATATGGTAAGAAACCTTTACTTTCTATTTAATTTGAATTACAAACTTTGAAAATAACAATGGAAGTAGGCATTGATTTAAATAAGGCACAACAAGATAGAATTCTTCAATTAAGTGAACTTGATGAGATAAGTACATAAAATTTAAAACAAATAAATATGACTTAGTGTTAAAGGAAAGTATGGCAGTATTCCCACATCAAATCAAGAATATTTCAAAAAAGAGATTGAGCACTTTTGTTTGACTCCAAGTTTTAGCGATTCAAAGGCAAGTTTAGGACAAGATAGTTAGACCCATACTAAATAGAAAATATATTTGAGAATGGATCAGTACAATTGTTTCCAATAGATGGGAATCATAAAACTTTGTTGGTTAATAGACATAGACTCAAATTATATTAGAAACCTATTAATAAGGAGGAATTTGTTCAAAACATCAAACATGATGTAGTTTTCATGGAAGGACCTAGTTATTCCATGATAACAGCTCCATGATGGTATACTCTATAAAATAGAAGAAGTAGACCACTTTTTACTTTTCCTTCTTCCAATAAAAAGTTAAAAAAAATCAATAGTGAAAATTCTTTTTAAGATGTTATTAATAATGTTGATTAGAAAACCAGCTTGTTGACTGGTCATACATTGAATATTGAGCCTTCACTTGAAAAATATAAATGTCTACTCAAGGGGAAAATATCAAAAATAAAAAATATATAAAAAACACATAAAATAGTAAAAATTTGATTAGTTTTTTTAGGAAATAAAATCATTGATGCATTTATTTGTATATATTCCTAAAAAGATTAATTCATGCATTTGTTCTCTATTTAGAATCAAGTAGAAGGAAATGAATGAAAGATAAGAGTAAGATTTGGTAAATAAAGAATTTTAATTATTTTCATTAGGTTGATATAAGTATTTATGGTTCATGCATATTCGTGTTTAAGAGGATATTTGGAAGTAAAATGTCTTTCAAGCCATCAAAGTAAAAACCAAACAAAAGTATTTCATGATGTAAAAAGGTCATAAGTGAAAGGACACATAAACAAAAATAATGTCATGTTAACTAAAATCAACATTTTATGATATGGAGAGGTCATAAGTGAAAAGGTGTTCAAGTAAAAATAATTTCATATCAACTTTATTCATGTGTACAAACTGCCTACTGACTCACTCTACACTACCTTGAATAATGCTAATGAGTTTGATAGTGCACAAGTTTCATAATTGTGAAAATACATCAAATCTTTCTCAAAGATAATTTAATTTAACACTCCCATGATGTATGATGATTTCTCAAGATTATTTCAGCAACCATCAAAACCAAATAACCATTTGAATTGCTTCTTTCCATTTTCATCGTGCATTATTATTTTTGTTAGAACTAACTATTGCACCTACTAAACCACTCCCATCTTTCATAACATTGTTAAAACCACCATGCGACACAAAAAACACTCTGAACCTAAGTTTGTAGCTAGATTGATGATTGATGAAATCCCTAGAGTAGTTTTTTATGAGGTTGTTTATCATTTTTTTATAAATTTGAAGGGAATGACAAAGCTATAGTGAATGAATTAATTACCAATCTAATAGAAGACTAAAATTTCTAAAGAAGGTAAAATAATACTGGGAAAAACTCCTTTTTTGAATTAATTGCACAATTCAATGTAAATGAACAATTGTTTATTACATGTGTATACAACTAATAAGAAAAGGCAAAAGGGATCAACAGGGAAACCCTGCCTAAACCCTAGAAATATATTTCATTTTAGGTAATGAAATATTTCATATGTGAAGGGAAATATAGAATTTTAGGGTGTGAAGCAATGCATATCATTCTTCTCCTCAATTATATCCATTAATAGATTCAACATAAGGTTAATATCCCCTTATTCCTATATGGATCCTTTCAAATTTTGGGCACTATTAGATCAACTCCTCTCCATCATCATGGTATTATTCATTTAATTATTCAACATCATTTCATTTAGAAAAAAAATTAGCATGGAATAAATTTTGGAACACTAGATTTAGTCAGTCCTCAACATCTATTTCAAAATATTCTAGAAAACCACCAATATCCAAGAAAAAATAAGATGCTTCCTCTTCTAGGGTTAGGGTTTTATCTTGTGAGAGATGATAGACTAGATCACAAATCACACATGTGATTGCATAGACTTCTTATAAAACTATAACAAAAAGAAAATTAAGACCTAGGTTTTCACAGTCTCATGTAAACCATAAATTTAAAGATATCCCTTCAATAAGCATAACACAAGTACTTAAAACAATTGGATCATCACAAACTATTGAGGATACCTATTTAAAAGAGCCTAGTTCTCATATATAGACAAAAAGATGTAAAAAATTAATATTGGAATAATACGATGAAGAGATAAAAGCAACTCCCACTCTTGATGGCCTTAGACAATCACCATTGTTTCTTTTTACCAAAAATAGTAAAAACAACAATAGTAGCTCCTGATGAAGATTCCTAAAATAAAAATTGTAGCTCCTAATAAAGATGCTATAACAACATATATTATAAAGTCATTAGTAGTATTCCTTGATGAAGAACCTATCCCAATAGATATTCCTATTGAGGAAGTTGTTCAAAAAGAAAATATACTCATAAAATAAATTTTAGTATAGGAAGTAGAATCCTCTCAATTTTCTTCAAATCTTGATATAAGATGAGTACTAGATAAAGGGAAAAGTATTATGGTCTCTTAAGAATAAAAATTATCTAGATCCACTAAATATCTATAGTTGTAGCTCATCCTTGCACTATCAAAGGTTGAGGTCATCATCAAAAAACAAGATGCAAATATTGTTGATCTTTTAGCTCAACTACTATGTAACGATTTACTCAATTCTTATTTGACTCAAGGATTATATAGTTTTAAAAACAATTATTTGGATCATATGACTAAACATAAAAGGATTTATAATTAAATAACTAATTTTGATGAAGATATGCTAGATCCTTGAATATATATCATTGAATTAGAAGAAGAAAACATGTTAAAATAGCAACTTCAAAATTCTCAGCAACAATAGCTTTTTATGTAAACTTCATCTTCTTTTAAACCTTAAATTGATCAAGCCTATCAAACTATTATTTCTCATGTTGACTACCTAGACAAATGGAATTAGGTATGTTTTGAGTTTAGGGAACTCGAGGAACAAAATAGAGATTTAGAAAATGAAAAATAGATAATGAAAGAAAACATGGATCAAGAAAAATAACATACTCAGAAACTTGAAGCAAATCTACAAGTTACAAGTCAGATAGGGGAAAATATTATAGCTTGTAAACCTCCCTCTCCCTCTTATAGCCTATATTTACATGAATAATTTTATATATAATAACAACTAATAATTTAATGTGATTTACCTCATAACATTGAATATCCTCCTTTGTTTCTAAACATTTTTCAAGAGTCCACTCTAGAACAACAATATTTGTTATGTGAGTTTTATTTGTGTAACATAATATTAGGAGAATATAATAAGTTCATGGTTAATCTATGTGTAGGATAATTTCAACTAAGAGATCTTATTTCTACTTATAAAAATCAAATAGCTTGTAAAGCTAGACATGAAAAATATGTGACAAAATCCAAAACTAAAAGGATCTGTATTAGACCCACTTTTTCCAGTGCCAAGAATTTATTTATTACCTTCAAAACTACTTATTTAATGAATCAGAACACCAAGGAATATTACTTTTAGGCTTTGTATAATAGTAATGTCTATTTTGATATATATATATAAGACAACTTTTTGATGATATCTTTATATCAAGTGTCAGCCATTGGGACACATTAAAAATTTTGTTGAAAAGAAGAGAGGTGATGTCTCCAACTAGTTTAAGATGGATATTACGAAGGTCATAAGCTATCAATGACATTAATTTTCATGTTATTAACTCATGAGGTGAACAAATTTGGGTTGGCATGAGATTCAGGGCATTACTTCTTCTGACTCCTACTCCACCATGGCATAGATGGATTCCTCAAATAGATGAATAATTTTAGAATTGGCAATAAATCATGAGAGCATATCAAGGTTTCACTTATTCCCTGGATAATCACTGGGTTGATGAATTTGACATGTATGACCTTAGCTAGGATTTATAAGCCAGGATTTAGAATTGTGAGGGAACAAGCAATGACTAAATTTTTAAAAGGGACTTATAGAAGGTAAATCATGGGGGAAATGATGATTCCAAAATATGATTCATTATTACTATCATTTTCCTTCATTTTTCTTCCATTACCACTCCTCTAGACTAAACAATCCAAGGATATTAGGCTCGTATCTAATCCTAATACATAAATAGATGATTTATCTTACTTAATGTAACTAAAGCTTGAGTTACTAATTTTATCATTTAATTCTAACATTTTTCATGTTTAGTCTCTCCATTTTGTGTATATATAGGTGATACAACATTTTATAAATAATAAGAACCTTTTTGATAATCTTCTAAGGCAACCTATAGAAATATTCTAACATTTTTGCAAGCTACAAACTCATTGGATACTCTTTTAGTTCATTCAAATGTTTTCTAGATAGAGCTACATACTTGCATAGTAGTTGTAAACTCTCATAGTCCATTGTTATAGACTCACCCAGTAGCTACGGACTGACCCAGTCTACAGCTATGGACTCATTCAAGATCCAATTTCATTCATTAAATCATTCCACTTAGCCTAGAAACCTCTCTATAGACTTTTTAAAACATCCAAGTTCCTTGAAGAGTTGTTATAGAGTTATTTTAGACTCCATCATAATTACTATGAAGTTTCTTCAAACTCTGCCAAAATTTCTACAAAGTTGCTTTGGACACTACCAAAATCATCTGGACTCTTCTATTCTAGGTTTTGAGCTTGCAAAACTAAATGATCCATACTTTTAGATTATTTTTGTTTCTTATTATTTATAGGATTACTATAAATAGTATAACTATAAATAGACTTTCTATATATATCAGTCTTTGTAAATATGTATATAGTCTTTATAAAGTGAATCAATCTAGTAGATCTAAGAAGTCATTCTTATTAGATATGCAATGGATTTTGTAATGGATAGATATTTCTATTCCAAACCATCAATCACCTATTTTGAAGAACCACTAAAATTAGGAGAATTGTCTTGATAACAGAAGATTGACTACTAAGATCTAGGGATCTTCTGTTACAACATTATATAACTAGATATTCATGTCTTGATATATATATATATATATATATATATATATATATATATATTGGTGTTCAATTAATATTCCATCATAGTTATAGTTACATTTATGTAATTGATTTTAATTAATGAAGAAAACTCCAATTTTTAAGTATTGAATCTTATTTCATTCCTATTCCCAAGGTGAGCAAGGGCCCACTCTCCTCAGAAACTAGGAATGCATTTCTATATGGTATTTTATGTTTCCATTTAATATAAATTTATTTCATTTCATAGTATTAATTATAAATAGATTTCAAAACCAGTAGGAATTTATCTTTTAGTTCTAAGAGTTAATTCAAGATTGTTTACTTATAGCAAGTGTGTTTACTTTCAACAGATTATTTACTTCTAGTAAGTGTGTTTACTTTCATATTTTTTATTTTCAACAAATGTGTTAAATTTCATCAAGTGTGAATTTTCAGCAAGTGTGTTTATCTCAGTAGATTGGATTGCATAGTGTTTTAATTCTGAAAGTGTGTTTCTTTATTACATAAGAAAATCCTTTCTAGGATAAATTAAATTAGACATTTAGGAAGACAACAACCCCCCAATCATATTTATAAGAGTTATAACCATAAGCCTTACTGCATATAGCTTTAGACACTACCCCTAGTTTGAATGGCATCACCAGATCAAGTTGATTAAATGAAGTGATCAACAACACCCATCACCAACATGAGAAAGTTAAAAAAGATACAACTTATTTGATGAAATGGGTTTCTCTAACTTATAATTCTCAAATAGATCAGATATATGTTCCTTATTCACCCTTGAAGATAAAAATTATTCATTACCTTCTCATCTAAATGGGTTTAATTCCATATTTATTATTTCAACAAATGGAACACTCAAATAAATTTGAGGTGAATCATAAATATATATGTCAATAAACAAATTAGATTTTAAATTATTCTATTTATGACACCAAGAATGAATTCTTACCTTTACCCACTAGCAATGGTGATGAGGACTCCTCTATTGCTTGTTACTCCTTGATGGCTTCTTCATTGGTAGCTCTTCTTCTTCATTTTCTATCTCTTGAATTGTAGGTGATGGAACAACTTCTTCAGTCCTAACTTTAGACACCTGTGCCTTCTTGGAATGTTGTTTAAAATTCTTTGGGTGGAGTTGTGAATAAAATTTACAACATTTTTCATGCCAATTCCCATGTATGTTTCATTTTAAGACTAGGTTAAGTTAATTCACCACAGGTGGATTAATAATAAAAATATGATATTTTTTTAATTTACTTAGTTTTTATTGTCTATTTATCTCTATCCCACCATTTATGGGATGTTATGTCCAGGCGTTTCCTAGAAGGGTAGAATAGGGATATTTTGCTTTATTTTCATAAATTGATTTTATCATGTAATTTGCTTGCTATGGTTTTAGATGTGATAAGAAGTATAATTCTTATAAATTGTTGTTATGTTTTATGTTTCTAATGATCAAAATTATTTAAATAATATATTTTGTTCAGATTGATTCATAATATTGTAATGAGTGAAAACGCCCTTCCCCGTGTCCTTGGACAACATTTCCTTCTTATTGACCTTCTTCTCATACTAATTAAGAGTGGTCTTTACAAACTTCATCCTTATTTCTTCTTACACCTTAATCTCTTCTTTGGATTGGAGAGTGGTGTAAACAATTTTTATTCCTTTTTAAATGCTTTGGATTTTTAGTGATAAATTTCTTATACCAACATGTGGCCAAATAATGGTTATTCATTAAACAAAATGAACATGGATAGGTATTCCAACATTATTATGTTATATGGGATTTATTTATACAATCTAATCAAATAATGTAATTCTCATATCTTGCATACTTTCTCAGGATGCCCTTATACATTTTAGATATGAAATTTTGATGAGGTGGTTATGTTCTACCTCCTTTGAGATGTTCTCTTTGGAGATGCTTTTCATTATTTTTTTATGATTTTGCCTTTATTGAAAGGTTGCTATATTTTTGGAGTCAAACTAAATTCACCCATGTAATAATGAAGTGATGTTTTTATATCTCCTTATTCATTGAGTTATTTCCATTATCTTAGATACTATTAGTTGTAACTTTGAAGTTGAACTAGTAGTTAGAGATCTTCATTATAAACACTGACAATAAATGTTTTAAAATTAGAAGAGACAAAGATCTCTAACTATGGTAGATCATGGCTATAAAATAGAATTTTAACATGTTTGAGGTGATGGATAATGTCTAAGACCATGTTTTTTCCTCCAATCATTCCTGGTTGAGAGATAAAGTACCCATTCTAGCATCAAGAATTCCCTTCCCAATAAGAGAAAAATATAGTTTTAAGATAACTTTAAATTACTATAAAAAAATATAAGTAATTTTAATGAATAGAAAGAACCCAAACATGTATGATGAATCCAAATAATTTCACATCAGATCAAATAAATGGAACATTGGAGATGAATTTATGGCACATGCTACATTAATCAATTCTGAAATGCAACTTTTTTGTAATGAAGAGATAAGTTATTATCCTCTAACTGGAATTTCCACCTATAAGACCTCAACATGTAGATGCATAACTTTAAACATGTATATATAGTAGAATAACATGTTTTCCCAAGATGAAATATCTAAATATAGTTGGATGCATGTTTTCACAACTATTCAAGAGATTGAAAACACTGACAATGAATGTTGTCAATGTTGAAGTAGTAGTTCAAGATATCCACCTTTGATGCTTTATGGTTGTAAAATGGTAGTGATAACACACATAAGGAGGTATATAATGTTTATTATTAGGTTATTTTCCTCTAATCATGACAAACTAAGGATAGAGTTCCCATTCTACCCTCAAGAATGCCCTTCCCAATAAGATAAAATTGTAGTTTTTCAGGGAAAATTTAGACATATGTAAAATGTAACTTTTAAGTCATTTGAATGAATATAAATATGTTTATATGTTTTATATTATGTCCTAAGGTGTAAAATAGTGTTCATGATTCGATTTTTATGCATGTTTCTCAATGACAAAGTATGTGTTAGTAAGCATGCAGGGACCTTACAGTGTTTGCTTGGTTAGGCAAGGTGATGTATTGACCATGTTTAAGGAGTCATATGAGGGGTCAAGATTGATTGGTTTACTTATGAAAGTGATATTAATTCATTTTAATAGTTTTTTGAAGTTTTAGTTTATCTTATTCTCCTTGGCAAAACTTCCTAAGTAAGCAGATTGTTGACATCAACATTTGCACATGTGAAGGTATTAGAAGAAAGTGGTCATATAGATTTATTAATATTTATGCCTAGATCATCTTTTAAAATTTTAGGTCTTAACATGATGTATGAAAAAAATTAATTTTAGTGAAAATTTGGTCTCTCATGTATATTTCACTAGATTTCATACTTAGTTAAATTTTCATTAAAAAGTGACCGTTGGAATTCTAATATTTGAATTTAGAAAGGAAAACTAGTTTGCAATGTTTTGTTAATAAATTTTGATGATGGATTAATTTTATGGTGGTATAAAAATAAAAGTGTTAGATAAATTCAAGGGAAATATATTAAAAATTATTTGGAGGTTTGATTGGTTATACACTTGTATTTATTATGGTCCAAAGTTGACTGAGGGTTTGACTTTCTTCTACAAGTGACCCAAGAAGGATGTTTGAGTGTTTATTGATGGTGTTTGGATGTTTCAAGGTGAATGATATATTTTTAAAAAATATGGACTCCCTAAGGATCATATTTATGGATTTTATAGTTTTGATCAATCCATCTTCAGTATGAATAATTGCTTACAAGTTGTTATTTGGTTCATTCATCGTGTTTTCATGTACAAGGCAAATGATTGATAGATTTTACATATGCATAGGTGTGTAGTGATGAATTTAATAAATTTATGGTGTCATACGGTTAATATGGTGAGGATATATGTGATTTAAATTGGTCTTGTGTTCCTTGTTTTGCTCAGTGAAGTGCTAAAGAATGAATAGGTCTCTATAGACCTATAAGGGCTTCTTAATGCCTAATTGAAAGGTGTTTCTTAAGGGTTATCTATAAAATATATGGATGAAATTTGTAGGTGAAATTTATCTTATTATAATTATGATATAATCCTTAAGGTTTAATATATGTTTTATGGCTGACCAAGTAGATGGTGATCATGAAGGCTCTATAAAGAGCATAAACAAAAATGAAGGTTTCTAGAGTTGATAAGAGAAGAAAAGAGAAGTGTGAATGTGATTTATGGATGGATTGAAGAGAATATTAGGTTAAATAATATGTGTATGACATATAGGTAATATTTATGATGTTATTACAGTGTTCTTTCAAGGTTGAAGATTAAGGATGAGAGAAGTGTAGAGTGATCCAAAAGGTTGTTTTGGATACATTGATTGTGTGTGAAGGATTGAATGGTTGAAGAGAGTTTATATTCACTATTTATAGATTATATTTAAATTAAATTAGAGCTATATAGGTATTTATATCAAAAAAAATTGTGTGGGTGTTTCAACATCTAGGACAAGTGGACCAGGGGTTGGTGATCCTTGTGAAGTTGGTGCTTCATTAAAGTATCTTATTTATAAATATATTATATGATTTTAGTCCACTTGTTTTTATAATTAAGATTTTTTTTACCCACCATGAGGTTTTCCCACATAATACATGTGTTATGTGTGTTGATATTTCATAGTTTCCTTTGTTCTTTGCAATAACTAGTTTTTATGCTTCATGAATGCTTTTGTTTATTGGTTAAGAGTTTAAAATTTTGGAATTGGAATTGAATTGGTTACATCACATATTCACTATACCCTCTCAATCATTGTACCTCTAAAAACAAACCCCTCACATGTATGTATAATCCCTCTTATTTCAACCTAGATCACATCAGTAGAACCTTGACTATGAATTTGTGTTACACACTAGTAATCAATCCTTAAATGTAAAGTTTTTTTAGTGAAGATATAAGTTCTTATCCTCCAGCTGACATTTCCATATCCACGACTTAAAAATTAAAACCCATCACTTTTTAACTTATCTAGATAAGAAAATAACACATGCTCCCAATACCATGACCTCCAAATCTAACTAGATGCATGATTTCATAATTATTTAGGAGATTCAAAATAGTGACAAAAAATATTGTTAAAGTTGAAGTATTAGTTTAAGATCTCCATCTTGGATGTCTTGTGGATGGAAACTAGTACTGGAGACATGTTTGAGGTGGAGAATAACACCTAAGACCAATTTTTTGGCCTTTGATCATGTCTAGTGGAGAGATAGAGTACCCATTATGATCTCAAGAATGCCCTTCCCAATAAGAGAAATAAGAAAATTTTAGGGTAACTTCAGGTGCACATAAAATGGAAATAATAAGTCATTTACACAAATGGAAAGAACCCTCACAGGTGCGTCTAAGGCCTCTAATTTTAGACACTTAATTTTAACCACTTTTGTGTCAAAACTAAAATCAAGATGGAATTTTGTAATCACATGTAAGTTTAACTAGAAATCAACATTAGACCAAATCTACCTGTAAAACTATCATTTTTATGTAAAATTACAATGATGCATCCCTGATTGGGGAAATGGATCATATTAAATCATTAATCTTATTAAGTTCTTGTTGAATTAAATCAAACCTTTACAAGTGTCTTCACATGAAAATTAATTGAAAACTTGATTGGAAAATAAAAACATTACAAAAATCCACCATTCTTCTAATTATTAATTAATCCCACTTAATCAAGCTTAATCATTCCTCTAATAAGAAAGTCCATAGATTTGGAATTATCTTATTTTTAAAAACATTAAATTGAGTTATTAACCCATGTAGGTGATGTCACTCAAAGAAATCAATGGGAAAGAGAAGGAGTGAAAGCAAGATCTTACACTTCTCTAACACACTCTTCCTCTTACACCCCTCTTACACAATCCAAAAGTGTTCATCATTTAAAATTTATTCCAACATGCCTCCCACACTCTAAAAGGCCTTAAATGATATATATTACAAATTCCATATGGATTATCACAAGTTTGAGGAATCATCCTCAACCATTGATATTAATCTCAAATCAATGGTTTAAAAACATATAAAATGTTTATAAATACAAAGTCGTTTGGTCATTATAGATAAGATTCTTCATGCAAACTTACTTTCTCAAATAATATAAATAGCTTCAACCAATTATCATGCCAAATCCAAGATAAGAATCAAGTATAGACAAGGAGAAGTGTTTCTCACAAGTGAAATCAAACATTGCCAAAGACTCCATAGCCCACAGGTTGAGCTCACTCTTAAAACTAGTTTTCAATAAAATATTCTAAGTTATAAATATTTCTTTGGCTTCTAATGTACATTTATTTCTTGTTTTCCACATATCTCAATCTAGGTATTAGTCTTAAAATGTTAGTTCTTCAAGTTCAGTCTGATTATGTTCACTAATGGATTGGCTAACCTCTCTCAAATTTTTGATCTACATAATGGCATGTTCGATGGGACTTCCAAGATTTAACACACTCCACAAGTTCTTTTAGACCATTGGAATTCTTCTAATTACCATAATTAGCCTAATAATTAGCTTAATTCACCTCTTTTTCTTTAAAATTCATTTATTTTTTCTTTAGGTGAAATTAGTGAATTTGACATGCTATATAACAATTGCATCCCTAAAAACATCAAATTTACCTTGACTATTAGTAAATTCAACTAGTAATTAGTGAATTCACACTTTCACTCTTTCTATTTGGTTCTATTTTTGGTTCCTCCTAATCAGTTAATCCAAACTTTCACACTTTCTATTCTATTATGTTGACAAGTCCTACTAATCGATGAAATTGCTATGGAATCGATGAATTCACTCTTTTATATTTTTATATGTTCTATTTTTAGGATCTATAATTGGTGAAATTTCTTCAAAAATTGATCTATAATAATTAAATTCATCTCACTAATTGGTAAAATCATCCTTTTATTCATTTTATTCTATTTTGACTCTCTATTGGTTTTAGAATCTGTAAAAATGCTCTAAAATTAGTGAAATGGATTTGTAATCAATGAATTTGACCTACTATCGGTGAATTTTCCCCTTCTTTCTTTCTATTTTCTTGTATTTTTCAAATCAAGGAAATCACTTTGTAATTAAAAAAAACCTCTTTAATTAATGAAATCACTTTGTTGTTTGTGTATCGATGAAATCATTTTCTAATAAAAACCTAAGACTTGAAAAATACAAATTTATTTCTCATCTTAAAAATTCTAACAATTTGTTTTGTATGACCATAAGAAAAAAATTGGTTTTAAATTCTAAGTGAACCAAATTTATTTTATACACATCTTGATTTGGGTTTAAAATGAATTTACATTTACATTTGGGTTATAAGAAAAACTTGTTTATTTTCCAAGTTCTTTCCTTTCATGTAAGTTTTTTATTCTTGATTTCTTGAGTGTCTTGTGAGGTATTTTTGCATGCATCATTTCCCCTTTCTAGGTGACTTAGAAACACAAATTTCTTATTTGCCTTATACCTTTATTTTTTTTGGTTCCATAGGTTTGATTTCATCACTTTCCTGTCAATCTTATGGGTGAGTTTACTCAAAAGTCACATCTTAACATCATAGCAACTCTATTATCTAATGGGGTATACAAATTGAGGTTACACCAATGGAATCCTATATGGAATGTCCTTCAGATTTTGGCTTAATTGGTAGCACTTTACTAAAAACTATGAATAAATTGGTCCTAAAGGGACTAAACCCTTTAAAACCTTGATGTCTAATTGATAGATATTTTCTCCCCATTACTGCAAGGTATATCAGGACCATATATAAATATAAGTAAAAACTTATAAGACCTTATTTTATCATATAATATCTATTGATGCAGGGGTGTAAAATTAATAACCCCTAAAGATTGTCTTTCTTGCATAAACATTTTGAGAGAAGGTTTGGACTAAAAATCCCATCGATAATTATAATAATATCTTTAATGAATCTTATATTTTATAATCATGTCTTAAGGAAAGTATATTTAAGGTTTGAATGTTTGTGATGCAAACCTATGTCAGTTTTTATAATTTCATTGTAATTCTTGGGTGTTGTTACTTGATTTTTATGTTGAAACCTTGTTTATACTTAAAACCCACTCAAAAAAAACCAAGTCCAAATCCAAACCATTTTATACATGCACAAGGCATTACTCTGCCAAAATTATGGGTCAAATAAAAGTGATATGTCAAAATTTGTCTAAATATATATCTTTTTTGTCTAATCCATGTTGTTAGGCTACCTAATTTATACTAAAGTCTTGTCCTAAACCATATTTCCATCTTTAAACCAAACTTCCAAGACCAAAGATCCAAATTATTGTCTAAACTATGTTGTTATGAACTCCATTTTATTCCAAACCTAAACTAAATTCCAAGTTATTATGCAATCCATTTTATTCCAAACCTAAGCCAAATTCCAAGTCTAAGATAAATTCCAATTTTAAAATCCAAATTTGAATTCCAAAGTCAAATAATTTCAAAGTCAAATCTAAATATTGTTCAAATTATGTCATTATGTTGTCAATCTTATTCTAATTTTAGTCAAACCAATTCCTATTTTAAGGTATTATTCCAATTCTAATAAAATTTTGCCATGTTCCAATTATATATAAACTATTCCATAATCAAATAAAGTCATTTACTTTTTTAATTCCAAAGTTAAACTTGTTCTAAGGTCGACAAAAAACTCAACCCCTTTTATGAGTCAAAGGTCAAAGTCTAGTTCAAACTTGATTTGATACTACTAAAAACTACATTTGTTCCAAGGTTTGATACATATTAAGATTCTAAAGTTAAAAATTCCTAAGTCAAGTTTCCAAGACCAAATTTTTTCAATTATACCAAGTTAAAACACTTCCAACTTTATAAATACTAAACATTTCACTTGAAACTATTGTACCCAAATTTTATGTGCACATTTTTGGAAATGTGTTTAATTGAAATAACCTTTCTTGTTAAAAACATTTACCTTAGAATACCATTTTATTAGTGCATTCCAATTTGACATTTACCTTGACACAAGAAATATGTCTTACTTCAAAATATTCCCAAGTGTTATTCCAATAAAAGTCACATACTAAGTCAAGACATAGTCTTAGGTATCCAAACCCACTTCAAGATAAATATCATAAAACTAAACATGCCTAAGTAAGCACATAGTGGGTCCATATATAACCCTTCCATTAATAAATATGTAGTATACAATTCATATGGGTATGACCACTATGTAAAGGATAAATAAAATCAACAATACCTTACCAACATGCCATCTAATGCTAACCTGAATAGCATAACCCATACCTTTTGGTTGTATCACCTAGTGTCAAATAAGGATAATACCAGACATAAATTTCACACGTACCATTTGATATAGAACATAGACATAATCCAATGTACCTTGTGAATGCACCACCTAGTGTTAGTATGGACAAGATAATTTTTCATGACAACTCTTTGACAACAAAAATGAACATCTTGTCAAATTATTAGAAATGGGGGAAATTTTTACCACTATATTTCCTATAGAAGACTTGCATTATTTGGTTAGAATGCCCAAATAAACACATCTTGAATTATTAGATAATTAGGATACTTTTGACCAAGTGAAAACTTATATACTATCTTATGGTCAGGATTTTATGGTGTCAAATAAGGGAAAGAGTCAACTCATTAACTAGTCTTCTTAAAGATAACTTATCGCCACTCAAATATAACAAGCTAAGTAGGATTTATCTTCTCTTACTATTTCCCTTAATGCATTGAATATTCAAAAATCATCATTAAGAGCGCTAAGTCCTTTGAATGTGTAGCTAATGGATTTCTTAACTTATCCCATATATAAACTCAATCCATTTTCTAACAAGACATTAGTTTTAGACCTATTTATCAAACCTATATCCAAAGTCAATCTAGCAATTAATCCTAATTCAAATACCCCAATGTATTCTTTCCAACATGGGGTGGATAACTTTTAAAATGGACACCCCAAACCTCATCAAGTTCCCTCTATAACACAATAGATTGTTATTTTAAAATCACAATAGACCATTTCTCCTAATATTATATGTGCTTCGTAACAACACATTATGACCATACCTAGTCCATAATAATATGTTGCAATTAAAAATCCACCACTTCAAAAATTGGTGACCTATAGTCTGAAATAGTAGGTTGAAAGTCACAATCCACCACTTTAACAAGTGGTGAATAATCCCCACCTCAATAGGTGGTCAAAAATCTTCCACTTCAACAAGTGTCAACCTATCCAATGTTATCTAATCAACAACACACTTCTATTAAGAAACCACTTGTCATTTTTATTCAACAAGGAGATTCATTGAGATACCAACATATGTCACTTAACTAATTAAAGGTTCCACCTATATAATAGATTATTAGGAATCAATAGTAGATTCCTCTTCAATATCAACAAATTCCATTTAATACCCAAAAACATTTCTCTATTTAGGCCTCATTTCCATCTAAATAAACATTACATTTAGTAGCAAGTTCCTTACCAACAACAAGTCCCCTATTAGTAGTATAACTCAAATCAAAGATTAAATATTCCTGGTAGAACCAATCCTGTATAAATTCATAAATATTCTATACCAACTCTTTATCTAGGCTAAAATAGTGTACCTTTGAATACCAAGAAAAATGTTCCCAATTCCTCTCACTCTGGTCCAACCTTTAAGGATTTAGATGAAGTTAAATATGTAGTTTTAGCCATTCAGGTAGGAAATTGGAATAATAAGTTTAAACTAGATGACATATGATCTTCTCCCTTTAATATGAGCTATTTTCAAATACCTTTTCTGTATCATTTTGATATACCTAAAATTTTAAAATATAAAGGGAAAGGTGATCCAAAGGATCATATAAAAGATTTATTTGTTGCATGTCAAGAGTTTGTGTATAATAGTATCTACCTACTTCACTTTTTCCCCCATAGTTTGGATGGACATGCCTTAGAATGGTTCCTTAGTCTACCTAAGAATTTTGTTGATAATTTTAATGATTTCTCAGAGAGATTCATGTAGCACTTCTCTTTTAATGTGGAACACTAATTAACTATGTTTGATCTATGTCATGATAAATAATGAAGAGGATAAGTATTTACTACCTATTTACAATAGTCGCACTCATTATCCATCTGAATCCCACATAATCTCCTTGACAAGTAATTGGCTGCAATATTCTTGGCTAATCTATAGTTTGATGTAGATCATAATCTCAAGATTCATTACACCAATACATTTGAATAAGTTATTTCCAAGGGAATAAATATTGAAGAAGCCCTCATTGACATAGGGGTAATCAATATTTACTCTTAGAACCAAGCTTAGAATAAGAATCTAACACAAGCTCTTACACAAGTGAAAGTAAGTACATCAGAGAATCCTAAACCATTCAACAAGAATAAAAATATTGTAGGTGATGGGGTAACTAAATATCGACATGTGAAAATGGTACAACCACTACCTATTCAATCAAACCCACTTACTCAAACTATCACTTTGTAAAGACCCACTCTAAGGAGAGGTCATTATTAGAATAGATTTTTTAGTAATCTTGGTGAGCCTATTGATATGGTTTTCCAAAAGTTAGTTTTTTCTAATATGATCATTTGGATAATTCTAAAACCGTTTCTAAAAAACTAAACCAAACCTAATTGGTATAATGAGAATGGATTTTTTTATTATGATCAAGTTAAAGTCCATTCCTTTCACAAATATGTGCAACTTCATCATCTTACTCAAGATTTGCTTGAAAGTGTTGAAGTAACATTGGATAATGTGGCCATGACATCTAATCATAATTTGGGTATCTATTAAAAACCTTATCCAAAAAATAACTCCATAAATAATCAAAACTAGAATGATCATCAAGACAACAACTAGAATTAGAATAAACCTATTAACAATAAAAATTAGAGATAAAATCAATAGAAACAAAATCAAAGTCAGGTCAAGATGCCCATTCTAACCAAGTTAACTATAACAATGTCCCTTATGACTATAATGTTGTAGGCCTCATTAATATTAGATATATTGCAACCATTAATCAATCTTAATGCAAATGCCAACATCATCTGAAGACCTTCATTGTCTATTTTAGGACCTCTACCTCTATTTGTTGGTAATCCTAATTTGGCTTCTAATATCCCAAATGGTAATCAACAGGAAAGAATTAACATTTTTGACCTTCACTCCCTTATTTTAATTATAGTAACCCTCCACTGACTTGAGGTTTTGTAATCACAACTTGATACTCTGAGGTTAGAATTCAAGGTCCTACAACTTCTTCCTCCAAAAATCTCATTCAAAGTCCTCCACCTCATAAGACCAAGTTGATCATTATTATTAATGACAAACTTTATGATATTGTGGAACAACTTTAAAAGGTACTAGTGAAATTTTCTATTTTAGATCTTTTGTGTCCATCAAATTTCCATAAAAACATATTGAATGAGATTATAAATAAGTCTAAGGTCCCAAGTGACATTGTGCCTAATAAATTTCAAACAATTGTGAGTTATTTCGATCTACGTCAATAAATCACCTTTGATTAAACTGATATGTCCTATAATTTAGAGTTATTCCTTCCACAAAAGGAACATAGATTTAATATATGTCCAATTTTCCATATTGCAACATACAGGTTTTTATCACTAAGACACTTAAATCATATGGTAGACCTAAAATAAAAACTAATAAAATAGAATGACATAGGAAGGATGATTCTCATAAAAAATGACCCATGATTTTCATCGAAACCACTTCACATGAGCAAGAAAAAATCAAGGCCAATGATGATTTATGGTTATATAATGATGATTTCACCACTTGCTACCAAAACATAAAGTGTCCTATTCTAAATAGGATAATGGATAATAAATCCTATAAGGGAAAATTCCTAGGGTAAACTAAAAAAGGACTTATTCAGCTAGTATCAGTTGCCAAAACATAAAGGAAATTAAGGAATTGAATACAAACCACCTAGGGGTGACCCCTTAGATATCGATAATGACTCTAATTTATCATCTAAAAATGACAATCACAATAGTGATATAAAGTCTTATTATATCATTTATGATGAGTTGGATGACACTAACCTATTTTACTATAATACCATCTATACCATTAATTTTATGTTATATTATTCCCCTCTTTTCCTCCATCATCCCCTATTGATCGACTAGGACCAGCAAGACTCATACATACAATTAGATGATTTTTAGAATGATGAGGTAATCTATTAATTATTGAGCCTTAAAGGTAATTTTCCACTTGTTGAGCATAAACATGGATTTAATATTATATTAGACCCTGTAACCTATTTTTTAGAGTAGGTGAACTTCTTTAGTCACAAAGAAATTTTTTAAAAAAATCAAACATTGAGGTCCCAAAGTGAAAACCTCTTTGAGGCACTTTTCAACTAGGGAAAAAGTAAAGAAAAAGATGAGTCCCATGGTAAAAAAAATTGTGCCATTGTATAGGAAATTTCACCCTCTTTTAAATGAATCTTGAGCCTCCTCCAATCTCATAATTTCATGCCAATCAAGAATCAATTTATAAGATCAGAAAGTATTTGATCAATTAGCTTAGGATTTCCTATAAGCCTTTACCAAATAGATTTTACTAGACCTTGGTAACTCATATTCTTCTTTCATGGGAAAAATAAATGAGCTAATTAGTCCACTAGATGAATAAAAAGACTAATGTTTTTAAGGTGTGGAGCTAAAAGCTTCACCAAGTGAGCAGTTTGATAGTTGCAAGTTTACACAGTCACCGGCGTCAGTCAAGAGTGACTGATGTCAGTCAGGAGCAGTTCAAGAGACACCGGCATCGGTAGGAATCGGCTGACGTCGGTCACAGGCAAGCAGGCAGGACCCGATGTCGGTTACCTGTGCGTCTAGAAACCTATTTTTGTGGACAGAACTGAGTGTTTTCATGATGGGATTAAGTCATAGTCTTAAGTCCACATCTCTATTATTAGTAAGACTATTTTAGAGCCCTTGTTTAAGAGGCATAATTATTGGTTGTAAATGCATGCTCAAGTTTCCTAATTCTATATGTAGGATTAGATCTTCTTAGCTTATTGTAATGTAATGTTGAAGAACAATATAGAATTGTATATGTGAATCAATCTAAGTTGTTGGAGTTGATTATACTTGAGAGAGAGAGTTCTTGAGGGAAAGAGATCTAGAGAGAGATCTATACATCTGAGAGAGGTGTGGAAGAAAGAAGTTTCTTCAATTGTATTCCTTTTGTAAAGAGTTTAATACAAGTTTTCAAGGTGGTTTCTTGTATCTCTTGTTCTTTGCTGTTATCATTCTAGTTAATTATCGTTCTGATATAATTACGCATTTATTGCTTTCATAAGTGTAATCAAATTGTTGGTTGATCCCCAACAAGTGGTATAAGAGCCAGGTTCACTAACAGGTGGTTCAGATCTGTGTAGTGTGTATTGATTACAGGGTATTCACAGGGTTTCTGCAGGGATTTCTATTTGAGTGGGAGAAGCAATGGCAGAAGAAAGTAAACTAAGAATGGAGAAGTTTAATGGCAAAAATTATCAACATTAGAGAATGCAGATAGAGGATTATCTATATCAGAAAGATCTATACTTATCGTTAGGTGGGATTGCACAGAAGCCCACAGACATGGATGATGAAGAATGGGAAGTTCTTGATAGAAAGGCTCTGGGGTCTATAAGACTGAGTCTGGCATCTACTGTGATATCTAATCTATCACAGGCAAAGTCTACGGTAGAGTTAATGACTACTTTAGCAAATTTGTATGAAAAACCCTCAACTTTTAATAAGGTATATCTTATGAAGCAGTTATTTAATTTGCATATGTAGGAAGGTGGATCTATGTCTAATCATCTAAATGATTTCCATGGAATTGTAAATCAATTAAGTTTAGTCAAAATTGTATTTGATGATGAAATTAAAGCTCTTTTAATATTATGTTCTTTGCTTGAAAGCTGGCATAGCTTAGTAATGGAAGTTAGTAATACTGCATCTGCTTCAAATATTTTAAAAGTAGAGGATGTTGTTAGTGTTATTTTGAATGAGGAAATTTGTAGGAAAAGCATAGAGGAAACATTAGGGAACACTTTAAGTTTCAAGAGCAGGGGAAGGCAAAAAGAAAAGAGCAAGAAAGGGAGATCAAGGTCTAAGTCAAAGGTGAGAGGTAGATCCAAATCTAGAAATGGTAGGAAGCCACAATGCTGGAATTGTGGAAAGATAGGGCACATAAGCAGAGATTGCTAGTCAAAACCTAAGGAGGACAATCAGCATGAAGGAAAAGAAGAAGCAAAGGTTGCAGGTATTGCACAAGATGCTTTAATATTCTCTTTGCATAATAATATAGAATCTTGGGTCTTAGATTCTGGTGCATCTTTTCATGCAACCCCTAATAGAGAATATTTTAGTGACTATGTCCATGGAGATTTTGGAATAGTGTATCTAGGGGATGATGAGCCTTGTAAAATTATTGGCAAAGGTAAAGTGCAGCTGAAAATGCAGAATGGCAACACATGAGTGTTAAGAGATGTTATGCATGTTCCTATCTTGAAGAGGAATTTGATTTCTATAGGAAAGTTAGGGGATGAGGGTTTTACAGTAAATCTCACAGCTAAATCTTTGAAGGTGACCAAGGGTGCACTTGTAATGGCCAGAGGTAAGAGAGTAGGTACTCTCTATTTATGTAATTGTGTTACTAAAAATTCTCCTTCTGTATTATCTACTTCAGATGTGGATGCAAAATTGTGGCACTCAAGGTTTGGCCACATGAGTGAGAAGGGAATGTTAATTCTTAAGTCAAAAGGTAAACTTTTAGATTTGAAAAGCATAGATCTAGATTTTTGTGAGCACAGTGTTTTTGGAAAATAGAAGAGAGTGAGTTTTCTCAAGATTGGGTCAACAAAGAAGAGGCATAAGTTGCAGCTTGTTCACACAGACGTGTGGGGACCGGCTCAGGTTGCTTCTATTAGAGGATCATAGTACTATGTTTTGTTCATAGATGATGCTACAAGAAAGGTATGGGTCTATTGTATTAAGAAGAAATCTGATGTATTTGAGACTTTTAAGATTTGGCAAGATATGGTTGAGAATGAAATAGGTAGAAGATTAAAGTGCCTGAGATCTGACAATGGTGGTGAGTTCTATAGCTATAAGTTCAATTGGTATTGTTATATGCATGGAATCCGCAGGCAAAGGATAGTTCCAAGGACACCTCAACAAAATGGTGTTGCTAAAAGGATGAACAAAACAATAATGGAGTGTGCAAGGTGTATGAGATTGCATGTTGGTTTGCCCTTAGAGTTTTGGGTAGAAGCTATTGATACTGTAGTGTACCTGATTAACAGAGGACCCTCTACAGCTCTGGATGGTGGAATTCCAGAAGAGGCATGGATAGGTAAAAAGGTAGATCTCTCATTTCTCAAAGTTTTTGGTTGTGAAGCCTTTGTGCACATTGATAAGGAAAATAGAAAGAAGTTGGATGCTAAGTCTATGAGGTGCACATTTATTGGCTATGGCTCAGATGATTTTGGTTTTAGATTTTGGAATCTAGGAACTAACAAGATAATTAGGAGCTGTGATGTTGTTTTCAATGAAAAAGTGATGTATAGTGATTAGCTCAAGAAGTTGAATCAATCTGGGCAGAGCAATGGAGAATTAGATGAGGTGACGGTCTAAAATGAGCTCACAGGAAAAATTAATCATAGAAAGAAAAACATAGAGACCAACGTCAGCCAAGCAGGAACTGATGTCGGTAGGATAGAAACTGATGTCGATCAGACAGTGATCAATGTTGACAGGACAGAAACTAACGTTAGTCAGGCAGAATTGATATCTGCTAGTTACAGGCCTGGAAGTGACCAAGGTCAGTCACTGTCAGAGAATTTGGGTGGACAGCGTGATGTGGACGAGTCTCAGATGCCCATTAGGAGGTTAGAAAGGGTAAGTAAACCTCCAATTCGATATTCTCCTTCATTATTCTATTTATTACTAACTTATGATGGAAAACCAGAGAGTTTTGAAGAAGTAATACAGGTAGAATCCAAGAATCAGTGGGAGCATGACATGGTTAAGGAAATGGAGTCCTTGAAAGAGAACCAAACATGGGATTTGGTTGAGTTTCCAGTAGGAAAGAAGACACTAAAGAATAGATGGACTTACAGGTTGAAAGAAGGTGAGAATGGATAGATGAGATATAAGGCCAGGTTGGTAGTGAAGGTATTTGCACAAAATCCAGGTATTGATTTTGGTGAGATTTTTTCTCTTGTTGTTAAAATGACTTCTATACAAATTGTACTATCTTTAGTTGCTATTGAGGATTTACATCTTGAGCAGCTTGATGTTAAGACAACATTTCTTCATGGAGATTTGGATGAAGAAATATATATGGAATAGCCAGAAGGATTTGAGGTCAAAGGTAAGGAGAAGTTAGTGTGCAGATTGAAGAAAAGCTTGTATGGCCTCAAGCAAGCTCCTAGACAGTGGTATTTGAGATTTGACAGGTTTATGACTGAGCATGGCTATAGTAGGTGTCAATCTGACCATTGTGTGTATTTAAAGAGATTGAATAATGGTAGATATATTATTCTATTGTTGTATGTAGATGATATGTTGGTTGCAGGATCACACATGCAAGATATCTCTAAGCTTAAGGTGAAATTAGCTCACACGTTTGCCATGAAGGATTTGGGAGCAGCAAAGAAAATCCTTGGCATGAGCATTAAGAGAGACAAGAAAAATCATAGGTTGATTTTGTCTCAAGAGGATTATGTGAACAAGGTGTTGAAACGGTTCAATATGTAGGATGTTAAACCGGTAAGTCACCTTTGGCTAGACATTTTAAGTTGAGTAAAGAACAATGTCCTAATTCACATGATGAGGTAGAGTACATGAGTAGAGTTCCATATTATTCCATAGTAGGGAGTTTAATGTATGCAATGGTGTGTACTAGACTGGATATTGCCCAAGCAGTGGGAGTTATAAGTAAGTATATGGCCAATCTAGGTAAGGAGCATTGGAAAGCAGTTCAGTGGATCCTTAGATATCTGAGAGGAACCAGCAGTAGGCATTTGTGCTATGGAGGTTTAGATACTTCTCTACATGGCTATGTAGATTCGAATATGGCAGGTGATTTGGATGGTAGGAGGAGAACCAGATGATATGTTTTCATCATTGGTGGAATGACGGTTAGCTGGATATCTAAGTTACAGAAGGTTGTTGCCTTGTCAACTACAGAAGTAGAGTATATTGCAATCACAGAGGCTAGCAAAGAGATGATATGGATGACACAATTCATGGAAGAGCTTGGAAAGGAGAAAGAGAGTTGTAGATTATACAGTGATAGTCAGAGTGCAATTCATTTGGCTAAGAATTTAGCCTTTCACTCAAGAACAAAGCACATACAGCTTAGGTACCACTTCATAAGATAGGTGTTGGAGGATGGTGAGTTGAAGCTGGAGAAGATCCATACAGATAAGAATCCTACTGATATGTTAACCAAGCCAGTTAAAAAGGAGAAGTTGAATCTTCATTCAACTTCTGTTGGTCTTCATGATTGAGTTGAAGATGGAAGAGCTAGAAAATGTTGTTGTATAGGTATTGGTGTAGCTATTTATCTCCAAGTGGGAGATTATTAAGGTGTGGAGCTAAAAGCTTTACCAAGTGAGTAGTTTGATAGTTGCAGGTTTACACAGTCACTAGCATCGGTTAGGAGTGACTGACATCAGTCAAGAGCAGTTCAAGAGACATCAACGTCTGTAGGAATCAGCTAACGTCGATCATAAGCAAGCAGGTGGGAACCGATGTCAGTTACCTGTGCATCCAGAAACTTATTTCCATGGACAGAACTGAGTGTTTGCATGATGGGATTAAGTCATAGTCTTAAGTCCACATCTCTATTATTAGTAAGACTATTTTAGAACCCTTGTTTAAGAGGCATAACTATTGGTTATAAATGCATGCTTAAGTTTCCTAATTCTATATGTAGGATTAGATCTTCTTAGCTTATTGTAATGTAATGTTGAAGAATAGTATAGAATTGTATATGTGAATCAATCTAGGTTGTTGGAGTTGATTGTACTTGAGAGAGAGAGCTCTTGAGGGAAAGAGATCTAGAGAGAGATCTGTACATCTGAGAGAGGTGTGGAAGAAAGAAGCTTCTTCAATTGTATTCCTTCTGTAAAGAGTTTAATACAAGATTTTAGGGTGGTTTGTATCTCTTGTTCTTTGCTATTATCATTCTAGTTACTTATCATTTTGATTTAATTCTAAATTTATTGCTTTCATAAGTGTAATCAAATTGTTGGTTGATCCCCAACAAATGTAGCACATTACCAACTATTCTAGAAGATGGTTCCACACCACTTGTGGAAGATACCATTGAATTCAATTTTGAAACACCTACCGATCCCAAATGGATCAAACTTGGAGTGTCCCTTATTGAAGAGGAACATAAACTTATTACTTGCCTCCTTCAAGAGTCTTTTGATATTTTTTATTGGTCTTATTTAGATATGCCTATCTTGGACCCTAATTTAGTTGTACATCACCTTGTTATAAACCTTGATTCCAAGCCAATTAAGTAGAAGCTAATAAAAATGCACCCTCACATAGTCATACTTGGCAAGAAATAATTAGAAAAAACCATCAAAGGAAAGTTTTATCCTACCTATATATTATTCTGAGTTGATATCAAACATAGTCCCAGTCAATAAAAAACCATAAGGAATCCAATTATGAGTTGATTTCAGAGATATCAATAAAGCATGCCAAAAGGATGACTTTCCTTTGCCTAACATTAATATGATTTTAGATTCCATAGTATGGCATGAAATTCATCTCTTATGGATAAATTATCTAGATACAATCAAATGAAAATTGTACTCAAAGACCAACACAAGGTAGTGTTAACCACTTCATGGGGAATGTTCTATTAACAAGTGATGTCATTTGGCCTCAAGAATGTTGGTGCCACATACTAATGTGTAATGACTATCATTTTTCATGACATGATGAATGATATTTTTGAATATTATGTGGATGATATTTTAGGAAAATCCAAGAACATAGAAGGACATCCAGATGTGTTACAAATAACCTTTGAGAGACTTCATAAATACAAAGTAAGGACTAACCCTAAAAAGTGTGTCTTTGACATCACTTAAAAAACATTTCTATGTTTCATTATCTCCCTTAGAGGCATTAAATTAGATCTAACCAAGGTTAAGGCCATCATAGAAATGCCTCCACCTTATAGTCTAAACTAGTTTCATAGCTTATAGGTAAAATTTCAATCCATTGAGTGATTTATTTCTCAGTTGGTAGATAGGTGTCATCGCTTCAATAATCTTCTAAAGAAATGCACCAATTTATCAAGGAATTTTTATTGTCAAATGGCTTTTGAAAAATTAAAATAATAAATGGCAAATCCACCTGTTCTATATCCACCATCTATTAATTCATTGCTTCTATACATTTCAGTGATTGAATGTTATTTGGGGGAAATCTTGGCACAACATAATTATCATGGGAAAAAAAGAGTTATATACTATCTGAGCTACATACTTTTAGCCTATGAACACAATTACATCTCAATTTAAAAAGCATGATTAGCAATGGTATTCACATCCCAAATGTTTTTACATTATATTCTCAATAACAAGACCATTCTCATTTCCAATGTGGACCCACTCAAATACCTAATCTCTAAGGTAGCCTTAATTAGTTGTATGGCCAAATGGATTGTGCTATTGAGTGAATTTGAGATTGAATGTGTACATTAAAAGGCCATATAATGGAAATAACTTACATATTATATTACTAAAACAACATTATCAAATACCAACTACTAATTTTCAATTTACCCAATGAGTCAATCATGACTCTATATGACAATTATTCTGAGACTCAAAATTGGACCCTTTACTTGATGGTTCCTAAACTTATTGCAGATTAGGATATTATATTCTATTCATAATTATAGAGGGATATATTATTCCCAAATCATTCCACATTGGTTTTTATTGTACCTATAATATAGAAAATTATGAATCACTCATTATAGGGTTTCATCTAGAAGTACAATAGAATATCAAGAAATTATATCTTCATGGATATTCTTAGTTGATTATCAATTGGGTAATAGAAAAATACTAGACAAAATATGACAATGTTATTCCCTATAATAATATGATGGATCATCTTAAACATATTTTTGACCATATCTAATTTGAACATATTCCAAGGGTCATTAATAGGATGGTTAATGCAATGGCAAAAATTAGTTCACTAATAGAAATTATAGATCATGTTATGTATTACCAATTCCTTATGGAACATATCTTAAATCCATCTCACAGATGTTCTAAATATGAAATGGTATGTGGTATTTTTATTCCCATCTCTCCTTGGTACTCTAATATATATGCCTACCTTCATGATAATATTCTCCCTTCTAACATTTCTCATGACAAATAAAAAACCTTCATTCATAATACATTATATTATACCATTCTCACTACCACACTCTATCATATAGGATATGATGGAACTCTACTTCACTATTTAGCTTTAGAGGAGTCCATATTAGTGATTAAATAAGTATATGAAGGACTGTATAGGGCCCAAACTAGTGGACTAGTCCTTGCCAAGAAAGTACTATGTATAGGGTATTATTGGACCACTATGGAGGCTAATGCACATGTTACATAAAAATGTGTGTGGCTTGTCAAAATAATGTAAATATTATTAATGTACTATCTCAATCACTTCCATGAGGACTTGATCTCATAGGTACAATCAATCTTACATCTTTAGATGTCCATAAACATATCCTCACTACAACTAAATATTTTATAAAATAGGTTGAAGCTATTACATTCACTTACATAATAGGAAAGCATATTTCAAAATTCATCCTCAACCATACCATTTTCCAATTTGACATTCCCTCTAACTTCATTTCCACTAATGGAAACTCCTTCGAAAATAAATATGTCAAAGCCCTCTATGTTAAATACCATATCAAAAAATACTTTTCCACTACCTATTTTCCTCAAAGCAATGGCCAAGTTGAAGTATATAAGAAAACCCTGATCTAAATCCTTAAAAATACTATTAATGATTTTGGTTATGATTAGAATTTACAACTATTTCCTACCCTTTATGCCTACTATACTAGTACCCAAACCCCAACAAGAACCACACGATACTCCTTTGTTTATGGTATAATTTATTCTACCAATCAATATCAAGTTACCTTCCTCACACATTTCATTGAAATATATCATTGATGAATAGAAATATAGAGTCTCTTGGATGAAATAATTATAATTAATTTATGAAAATTGGATAACTACTTTGAATAATCTCTTGGCATATCAGGATAGGTTGTGTTGTAACTACAATAAGTATATCAAACATAGACTTTGAACTTGGTGATCCCATCCTCAAAGATAACCAAAAGAATAAAAATTTAATTCAAGAGATTAATGGAAAGTTTGAGCCTAATTGGTTATGCCCATTTATCATCATAACACACTATGGATATGGGGCATATAGATTGGTTACACCAGATGGTGAATAAATTTATGAGCCCATGAATTTTATGCATCTCAAGCATTTTTACACTTGATTTGTTTAAACATTATCTATGAGGACCCTTGATTTGGGTCATGACCTAAAATCACCCTTGTTTTATCCCAATTATAGTAGATTTAGTCCATATTGTTCTTATTCCCTCATCTTATTAGCCATTCTGATCTTGATTCTATTTCATCAATATAGTAGACAATTTTAGATGAAAGAATTTAGAGAAAGTTTTAATCAGATTATTCAAATTTGGTCACCATCAACACATCAAATATAGGAAGTGTCTTAGAGTATCTTATGCATGATTTCCCCATATGATGGTCATTAAATTGCATCTTTTGGCTCTTGTTAAATCTTGTACCATTTGTCCTATTCATATGTCATGCTTATTATTCAACCCTACTATTTACTCATAGTAACTACAATGACATGAGGTCCATTTCAATTATGTATACAACACTTAGTTTTGTAGGTCATCTTGATCACCCCTTTTACACATTATCATCATTTTGAGAGTAACTTAATCCATTTTCTCTCCATTTAAAAATCAACCTAAGCCACATTCTTGCCAGTTTACAAGTTCAAACATTCTACATCTCATAATCCTCCATTGAGTTAAGATGCCCAAAATCACAAAAACATTCAAAATAGTCTAAAAAACCTTAAAATTTTAAAAATCCCAGAAACATACTAAAAATAAAAAATGTTCAAAAAGGTCTTAAAAATATCCATTAGATATATTAAAATGCAAAATATTTTCTTGTTTCATCATATTTTTGACTAGTGGCCTTTGGCTTTGTTCTAGATGGCATGATTTATCACATTTTATAGGTGGGAACCCCTTATCCAACTATGATCATTTCCACTTTACCATTTCCATTCCTTCATTTACCCTCCCATTTCTAGGAAACTACATCATCTTAAGGTTTTCATGGACTATGTAGGTAACATTGAGATGTATGGGGCATTCAAGTTAGCTTAGCCAAACTTATTGGCATTAATTTTTTCTAGATTTTCCTCAAACTCCCTTGTCTTTTGTGAGTGCACCTTTACTATTCTTCCTCTCTGATAAATATCTTACTTTTCATAATTTTTATTATTTTCCACATCCCTCAGAGAACTACATTTTGACTAAAGTCCATTGGACTATGTAAGAAATATCCACTTGTGTGGGGCACTTGGAGACATCTCAACCAACCCTTCCTCTTTCTTATATTCCCCCTTTCATCTAGGTTATAATCTTGAATTGTTAGTTGCCCTCTAAAGCTTAGGGATAGAATCTCCAAGATTAGTGCCTTACTTTCACACATGCATAAATGATTCACTAATTACTTATTATGGTGTGTTTATGTGTTTATCAATGATGAATACTTTTTTTATTGTTCTTGGTGTGTTTCTTTGCTTTTCCTCTTGAGTAATAAGATTCTTTAGATTGTCTTTCTTTTTGGTTTGTGTTTGTTTACTTCTTTTTTTGCTTGTTTGTTTCCATTTTTTATTCTTACCTATATTTAGTAAATTATGTCAATAGGGTCATCATCATGGTTATTATTGTCATGTATTTGTGCTTGAGTCCATCCATTGGCATATGTTATCATTATCATCATGATTTTTATCATTGGTGTATTATTTTCTATTGTTTAAATAGATCAGGGGTCATCCTTATGCACAACATAGTCTAGTCACCATGGTATTCTATACCATGGTGCATATCATTTAGTTCTACATTAAAAATCAAGTGATGGAAATATCATTGGTAATGTTACAAAAAAATATCTCCTTGTCTAATATCCTCAAAGCAATTCATCAATTATATAATCATCATTTCTCAAAATGAAAATCTTCCCTACTAGGAAAAATCATTAGACCCATCAAGGTTTAAATCCACCCTACTGGGGTAAACCATTTAGACAAATCCAATTCACCCTAATGGGGTATCTCATTGCATCAATGATTAAATCTACCATACTGGGGCACATTATTGTGATCAAAGAAGACTACCCTCTTAGGGTACAAGTCCATCATCTAGTCTTCTTTTCTAATTCTAAACATGGATATTTCTCCCACTCTTTCTTCTTCCTCTCTTTTTCAAGGGTCAGGGCCATCTATTTAATATTATTCCCCAACCATCCCCTTGAGGGGGTGATTTATTTCTAATCAAGCATCCTTTTGGGCATCAATCTAAGTTTATCAAATCATATTTTTTCAAAAGAGAAAAGTGATGACATCATTCTTCAAGCATTACCAAATTTCTTCTTTATGAATTTTTCATTCTTTGAAAATATGTTATTTTTTATAGTATTTCACATCACCTTATCAAATAGGGTCACAATTTAGACACTTCATTTTAACCACGTACATGTCTAAAATACAATCAAGAGTGGCTTTTTGTAATTATATGAAATTTTAACTAGAAATAACCAATTGATCTAATTTACCCTAACAACTACCATTTTTACCCAAAATTACAATGATACATCCCTAAGTGGGGTAGTGGATTATATTCCATCATTAATCTTACCGAGTTATTATTAAATTAAATCAACCCTTATCAAGTGTCTTCAGATGATAATTAAGTGAATAATTGATTTACAAATAGAAACATTTCAAAAATCCACCATTCTTATAATTATTGATTAATACCACTTAATCAAGCCTAATCATTCCTCTTATAGGAAAATCCATGGAATTAGAATTATCCTATTTTCTTAAAATCAAGTTAAATTATTTCCTCATGTAAGTGATGCCACTCAAATAAGTCAATGGGAAAGATAAGGAGTAAAAGCAAGCTCTTACACACTCTTCCTCTTACACCCCTCTTACATACTCCCAAAGGGGTCATCATTGAACTTTTCTTCCAATATGCCTTCCACACTCCAAAAGGCCTTGAATGTCATATTTTACACACTCCATGTGGGTGATCATGAGTTTGAGGACTCATTCTCCACCATTGATCTTGATCTCAAACCAATGGTTCACAAACATCCAAAAAGTCTATAAATGTAAGGGAATTTGACCATTATAGACAAGCTTATTCTTTCAAACTTACACTATCAAATTATATAAGGAGCTTTAACCAATTATCATGAAAAATTCAATCCAATCCAAGAGATAAGTATAGATAAGGAGAGGTGTTTCTCACTCATAGAATAAAGCATTGATAAAGACTCCATAGCCTACAAGCTAAGCTCAACCTATTGAGACTAGTTCTCAAAAAAATATTCTAAGGAGCTAAAAACATTTGTTTTTATCTTTTAATGTGCATTTATTTCTTGTTTTCCACATATCTTAACCTAGGGATTAGGCTTGAAATGCTAGTTCTTTGACTTTATTTTTATTTTTTCACTAACATATTGGTTAGCCTCTCTTATGCTTTTAATCTACACTAATTTAATGTTGGATCATGTTGATGGAACCTTGGAGATGAATTCATGGCATATGATACACTAATCAATCTTGAAATGCAAATTTTTTTTATAGTGAAGAGACAAATTATTGTCCTCCAACTAACATTTTTGACTTTGTTACATTGACATATAAATACATCACTTATAACACATCTAAATAGGAAAATTACCTATGTTCCTAAGTCCATTACCTCCAAATCCACCCAAATGCATGTTTTCAAAATTGTCCAATAGTTTCAAAACATTAATAACAAATGTTATCAAGGTTGAAGGGGAAATTTAAGATCACCACCTCTAATGCTTCATGTCAAGAAACTAGCATTGCTAAAATGTCTGAGTGGTGGACAACATCTAGAACTTGATTCTTGGCCTCCGATTGCACCTAGTTGAGAGATTAAGTACCTATTTTGGCCTAAAAAATGCCCTTCCCAATAAGATAAATTTATATTTTTTAGATTAATTTCATATGCACATAAATAGTAATCATAAGTCATTTTTACAAATATAAATAACTGTCTCATTCATGTTGAATCCATATAATTTTATCTTATAGCATGTTGATGGAACCTTGGAGATGAATCCATTCACATGTTGTAATAATCATTCTTGAAATTAAACTTTTATGTAGTGAAGAGACAAGTTATTATACTCCAACTAGCATTTACACATTCAAAACCTCCACATGCAAATCCATCACTTCAAACATGTTTATATAGGAAAATGACACAAGGTCCTAAGACCACAACATCTAAATCCACCTAGATGCATCTTTTCACAAATATTCAAGAGAATCAAAACATTGGAAATAAATATTATAAAATTTGAAATGGAATTTAAGGTCTCTTTGGTGCTTTATGGCTAGAAACTTGCACTACCATCATGTTTGGGGCAATAAATAACATCTAGGACTAGGTTTTTGGACTTTGATCATGCTCAATCAAGAGGTAGAGTACCCATGTTAACCTTAAGAATACCCTTCCCAATAAGACAAATTTATGGTTTTTTAGGTTAATTTTAGGCACACATAAAATAGAAACCATAAGTCATTTTCATGAATGGAAATAACCCTCACATGCAAGTCAAATCCCTCTAATTTCACCTTATATATTTTTTATGAAACCTTGGATACAAATCCATGGCACAAACTATAATAATCATTCTTAGAATGCAAATTTTTTTTTAATGAATAGACAAGTCATTATCCTCTAACTGACATTTTCTCCTCTGGACCTCAGCATGTAAATACATGTCTTAAAAAACATCTAGATAGGAAAATTAAACTTGATCGAAATATAACAACCTCCAAATCCACCTGGATATGTGTTTCTAAAGTTGTTTAGGAGCTTTAAAACATTAACAACAAATGTTTTCAATGTTGAAGTGGCAGTTCAAGATCTCCACCTCCAATTATTTATGGTTGGAAACTAGCACTTATAACATGTCTAAGGTGGTAGATAATGCTTATGACCAGATTCTTGGCCTTTAATCATGCTTAGTTGAAATATGCAGAACCCATTCCATCCTCAAGAATTCCCTTCCCAATAAGAGAAATTTTTAATATTTAAGGGTAACTTCAGACATCTGGAAAATGGAAATCATAAGTCATTAATACAAAAAAAAGAACACTCACATGCATGTCAAATCCCTCTAATTACACCCCAAATCATGTCAATATAATATTGGATATGAATACATGGTATATGTTATAATAATCAAACCTTAAATAAATATTCATTATAATCAAGAGATTAGTTATTGTCCTCCAATTAGGATTTCCACCTTTGGGACCTCCACATGTAAGTACATCACTTCAAACACATCTAGACAGGTAAATATTACGTGCTCCCAATACCAAAACCTCAAAATTCACATGGATGCATGTTTTCACAACTATTCAAGAGCTTTAAAACATTGATAATAAATGTTGTTAAAGTTGAAGTGGTAGTTAGAGATAACCTTCAGTGCTTCATGGAAGGAAACTAGCATTGCCAACATGTAAAGATGGTAGATAACATCAAAGAATAGGTTTTTGGCCTCTAATCATGGTAGGTCAAGAGATGTATTACCCCTTATGGTATTAAGAATTCCATTTTTTTATAATAACTATGAAATTTTATTAAGATTATCTTAGCTTCAATAAAATAAAATTATTTATTAATAGTGTTAATCGTGTGAAGGTGGAATCTTATTTGGCGCCACCAACCTACAAAAAAAATTAGTAAGTAATTAAAAATGAAATATCATAAACTACCTATAAAATCAATAAAATTTGGTAAAATTATATACATATACATTTGAGAACTCAACATACCTTAGACCTTTTACCGGCAAAAAGGTCTAAGGTATGTTTATCAAAAACATACCTTAGACCTTTTTGCCCTAGGGGTTATTTTTTATAGGGTTCAAGACCATTTTTTTCTATTGAACTTATAAAAAACATACCTTATAATTTCAATCCAATAAACTAATAGGATCTGCTCTAATCTTGATAGTAGCAAGAATAGCTTCATGGTTTGACTCAAGAAATTTCCATAGATTCTTGTTTAATGGCCTCCCATGATGTTTGTGAAATTGAATATTTTTTGCAAGGACTAAATTTGAATACTGAATTATCTTCATATGTGTTTTAGAATATTTAGACAATCATACATCTAAATTTATGATTGTATATCATTGAATCCAAGTTTCAGTTACTACCATAGACCCAATGGGAAAGTCAATATTTTCCCCATCTATAATTGGGGATGTCAATTTCTATTTTTATCTACATATCAACATAAGTATTAATTTTTTACCTCATCAAAAAATAGCAAAATAATTCCTTGTATCAAAAAAATAATTTATAATGATGATGTCAAGATAGATAATGAGAATAAATACTACATATGATTAATCAACAACTTGGTTACACTAGATAAGGTACATGGTCAAAGTCATGTGATGATGTCATATTCATAAATTTTTAATGTATTTGGAACTTGATATATGTTAATTAGAACTAGAACTCTATAACTCCATTCATCCAGCCATTCTTGTGACTCACACTCATTCCAAATGAATTCCATGCATGTGGAATAGAAACATGCCAAATGTCTCGTATGAATAGTATAAGAACCTGCATTTGAGATATGAAATGAGTGGATCTCACTTGATCCTATATGGTCATATAATACTCATACTTTACCAATTTTTATTCCTCTATCAACTATAAATATCTAATAACACTATAATTTTCTTGAGCATCAATGCCTATTTTATCATTACATCATTCAACAATGGTTGTTGGATCAGTCAAAATAGTGCCATCTTCAAAGTTTATATCCTCTCTTAAAATGACTCTTTTACACATGTTATAACATTGTAATGATCCAATTTTCCATGTCTAGCCTTAATTAAACTCAAAATATGTTCTACACCAATGGTAAAGAGCATCATACTCAACTAATAAAACATCCATACTTTCTTGAATTTTGATGTTTAATTATCTAACCAAATATAATGTTGATTTAAAGTAATGTTCCTCCCAGTTAACTTTCAATAGAACATATTAAAATAACCTTGTACATACTATATACAATATGATTGATTATCATTGATATATAAATGGTACTCCCTTTATATTTTTTATCTTAATTTTTACTACAGGTGCATGCATGCATGTTATATGCACAAATTTGGCAACTTGTTATAATATTGTGATTGAACTTCCATTTGTGGTTTGAATGTGTAATTCAAATCAAATAAAACTATTAAAATAATATAACCAAGTGGGAATGTATCCCTGATTAACTTTAAATATTCATTCAACCATCTAAAAATGCATGTGTTCCTTGCATACTCAAATAATTCCCTCCTTAAATTTCACAATAAATTTTGAAATAAGTATTTGTTTTGTAATAAGATCACACCTATTAGATTCTTTATCATTTATAATTGATATTTCAAAGATTTTTATTTTCTCAAACCAATTAATTCTTGTCTAATTTAACTTATAATCTATTCATAGATAAAAAATTTTTATTGATTCAATCCACCACAAATGCTATAATTTCCATCATAACATGCTTTTTAATAAAAAAAATTCCATATGGTCTTTCACAAAAAATGGTTGGAATAAATTACCTTGCTAAGTTTGGAGGAAATTTTATGCCACATTCTTACAACATGTTTTTCATATGAAAATTACAATGTATATGGTGATAAACATCATTATGAATTCAAATTTCAATATGTTTCCTACAACAAGTGGTGTGTGTGTGATTTATTTTACATAAAAGGATTTGGACATCTCATAATATCTTTAACTAATAGAAATTTGTGGATGTTTTTATAAAAACTTAGATTACAATTGTGTTTGGGTCATATCCAATAAATGTTTTAGATTTAGTTCATGGTTATGAGAAGTAAATATTTTTTTCACTACATCTCTTATATTGGGTGAAACTCTTATATTGTCTTGTCAAAATTATACAAGTAAATATTTGAGGGCATCGGCTATAGACTTATACTTTTATGGAATTATACAAGAGAATGACCAAAGCTCATTATTATTAGTACATTAATCCTTCTATGTATTCCAATTATTTTCATTATTATTTTTTTATTTATGTTCAGTGTTTGGCTAATTTTTGAAATCAAGTGTTTTCTCCTTGTTTGACCACTCACTACACAAGTTGTGATTATATGTTGGTTAGCATTACAATCTTTGTTGCATGTTTTCATGCCTATAGTATGATATGTATCTTGTATATTTTCAAATTTTTCTTTGTTTTCACCATCCATGTTAGATGTTTTTAGTCCTAGGGTGTACATTATAGGTCTCATCTTAATTAATTTCATCAATAAAATAAACAATTGACATTTTTGACTATTAAAGTCTAATTTTTCATAGAAATTATCCAAAATTATTTTAGTTAAGTCTTCTTGAATGGTGGTCAAACATTTTATTAGACATTAGTTTAAAAATGTTTTCATCAACTTTGATTAAACACTTTCCTTTTCTATGAAAAATCCTTAAAGGTGTTACTAAAGGTGAATTTTTTTGAGATGGTGTTTCCATACAATTATACTCACTACTAGTTTTTTTCATTTTTTAGTGTTTCCATGGGATTTTATTCATTGTTACTTTCATCATTCTATGTTTCCATGTCATTTTATTCATTTTTAGTAGGTAAATCATCATGCATATATTCATCATCAATAAAATTAAAAACTTCATACTTTGAATGTGTAATTGAAACATAATTTGTAATTTTAGGTAACCTTCATCATCATTATTCAATCCATCATTATCTATGACATTTGGTTCATTGGGGATAATGTTTGTACCTTGTTTTGAGTGAAACGTTTGAATTTGTACCTTTTATTTTTCTCTCAAAACTTGTAATTGCTTTGGTGTTTTGTGCTTGAATTTCTTTCTCTTATTTTAATGAGATTCATCACCCATGACTAGATAAACTTGATAGCTTTTGATGGTGGGGTCCAAAAAAATAATTTGATTCCTTTTTGTCTTAGATGTGTAGGGTTTAAAATGATTTAAAGAGTGTAAATGGGGACATAATTTTTGAAAGAGATTAAAAATAAACTTCAGAGGAAGAGTTTTTTATTTTATGAAATTAACGTGTATGCATTATGTATACATAGTTATATATCATATTATTATGTTATATGATTATTAGGTGATGTAATTGGGGTTGATGATGTCAAAATTAATCCCTGTTTAACCCTAAAATGATATTTAGATTGGAGTTATGTAGGTTTAAATGGGTATTGATAGCCTAGGGCACAAGGATGATAAATTATCTCTAAAGCAAACTAATTTGATGTTAAACTTAGATAGACATTTATTGAATATATTATAATTAGATAGGCTAAAAATAGTAAGTAAAAATATGCTAGATATGGAAATGACAAAGAAGTAATGTACTTAGATTGTTTTGATTCTAACATAGTTTTAGATCTAGAATAGGTAGAAAGTATATTTAAAGATGACTCTATAATAGTTGTTAGATTCTAGATTGGTTGCCTCTAGAGGTGTGGACACTAGAATTAGCCTTGGACCTTTACATCGATATTATTGTCTGAACTTGATACAAGTGTCTTATATAGAATACCTACTAGAAAAGGATGTGACCACCTAGATGCTTCTTGTTTTTTCTTCACCTTTTCTTTGATCCATTTAGATCTGAATCATGGATTATCGTTGTTCATGAAATTATAAAACCCTAGTTCTTCATCTTCCTGGCGAATTTAGGGGAAAATGGGTTAGTGGTCACATAATGTTGAGCTAACCAAAAATACCCCTTTATCAATGAGCATTTCTTACATAGACAATACTCTGAATAGGGCCTAAAATTGATGTAATTATCCCCTACATGTTAGATTGTGTGTGAATCAATCAATATGTGCAAATTAAGTACAATAATGACCTAACATATAATTTGAATAATTAGGCTCTTGGGTTTCTTGTTTAGTACCTCATACACGTGTATGTGTTTTCCCTATAAGTAATATGAAAATAGGAAAAAATAAGTAAGCTTTTCTTTATCAAGTGCTTGATTGAATTGTTTTGACAGGTTGCCTTGTTGTGTTCTAGGTTTTATAGGTGAAGAATGAATGAGGGTTTGTATTGTATTTATATCAATCCCTTTGGATAAGTAACTTTCATTAAATAAATTAAGTCAACCATTAGGATACATTTAATTTGAAAATTAAATGACTTTAGGGTACTAGGCACTTACGTCATAGTAGGACACATGTGTTGAAGTAGGTGTCTATTAGGGATGCTAGTGTCTAGGGAGTAGGAAAGTAGGTACAAAATAAAAACTTGTAGAGGTGGAAGATAAGAAATTTTTAAGCATTCTGAGTAATATATAAGGTATTGGTCATCAACATAATACTAGTTGGACCAAGAGATAGGCCAAGCGGCATAAGATAGAGCAAATGTGAGAATTCTAAAAGTGAGAAAGGTTTATAACTAAGAGAAATAACCAAGGTTTGAGTTTGACAAGTGTACAATACTAGGGTTATATATAGTCCATAAATATCATCTACATCCCCCCTAATTTAGTAATGAAATTGATATTTTAAAATAAAGGAATGTGTCCTTGGGTGTGTATAACACACCTTGCTTTTGTTTGAGTCCAACTTGAGTGTTTTTTTTGGTGACTAATCTGCAACCAAAAGCATGGTAAAATACATAATCAGTGTATATAATATAAAATTTAAAGAATTTTAAATTATTTAAATTAAAAGAGAAATGTTTAGGAGTACACCTATGTATCAATTTAACTACCTTACCTATTGGAAAGTTAATTTAAAATATGTATCATTCTAAGTCTCTAAAACTAAGATTAGGATAAATATGTATCAATCTACAAAGTACATATATCTATGGAGATAAAGAGAGATATATTGGAATGCACATGCCCACAACCTTGGATAATAGGTCAGTTACATCTTGACAATTGAGATTAGCTCAACCTTACAACCCAATCAACTCATATTTTAAAATTGGTAAGTTTGGATGATACAATCAATTCCAACATGAAATCTTATAAATATTAAGCTATTTAATCAGCTCAACCATACCAAAAGTGAGCAAATTAGTGTAATATATTGGCTCAATATAGTTCAAAAAAGACATCCTAGTGGGTGATGACAGTACCTAAGAATGTTTTGAAATTTGAAAATAATTTAGAATTTACAATATTAGGTGAACATTACATATAATATGCAACTTAGATAGGTCTCATTCTAAAATTGTGTCTAACAGTGGTACTAATTTATATAATTCTACCACAAGTATGAATCTAATTTATATAACTCTGTGCTTTGACCAATTTATAAACTATGTAAGTATGGCTAACATGATTCCAAAGAATACACCCATTATATACATATAAATATTAAAATTCAAATAAGTACCAATGTGGATGACATGTTTCTAAAACATGCCCACACTATAGTCTAAAAATGTTGAATACTAAATAAGTGTGGAGAATATGTGTCCAAAGCATGCCCCCACTGAAATTGAAAATTGTGAATGTGTGAAAGTTATGCCTATATCACATTCCCCCAATAGATATAAATTTTTTAAATGTGTGGAATCCATGCCTATATGAAATGACCCCATTGAATCTGAAAACTGATATAAGTACCAAATACTAAATGAGTGTGGAGAATATGCTTCCAAAGTATGCCCCCACTGAATTTGATACCTATGCCAAATGTAAATAATATGCCTATTTGACATGCCACCACTAATATACCATTATTTGAGGTGATGTAATAATTTAAACTATTAGTTACATCATCTCAAAAGGATGAGTCAACTATATAATTTGTAAATGTAACCATGTAGCATATAGAACAACATGTCAAGGCAAATGTAGAATTAAAGTGTGTAGAACAATGTGCTCACATGAATGCTTAAGATGCATGATAAATATCATCACAAAATATAGATATTAATATTACAAGCTCAATAATAAAATTCAGCACACACATAAGAGCACTCAAAATAAAGTAAAAAATAAATGGTTCTAAAATCAAGGGCCATGTTCAAAAGTTGCAAAATAGAAGGGACATGACTTAGTCTAATGTCCATAAAATAATGATGACATGTTTAAATGTCCATAAAATAACCAATGAGATATCCAAATGTCAAATAAATCACACATAGTCATGAGGGATATAAACAAAGGAGCATATTCAAACACTCTAATAAGAAAGACAATAAAAAAGCAAGATACTCAAGGAAATGTATAAAGGAAATCATAAGCAACTAGAATAAACATATCATAATAGCCCATGGATAAAATGTCAAGTGAATATCATTTCAAGTAACCTATGAAATATATAATCATGGATAAATTCATGTTTAAGTTCATATATGAGCTCAAATCATGATAATGTAAAGTGACCATAGAATGATATAACGTGGAAGTATCATGATCATAGAGGTGGATGCCTCCAATGTCCATATGATGAGTAGAGGAAATGCTTAACAAATAAAATAGGAATAGATTATGTATCTATGTATGCATATATCACACTAAAATATAAGTGTGGCACATATGTGTATATAATATTAGTTGATATTCCATCCATTAACATGAAACTAACACATAGATACCTGAGAGCCAATAAAACATGTTTTATGATGAAAATGTTTTTAGGGTTTTCAAAAAAAAAATTGGGTGTTTTTAGAATATTTTATAATTTTAAAATGGAATGAATATCCTATGATCCCATCCAAATGGTGATCATATATATATATATATATATATATATATATATCCACTTTGAACCTAGCGTAATAATATGGTGACGTTGCCAAAGAACATGTATATGTGAAATATTTGTCACTGTAGTATATGTGATTCTCTATGTACGTAAAATATGTCTCTATAATATTGAATAAATAGTAGGATTGATATAATTAGGGGTTTGTATAACCCATCAATGAATTCTCTATGGTTTATTTGGAATAGCAGTAATAGGAATATGTGTAGGTGCCCTAGATATCTGAACATGGTGTGTAGTAAATGATTCATCTATGGAATTCATTATATGTCTATGATGTAATGGTCTCTCAAGTACTTTAAACCTAGTAAATGGTATTTCATGTTACTTATCCTTTTGTGGTGGATTAACTTTTAATAGGCTTTGTAGTTAATTGTCTAGGTATAAGTTTCTCTTGTTGAAGAGGATGCTCATATGATATTCTAGAAATGATAATTACTCGATTGGAATAAATGTATTTAACACACCTATGCACTATATAAGGTGATAATTGAAGAGAATAAATAAAAATGTCTTCCCAATAAAATATAAAAGATGCCCATGGAAGGTATAAATAAAAATTTAGGAACCACATGTGTAGGACCAACCTATAAATGTAGGTCAATCTTACCAAGAACCTTCTAGGAGGTCCTACTTAATGCTATAACTAATCTATTATAAGGATGTAAATCATGATGAGTATAACCCAAGTGCATACGTAATTCCATGGTTAAAACATTATTATTTTAACCATTATCAATCATAACACTACATACATGGTTTTTATCAAGGAATGTTCAAATGAATAAAGAATGAAGATCAAAGTCATCATCCTTAATCTCATTGCCATTAAAATAAATAGGTATCTAAACCATTGGAGGTATATGTTGCATATAAGTACCAATAATCTTATTTAATGGGTTCCAATAATGTGATGAATGAGGATGTGAATTATTTTTTGTTTGTACTTTTGGTTCCTTCTTAGAATGGTCTTGTAAAGGATTGTTAAATATTTTATGTTTCTAGTGATAACTAGGTTGTGACCCTAATTCTTTGGGAGGATCATCAAATTGAATACTTTGGTCATCAATAATGTCTTGGATCTTATGATTCATTGTAAAACATATGTTTTTATAATGCCTTGATCCTTGGTAATAATCACAATAAGCATTTGCATCATATCCTTTGGGTTTAGATCTATTTATATCAACCTCTATAGGATGAGGGAGAGATATAAGATGTCACTCTATTAACCTTGGGATTAATGAAGTGGGAGACTTATGTAAGTGTGTAAATTATCTCTTTGGTGCATTAGATAGGATAATCTAATTAGGCTAATATGAAACTATGTTAACCATGTTGGTTATTTCCTTTTTAGGATCAAAAAACTTTTCCTTATAGCTTGGTTTGATAGTAAATTTTTTAGTGGATGTAGATGCAACTGGTGTTTTTTCTAGATTCTTGAGCTTATTTAATGAAATAATATTTATTTCATTGCACCATACAATATGGAATATGTTATCACAATATTTTAATTTATTAAAAAAAGGGCCCATTTAAAGGAGAAACAAAACTTTGATTGAATATGTCTAGGACTTAACACATGTAAATCCTATGTTTTTTAAAGAGATGAGTATGTTAAATATTGGAAATAATATGAAATAAATATAGCCAATTATTTGTTACAAAATTTACTAGCTTTGACTTTTTTTAAAATAGTAATATATAGTGCAAGTAAGACATACATGGTAAATAACTGAGACAGATGGTCTAGGTGTTAGAAACTAAGATGGTGTGTGAAAATGGAAATATAAGTGATCTATAAATCAATCTTAGATTGGATAAGATAAATCTTACTTAAACTTTTTATTGTTGATATATTAGATATCTGGGATCATGACCAAGATGGATCCATTAGACCTGGCCAATGGATCTCTTACCATAATAATATCACTAGGAAGGGTTCACAAGCCTCAATTCAAGCAAAACTATGCAATAACCCTAACTAGGTCCTATTTTTTCATATTCACAAAGTAAGTAACAATGAAATTAAAATCTAATCTAGTTCTCACCAAATCTTGTAGCACAAAGAGGGGGTAACAAATATAAAATTAAACATGCATAGAATATATATACTCTTGTCAATGTATACAATATAAAATTCATGGGAGAGAATTAAAAATGCAAATATATCTAATCTTAGAAAGGAATAACAAAGTTAGGAATAGTTACCTTTGAAGATTAACCCTCTAAGCCTCAATCTCTCCCTTAGTCAAAGTGATTCATAAGAGGTTGTTTTGGTATGTAAAGATAACAAGGATAAGTCAAATCTAGGATATATAACTTATCTATGCATACAAAATACTTTTATTCAAGATAAGATTTATATCTCCAAACAAAGTATAAAAACCTAAGTTATGCTCCTTAAGTATAATGGTGGATAATCAGATTCACAATATAATATTACTATTCATATATTCTCTTATAAATGATGAAATGGATGTGTATATATACCATAATCTAACCCTATACATTTTTAAAAGTTTAGCCGATAGGGTCAGCCCAATCAAATTTATATTTTTATTAACATAATTAAAATAAGTCTTCATTTAGGTCAGCCTGGGGATGACCTAGACCCTAAATGAGTTTTACCAATTAGAGTATAGGTTTGATGGGGTCGATACTATAATGTAAACTATTAGAAAGGTTTTTAGGCTAGGAAAGGGATAATGAAAACAAAAAATTAATATAAGAAGGTCAAAAAGAGTAGGAGAATCTTAGAGGAGTGTTTTTATGAGATGGTTGTTTAGATATCAAGTGGTAGTAAAAGGATAACAATCCTATAAAGCACCAATGGTCTACCTACCCCTTTCCCAGTACACCCCTTAGGGTGTGCATTTAGAGATATTGATACTCATTGGGTTCCTATAAGAGATAAATCATCAATAATAGATAAATTTGGAAATTTTTTGTGTATACATATGCCCCACTTGAAGCTCATCACGTGTCACATAATTATAACATGGGGTGATGCTTAAATAAATAACATAGTAACACATAATAATGGAGCTAAATAAATTATAATAAGGATAAAGTAAGATAAATGAAAGGACATAATTGAAAAACACATACCTTTACTTACCTTAGTGTTGTAGATAAATAACGAGATGCAAGAAATATGAAGGTGTCCAATTTAGGTAACATTAGATGAACCTGTAAAAGATATTGAAAAATAATTTTTTTTGCAAAATATACATGTAACATGTGAAAATATTCTATACAATGTTAGGATTCTATAACATTTTATGGTTCATAAAAAAATCTAGTAAAAACAAAGATATGGTCAAAAGATGGAATATGATGATAAATATTTGAAAGGTAAATAATTTTGAATAATAAATATATTTAATGTGAAAACAAATTCATTTGTTCTTTTTACTATTCTAAGAAAATAGAGATTTGAGAGACCTAGTTTGAGACCAGAGAGCCATCATGGTGAGGAGATGACTACTAAGATGGGGAGGATGCATATCGGTCACAGTGAGTGGAGCACAAGTAAATTTTAAATTTTTGAGTATGTTTATTTGAAATTGAGATAAATATAGAAAAATGATTGGTAGGCAAAATCAAGACACCAAAATGAGCCCTAGGATATTTTTAGGTAAACTAGGGGTATAACGGGATAATAGGTAGGAAGAAGTTGAACCAATCAATGCCTAAAGTATTTATGGTAAATATTCAAAAAGTCACCACTAATAAGGAACATAGTTGACTTGGTTGACCTAGTCTATAAGGTGATCTAAACATAGGGGGCTGACTACATAGTAGTGGGATGATTTATTAATCTAAGGGGTGGTCAATTACTTAGTAGTGGGTTGACTTAGTTGGTAAGGAGGATAAGTATGATTATATACCAGAGGGTCGATTTAGTTTGTGGAAGAGGGCTGATATGGTTTTCTAAATGGAGCTGACTACATATTATAGGGCTGATTTAGTGTGCTAAAGTGAGAGGATGGATGATTTAGTATCAAATTGGTTGATCTAGTTTAAAATGATAAAGGATAATTTAGTATTAAATGGTTCAATTATGTAATAAAATTAGGAACAAAAGAAACTAAAACAAACCAACTAATTTAAGTATTTAATTTGTGAATTTTTAAGAATGTATTTTGATTATTGATGACATGAAGACCTGATAAATCCTTTATTGTCTGATATTTTGTAGAGACACCAAAGATATTGGTGCCTAATAGATATATCATGGCTACCAAATTTATTGGATCAGTTGAGTGATGTGGATATAGTGTGAATGGTCACCCTAGGCTTTAAAGGCATCATGGAGATGAGGCAAATCCCTCTAATTATTGATATCATTGTCATGTTCCTTAGATCATGAGAATGGATGACCAACACTTTCTGATGGGTGGTGGATGGGGATACCATTAAGGTGGGTATCATACTATAGGATGTCCATGCATTTCTTAGACTACCTATATGAGGGACACTGGTGATTATTGACACACCAGAGGATTTAAAGGAGAGATAACCACCAGGCTAGTGGGCAATGTGCTTAGATAGGATATACCTTAGATTGAGGGTGAGTTTATTTAACACATATATTGTGAACATTATAGACATTTAGAAGGTCATGATAATACTTGTGATAGCATGAATGTTGTGTCACAAGTTAGATGGTAAGGTATTGCTATACATGATAACCCTGTAATAGTCGATATTAGATCAGGAAGCACTCTATGATTTTAGGGATATCATATATTTCTAACTCATGTATGGGATATTATCTAGAGGGAAAAATACCATGGGGCCTATTATTTTTTTGAGTGCCTAGATATATGAGAGGTTCCTCATATATCAACCATATAGGTTACCCCATGTGGTCAATAATAAGTTACCTCAATTTGTTTAGTGAAGACAAGACCATGTAGCTTGAGCCATGCCCCACATACTATATCTACAAAATGTCACACAAGCAGAGATCATGTGGTAGTTGTATATACACATTGATATTGTATGGCCTAGTAAATTAACTAATGATATATGGTTAATAAAGTTAAAAATCATAGGCCACTACTCCTCATGGGTAGATCCACATTTAGTGGCACACTTTCTAGGATAGTTTGGACTCCCACACCCTACGACTCTTCTATTAGTGCTTACTTATTGGGCACAACATGCTAGAGAGTTAAGGGGGAGAGGAGGAGGAAGAAGAGTAAGAGTAGAGATACATGTGATCAGGCCATAACATGTTAGACCATGTAGTATTTGAGCATGATAGTAGGTGTTATCAATATAGGAGGGTAAATTCCATAGATGTGGATGAAGGCAAATAATAGGCATTATTTACCATTTTCCCCCATAGTCTAAAATGGGTCAAACCCCTATAGTCAAAATCTTATAGAGCCTTTTTATAATGTCATAGGGTATGTTTTAGATTTATTTGATGTCATTTCATATGAAATTTTAAGTGGGCCATGGCCTAGCCTAGTCCTTATGTCTTCTAGTGTCTTAATAATCATTTTGATCATATATGCAAGTAGCAATTTTTCATGGTGTTGAGCAGTTGTAAGAAAAAGTCTAGAAAATCCTAAGGTTACACGTGGGATTTTTATTCAACTTTTGTCCAAGTTATTGGAGCATTCATATTTACTTTAGAGGAAATTTCCACACAAAACCCAAAACAAATATACAAGGCTTAATTCTTTTGGGACTTTTTTTTAGGGTTTTTGGCTAAGTGTTGGGAATTGTTTCAGACATTTTATCCAAAACAATTTCCCCAAAGAGTCATTTCTTTAAAGGGAACTTTTTAAAGGTTCCAAAGAGTATATTAAAATAAAGTGGCCCAATACACTTCTCTCGAAGGGCACTTTTTCAAGCAAGTATCCTCTACAACTTTCCTAAAGGGTAGTTTCTCAGGAAAATGGTCCACTTCAAGGTTTCCTAAGGACACTTTTGAAATAAAGTGTCTCAAACACTTTTTTTGAATGGTGTTTTCCTTCACCAAAGGTCTAGTGTAACTTTCACAAAGGGTAATTTTTATTCACCAAAGGGTCCAATGCATAAACACCAAGGGATCTTTCTATAGGAAAGTGATCTAAAGTAGAGTTTCCAAAGGGTAAGTCTCTAATGAGGTAGACCAAATAAAAATTCTCGAATGACACTATTCAAAGCTCTAAGGGAAACTTTTCAAGGGTTAAAGGGGGTTGTTTTGAAAATTTTGAGACCTTAAGAGATGAAAATATTTATTAGAATAACTCAAGAAGCTTTTAGTATTCATCTAGTTCTTTTTGTATTCACCTAGGCATTTTGGGTCTAGTGGTAAAAAGTGCAAGTGGGCAGTTTACTGAGGCCAAATATTGCACATGTGGATAAATAAAGGGAAATTTACCACATGGGTTTGTTTACCTTGGTCCTAATTTTATATGAACTAAGTTTTAGGTCCTCTAAAAAAATGCAAATGGAGTTATACATGTGCAAAGATGGGCTCCAAGGCATTGTTTCTAGTTTTCCCATAGTCATTTGAGCTCAGTTGTCACTAGGACATCATGTAAGATAAAGTGGAACAACCAACTTGTGCATTTAGTATATAACTTAGGAATATTTTCATAACCAATAGATAAAACATAATTTTAGATTTACATGCTAGGACTATCCTCAAAACTTTTCATACCCGCACGATCTTTCTAGCTCAAGATATAAATATTCAAAGATGGACCTATGTAGTAAGATGTTCAAGCGAATGTCAAGTTTAACCTAGAACAAACTAAGTCCTTTTGAGCTTAATTTTTATGTTCACATGAACATTAATGATGGTCACATGAATTTTAAAAGATGTCCCACATACTGTCAATTTTAAGACCATAAACTAGTTGTTGGCTTTCAAACAATGGGTCTTAACAAGATCAATGGTCCTTACTCAATCAAACATCTCAATGCAATGGTATGAGATGAGTAAAATAGTTAGAGATCTGAAGGGGATGACACATGTCATAAGTTTGTAAAGATAAAAACTAAAAAAAATTATCTTGTTGATTAACATGCATTTGTCAAGTGGCACCAACAAGGATAAGGTTGACAATTTAAAGGTGGATCCTAAGGCTCACACTTGTTCATATCTAGAGGATCCAAAAGAATGAATGAGATTTAATGTGTTAACAAGCTAGGTGGTATTTTGATAGCAAATCAGATCAAAGGTTGATAAGTAATTTTGATGGGGTAAAGTAAGTAAAAGGTATGAAGCCAAGCTCGAGCATGGTTTAGCTAGAGCTAAATCCAAATGTTTTAAAATATTCTAATGGAAAATACACGTAGACTCAAATTATTTCATCTTTAGGACCAACTACCCAAAATAAACCATGTCCCTCTACTATACACATTATGAAAAACTAGTTTAGAGTGGTTTAGCATCAGGACAAGGCCCTAATAGATTGATATGGTTATTCTAACTAGATTGATGTTGGAACCTAGTCAAAATGCTTGATTCCACCATTACAACCATCAGGGAGGATCAAAGAAATTATATTATAAATATGTATCATATGAAATTGATAGGGATCAATCAAATGGCTTGAAGGAGCATAATTTATTTAATCAATTATAATTATAGCTAAAGCATTCAAATGAATCAATTTCCATAACACTAATGCCCTTCTCTCTTACATTTGTTCTCTTGTAAATATATCCCTTAGTCTATTATTTGGAAGTTCCACTCCATGTATGGTGAAGCCCTACTATAATGACATCATATTTTGCCTCTGAACATTAATGCAAAGCTAATATTCAGTTCTTAAGCAATTTTATAAGTGTGTAAGTGATGTGTGGTGATGCCAAGTGATTGTTCTCTATCCTTTCTTCCCTTATCCTTTCATGTTTATGCAAGATTTTATATTATAACAAGTCATATGAAGTGTTATCAAGTGTAATGAGTTTACCTTTTAAGTGTATAATGAGTCTTAGTGCTTGAAACTTGCCTATGGTTCACTTACCTTAGATATATCTCATACATCTCACCCCCATATTGAAATACTCATGTTAGGATCCATAGGACTTATAAGTTAGTGTGTACATCTTGTTTCTTCGTACATAAAAGTATGATGGTCATATGGAATACATTTTGGTGTATCACCCCCTTAGATTAGGTTTATTTCATGAAACTTCTAACTCTTTTCCCATAAGCAAGCATTAGCATAGGTGAAAGCACTTCAAGATACAAATGGGGAACTAGACCTTAAAATTGAGAGGTTCACTTCAAATATAGGTACACCCACATACCTGTAAGTGTTTCCATGTTGCCCAAATATGGAAGAGGATTGAACACCCTCTTCTAAGGTGTGAGATTTGGTGACAACAAGCACCATATTAGCAATTGAAATAAATACCACCATAGACACACTAAATATGGAGGCATCATTAATGAGAGTAAGTGCAAGAGAGGGATGCAATATAAAAGGACCCAACTAATCACTTCAGGATATAGTTGATCCATAGAGGCACCTCTAAGGGGAGGATCATGATATGCTCAAGTGGTGACTCCTAGATTGGAACTAGTGTGGAGGTGACCTATGAAGGAGGCACTTAGCAAATGAGAAGATGGAGAGACTATGATTGATGGGTGAGTAGATGGAAATATGGTGGTTGGTGACATCATCACTTGTGAGAAATGTTTATAATTTAGATTTAATCTTTGATATAGGATACTAGTTATGTTTTGATTATAGTAGATAGATATATTTTGAGATATACATGTGATTTGACATCTATCTAGTTTTAGTTTTGTAGATATGGCAATGGAGGAGGTCATATGGGATGCCTTGATAGTGGATGCACCTCATGACATTTTGGATTGGGGTGTTGACACCATACTACCCTATCACATTATATGATCATGTGGTTCCATCTTCCCTAACCTAGGTGGGCTAGTTTAGACTAGTGGGGGAGGCCATAAGGTAGCTATAGGTATGTGGGGATGGATTACAACCATCGAAAAGGGTGGGAGAGTGAGAGGCATAGGCTTGGTAGGTTTTGGATTATGAGAGAGTGGCACACATGGCCTCCACTATCTAACTTATATAGGTGCAATCTCAATCAACCAATTTATAGGTATAGGTAACAGGTTTGAGATCCTGGACTACCTTATTATAACATACCATTCAAATGGGATAGTTCTAATAATCTATGGGCAGCATGTCTAGGCCATTAGATAAATAGTATGGAACTTAGCCTTAGAGTTGGAGTTATTTTGTTTTTTGTACTTTGTATTGTATAAAACACACACACACACACACACATGTGTGTGTGTGTGTGTGTGTGTGTGTGTGTGTATTTTGTGATTGTTATATTTATCTCATGAGTTATACTTAGTTGTGGATGTTAATGCATGGATATATTTATTTCTATCACATGTATTTAGTTTATTTGTATATGCTTAAAAAAATAGATATTGAGTAATTTATTTTCAAGTATTATGTGATACACATGCATGGTTAAAAATAAACAAGCAAAAAAGACTTAGAAAAGTATAAGTATTCAAAAATAAATGTAATACACACTATATCATGATGGGAAATGTGTAATAGCAGTATATGGCTAAATATAATATACGAAAGATGATAAAAATGGGTAAAAAACTATTTTAAACCATGTAAAATATTTTCACTAAGTTAAAACAAGATAAAAACACCATATATCACATTGGGAAGTATGAAAATGTGTAATAAAATGGAAGGATCATGAAAAATCAATGGTATAAAAGTAAAGCAATTAATTAAATCAATCATATTAAATCACATTTAGAAGTATAAAAGGGAAACAAATTAGAAAAATGAATTTAAATTGATTACACTAATTCAAGCTGGGAAGTATGAAAAATTTAAGGAAATGGTTGTAAGCTTACATGCAATCAGAAAATCAGAATATAAAAGTGAAAGATTAATGAAGTAAGCATAAAACTATACTAAATCAATCTAGGAAGCATGTCAATGATGTGTAACTCATAATAAATTACTACTTATCTCAAATTTGACATGTAATTTCATTGTGACTTGGGTGTTGAAATATTTTATGAGGAAAGCCTAGTCCTATACATGGTCTTACACTACAACTTAAAAAGGGCACACTAATGAGGGTGGAAACAACTATGGTAATTATTTTTAAAAAGATGTTTGTAATGTGGTAATTTGTGAATAAGGCCTAGTCCTACCCATGGTTTTATAATGTAACTCATAAATGGAACTCTAAGGGGGAGTGATCAGTTAACAAAACAATATTTCTCAAGGGGAAATATTTGGAATGTTGTAAATGAAAAAGGGAATGTTAAAATCATAATGTGAGCATCTATGAGTAGACTGTAGGAAATATGAGGCATACTAAGTGTTGGTAAATTTTGGTCCACATACCAAGATTTTTCTTGGATTAAACAAAGGAGCAAAGTTCATATTTGAATGAAGGATCAAAATATTACTTACACAAGCTGTGAAGAGCTAGACTATCACTAGGACATCATGCAAAAATGGATGGGTTAGCTTACTTGTGCATTTTATAAATATGCTCAAAATTCCTAATAGGTATAAAGGATCACATGAAATCAATTTTTTTGATGCTAATATGTTACTCTATAAAATTCATGTCTTTATGAGATTTCTATCTCAATATCTGAACCTTTAAAGATTAACTTTTAAAACGTGATGAGCACATAGAAGTCAAAGTAAATATCAACAATTAACCATTTGGGGTTCAAAGTGTGATGGTCATGTGGATATCATTGATGATTGCATAGACATCATTAATAGTCATGTGGACATCAAAATAATTCTAAAAAAAGATCCATTAGGGTTCAAAGATTGATAGTCATGTAGACATCAATGATAGTCATGTTGACATCAAATGACATACATGTATACATCAAACTTAAGCCATGATAAATATCTATTTGGATTCAAAATAAGCATATTAACAGTTTACATTCAATCATACCAAAGATCCAATGGTGTGGGGTACTTGACAAAGTTAGTGGGCCCAAGCAAATCTATGGCTCATGGACATCTATACCAAGTAGATCGATGGTGCTAGATGGGTTAAGGGGTCAACAGGCTTAAGTCAACATTTATAGCTAATGAATGAAGGAAAGCCTAAGAGCTTTTTCATTGGAGGTTGAAGAAGTAGTTTTCAACCTAAGAAAATAAAATACAAAGGAACCAAGATCAAATATGATCCTGGTCAAACTAGAGGAAACCATGAAGGTAGACACATTGGATAAAGGGTATAACCACCCTAAATAGGTAAATGACATAAATATAAGATCAAACATGATCTAGATAACTGGAGTAGACCCTGTAAATCTATCAAACACCATTAAAGATCTATAAATATTTTTGAGAGATTCTAGATTTAAGTTTTACATCTCATTCAGGTTTAAGAGACCTTAGCCTATAAATCTACATTTTCAATCATGACTATATGAAAACCACAAAAGGATAATATTTTTCATCCATAGAAGATTTACATTTAGGATATGGAAGAAATGAAATAATGGTGACTATGCAATGGAATTTCAAAAAGAAAATTGAGCATAAGTAAGGAGGATAATAAAGGCCATTAATGTAAAGGAGCTTGATAAGGATTCATGTAGTGGGGTGGTTACTTCCTATATTGGTCTTGATCTTCATGATCCATGCATCCATGCTATATAGAGTCTTAATGACATTAATGTAATCAAGAGCTCAAGGAAGATGTGATCTCAATCTCTATGACCTCTTATTCACTCTCCCATGCATGTTCCCCATCTCTGTCATCCCGCTCCTACTATATATATAGGATTCTAAGCCTTAAAATGGATTCCTCTCTTGGGCATGACTAGACTCTAACAAGATTGAGCTTTTTAACCTCTTGAGATGAAGAAAAGACTATTTTTAGATTTCATTATTCTGGCATAATGTGTCCATGTCAATTTGATTTGCATATGTTGTAGAAATTTCTCCCTTATCAAGTCTTGATCTCACGTAGCTACTATTTTATCTTGTTATGTAGGTCACTTTTAGTGTTTAATGTTATTTAATTGAAGTTTGCATGTGGATACATTGACTGGTTAGTGTCTTGAACCAGACCTCTCCATCATCTCCCTTAACTTTTGATCACTTGGTAAACCTTTGCATGAAAATATTGATGCATAATAGACTTTAGAGTCATAGATTCGGCCTTTTACTTGTCTCATTAGTGTGTTTATAAGCTCAAGTAAGAGTGGATAAACTATCATTTAGGTGCATCACCAACTTTAGCTTAAATTTTCCATTTCAATATCTTTCTCTCACTTTTCCCAACAATTATTAGTTTTAGTGAAAATGAGCTAAATGATGCATAAGAGGAGCTAGCCTCATTAAAAATCCTATAAATTTAACCCCAACATAGGTGACTCATAACCTAGGCTTTTTCCCATGTTGGACTAGATTTGGGTACGAGGACCTAAATAACCTTTTGCTTAGCTAGGGTGAAATCTAGACCTCTAATACTTATAGCATGCCTAATGGAATAAGTTTTATTGTGCACTAAGTGAAGATTTTTGATGTTCTCTTCATCCACTTAGCCTTTAGAGGAATATGTACAACCATCAATGGTGACTCTAAGCTTTTAATTGGTTGCAATAGTCCAAGTAACCCTTAAAGCAAGTTTTTATCTTTATCTTGTCTCTCTTTCATGAGTCTCTATGGCTAGATTTGGGTGGAATTTCATCTTAATTAGGTTGGTGATCCATATATTCAACCAAACAAAGCTTTCCATTCTTACCATGACCCATATCAACCATATGAAGAGTGTGTAGAGCCTTATCAACAATATGAAAACTCATTACTAGTCCTAGAACCATGATCTTATATACACCCTAAATTAGTCAAGTGACCACACATATCATGTATTTTCATATTCCTTTCATAGGAGACTCTAACTTTGGAATATGAGGCTTGTTCACATTTATCCATGTCTTTTTATTTATACTTGTTGTGGTCTTTTTTCATGTTTGAGTCACCTTTTTACTTAGTCCCAATCATTCATAGACTTTTAAGACCTAATTCTAGCTCAGCTAGACCCCATTTCCCATGCTTATTCCATCCCCATAGGTCCAAATATTTTAGGATAGGAGTGTTTGGGTTGAACTATAGCACTATACCCTAGGGTGTCCCATTTCTAGTGCTCTTATCCAACTATATTTCAAGTCCCAATGTCAGTTTGTCTCACTTAATGAGTCCTAAACCTTTCTTAGCTTCATCTTTAAGTTTTGTTTGTTCTTATAATATTGATCAAATGTGAATAAAGTTTACAAATTCAAAATAAAGAGTCTACTATATAAATTAATTCACAAGGCATTTTATATCTATCACTTACTACTTTTCCATAGTACATAATTAAAAATTAGTTAATAATATAGATCAACATTCTACATCACACATAGATTTGCATACTTGATCAAAAAAGGGCCTAGATATCATTCTTGTATCTATCATGTGCATTAGTTATGCACATTCCCTAAAGGAGAACTACATTATATCAAAGACCCTAACTTGAGGGTTAATGTTGACAGTGATTACAATAGTAGGGGTTCTAGATCATGTGATCATTCTTCCCCTAACCCAATTTTTCTCCCATTTTCTTTTGATGTATGTGTTGCTTCATGTGTTTATATAAACCCAAGTTTTGATATTTAATCATCTTTATAAGGATCTATTTTGATATTCAATATCTAAAATTTCATAAATAGATTAATATAGGGATAACATGCAAAACCCAAAAAACTCAGACCTCTATGAATAGTTTGGACAATAGTGGTAGGACCTAGACTATAGAGTTAGACCTCAAGGTGTCATATTTTTTTCACTCCTATCATTTTACTAAATGAAACATAGATCCATATTCTTGACATATTTCTAGTCCTGTGCAGTAGTTTTCAACCCCTGAATCATTCATTTCAGCCTATTTTTCTAGATAAGTTTATTTCTTTCCCTATGTTATTAATTTGACAAAATTTATATTTTACTATATTAAATTAGATTTACCCCTTATTCCACACCCTTTATTGTTTAGGAAATAAACACTAGTTTCTCAAAAATAATAAAAATTTGGTGAACCTGACTTACTTTGAACAAATGTAAAACCCTAAGGATTTTTCTTTCATATTTTGTGCAAACATAAAATTTCAAATTTATGATTTTTGAAAGAAATTTTTGTGCATTATTTATATTAAAATATTTTTTTAGAATTTAAATTATAGAAATAATTTTCAAAAATTCTAAAACTTCAACCAAAACCCTAGATTTCCAAACTAGGTCCTCAAACCCTAAGTCTCTCTCCCTTACAATTTTTAGAAAAAATATTTTGGATTTTTTGCAAATTATTTGGAGTGTCAAAAATATTTTCAAAATCTCTATGTTGTTAGTTATTTTGTGTAATAATTAAATTTCTAATTTATAATTTTTGTATAATTTTTTTTGCATTTATCTTATTTAAATTTATTTTAGAATTTAAATTATAGCAATAATTTTCAAACATTCTAAAACCTCACCCCAAAACCCTAGATTTCCAAACTAGGTCCTCAAACACAAGCCTTACAATTTTTAGAATCTTTTTTTATAATTTTGAAAAATTGTTTAGATTACGAAAAAATATTTTTAAAATCTCTATGTTAGTATTTATTTTTGAATTTATTTGCTTAATAGTACTTTTACATATTCTCTTTGCTGAAATAAATAAAATGGCCACTAAGGCACTTCTTCCCTCTCATTCCATAGATCAATTTATAATTTTTTTTTCATAATTATGACAATGAATGGACAAATTTGCAAAATTACACATTAGTTAAAAATGATTTCATTTATAATGAATATAATTACTATTTTTACAATGAAGAATATGATGATACATGTGAAAGTGATAGTGATAGTGAAGAAAAAGTAGATGCATCTTCTTCTCTCCAACCTATCTCTTTTATTCTTTCTTCTAAATAAAATAATTTTGATAAATGGGAAAGATAATTTTCACCTCATTCTCCTATGCATAATGCACCAAATGAACAAATTAGTCATGCACTTCCAATTGAACCTCTTATTGGTGATAATTTGCTTCCATGTGAACCTTCTCTCTCTCTCTCTCTCTCTCTCTCTCTCTCTCTCTCTCTCTCTCCTCTCTCTCTCTCTCTCATCTCTCTCTCTCTCTCTCTCTCTCTCTCTCTCTCTCTCTCTCTCTCTCTCTCTCTCTCTCTCTCTCTCTCTCTCTCTCTCTCTCTCTCTCTCTCTCTCTCTCTCTCTCCTCTCTCCTCTCTCTCTCTCTCTCTCTTCTCTCTCTCTCTCTCTCTCTCTCTCTTCTCTCTCTCTCTCTCCACCTATAATTATCCATCCTATGGGATTGGATAACCAATGTACTCATCCACCACTCCCCAAATGGATATGGACGTGCCTACCTCTCCCCTCATCTAATCCTATTAGCCATACAACCACTATGTAGCCTCCATACTATTGCCCAATAATGCAATAACGTTTTTGCACTCAATCCACTACTAAATGCCTCTTTTGTAAACCTATATATATCCTTATATAGTTGGGAAAACATAGTCCTACCCAATAATAACATAGTTATATACACCTCAACACTGAATAATCCTATGCATCCTATATGCAATTGACACTCCACTCCCATCCATAGCAAAAAATAAGGCCAACAACATAGCCAACCACTTCTACAAGTGTAGAACACTAGACTATATTGTAACTAATAATATTACATCACTATCACTACCTCTATGACGTATACCTAAAAGTACACTAGTAAAAGCCAAGGATGCATGATCAATAGCATCAACACCCATGTCATCCTACAATGTCACCTACCATCCACTAACTGGTAAATGCAAAATGTGATACACATCCTCTAGTGTAATAGTAATATTCCCTATAAGAAGCCAAAAAGTACATGTATCTACATTACACCTCTCACATAAGTTAGTAATCAGATACCTATCCCACTACATAGTGCCTAAGTCACACACATGACCTAACCCTAACTATCCATCATAGCTCTCTCATCAGTAAACAATGCCAATAGCCTCAATGTCTCTATCACCTAGCCCTTGTGGAATTATCTCATCTACACCTCACCCTAAAAACACCAAAAATAACATATATATTAGGCCCACAATGCCAAATCACCATTAAAAAAAAACAACAACAAATAACCAAGTAATATCTCAAAAAATCAAACCTCCAAGAAAACAATGTTGGGTATAAGATAACAACATTAGATACTAGCACTACAACTTAGACAATAGATTTGGAACTTGGACATAGTATTGGATGCAAAAAAGGAGCACTAGAACTAGTCACAATTTTCCTTGAGCACTTTAAAAAAAATAAAAAAACATCAAAAATGGGCTTCCAAATGGGCAAAAATCACGTGTTTTAGCTACTTACCAAGGTAATATCACCACTAGCCTCAACCTGGGTAGCCAATTTCTCAAACTAGGTCATGGTAGGTGCTCATCTCCTCAGCATATCTTTCAATCTAGAGCTCCAAATATCAAACTAGTCAATACATAAATGAATCAAGAATCAATCCAACTTCTTATATTACCTAACTTTCCCAATCAAAAGTAACATACCATTTTGCCTATAACTTGAACCCCATAACTCGATTTTTCAAACCATTTTTTCAATAAAGTCATGACAATAATGCCTTTGACATCACACCATACTCTCACTCTTATTACTTCATTTACCTAATATGAAATTCACATATTTGTATTTATCTTACACTTAAACATACACATTGATCATCACCAATTAAAACTTTTTTCGATTTTAACAACTCTGTCTAATCAATCAAACAAACTTCTCAATTAATTCAAATTATACCAGCCTTATTTCTATCATTATGCCACTAGTCATAAATTTTAGCTTGACCTATTCTATCACAAGTTTTCATCCCCTCTCCCCAAAAGGGGGGCATCATTCCTACTATTCTTATTCCTACACTTACCTAACATACCCATCCACTCTCATAAGTGGATACACCATGGTTCTTACACCTCCAATATTTAGATTATTAGATTTATCTCATATTAGTCAAAATATACATTGATTTAAATTACATGGGTCACTCGACATTATTCAAGACATTCATGGGGATACACCTTTAGTTTATATATACACAGACTATTTAGATATAGTGGTTCAAATCATATGGATCTATAGTGATTTCAGCTTATAGGTACACAAACTATTTAGATATAGTGTTTTTAAATGATATAGATTCATAGTGACTTTGATACATATTTAGACACAAATACCATATTTAGGGGTATGAATATTACTACATGTCTCACACATATAGCTTCATACAACATGACACATTTACAAGACCAAATACTAGATTATATGCATAGTGCAAAGCATAGTGTTTTGATCTACAATTTTTTCACATGGGGAATGGCATGATAGTTCATATCACATGTGGTTATATAGATTACCAGATTATATACATGTATCACTCACATACCAAATTTTAGGGCATGGCATAAATGTTCATGTTATTCATCATCCATGATTATATATATGGAATGGCAAGACATGTCATTACATTTTTACACATTGATTAGAGTTTCAAATTACACATATTTTTTACCTAGGTTGTCCCTAGGTTAGACCACATAGTCATCTATAGTGGTTGGTTTATTACATTACCTAGACCCAGACTACATGAGCTTGTGCAAAATAGAGGATAGACATTGGTTTTGGGCCTCTAAGCATTTCTCAGTTCTAATTTAGATATTAAAAATGGGGGCATGAAAAAAAATTTCTCTTCATATTATACATATTTTATAGACACATTCTATATTACATGAATTTTATGTGAAATAGAGGATAGACATTGGTTTTGGGCCTTCGAGAACTCCTCATCTTTAGTCAGATTCAACATAGGGGGTAAACATTAACCTCCTTCTCCATGTTACATAGATTCCACGTCTAGATTCAGTAAAGGGGGGCATCTAGTTCAAGGATATCCTTCTTTATTTAGGCATTATTTGGCTATCCATCCACTTCCCTAGCTAGGAAGTGAGTTGGACCCTTTTCATCACATTTATCTCTATGCAGGTAAGTTCTAGTACACATTTTCTTTTCTTTCTTTTACTTTAGTACGTCATTTCATTACATCACTAGAATAAAAGGGGGGCAAATGCATATACCCTAAATTGATCAAACAACCACACATATCATGTCTTTTCATAGTCCTTTCATAAGAGACTCTAACTAGAGAATATGAGTCTTATTTACATTTATCCATGTCTTTTGTTTTAATTTTTGTGTTCTTATTTCATGTTTGAGTCACCTTTTTTTTTATTCCTAGTCATCTATAAACTTTTGAGACCTGATTCTAGCTCAACCAGACCCCATTTTCCATGATTATTCCATCCCCTAGGTCTTGAGCCTATAAGATAGGGGTACTAGGGTTGGAATATAGCACTAGACCCTAAGGTGTCCCATTTCCAATGCTCTTGTCCAACTACATTTTGAGTCCTAATGGTCAATTTGTCTCACTTAATGAGTCGTAAACCTTACTTAGCTTCATCCTTAAGTTTTGTTTGTCCTTCTAATGTCAACCAAATGCAAATAAAGTTCCCAAATTCAAAATAAAGTCTCCAATATAAAGGACTTCAAAAGGCATTTTATATCTAGCACTTACTACTTTGGCACATTACATAATTAAAAATTAGTTAATAGTATAGCTTAACATTTTGAATCACACATAGATTGTCATGCTTGATCAAGGAAGGGCCTAGGTGAAAGTTCATTCTTGCATATATCGTGCATGTTGATTATGCATGTTCCCTAAGGGAGAACTACATTGGATCTAAGACCCTAGGTTGAGGGTTAATGTATGTAATGATTAGGATAATAGGGGTTCTATATTGAGTGATCATTCTTCCCTTAACCTAGTTTTCCCCCTTTTTCTTTTGATGTATTTATTGCTTCATGCGTGTAGATAAACCTAAGGTTAGAGATTAAATTATCTCTACAAGGAGCTCCATAAACATTCAAGATCTAAAATTTCATAGGAAGATTTATATAGGGAAATTAAGCAAAACCAAAAAAACATAGACCTATATGAATTGTTTAGATAATAGAAATAGGACCTAGACTATAACATTAAACCTTGAGGTGTCTTGTTTTTTATGCTCCAATCCTTTCACTAAACAAAAGATAAATCCAGATTCCTGACATCTTCCCAATCATGTGTAGTAGTTTTTAACCCCTAAATCATTTATCATATCTTGTTTTTTTAGATAAGTTTATTTATTTCCCTATGTAACTAGTTTGAAAAAATTTGTATTTTACTATAATAAACTAGATTTTTGCCCTTATTCTAGACCATAAATTATTTAGGAACTAAACACTAGTTTCTCAAAAATATTAAACAAATCCATATGCATCTAATCCTCATTCATATTATCCTTACTCATTATAAGATCATTAAACCTTATTTGAGTCTCCTCTACCCCTTATATAGCTTGGTCACTCTCCTGATCAGTCATGGTAGCTACATGACATTCCTAAATAGCTTACTCATACCCCAAGCCATTCTATATATAGCCTTTAAAAATATCTATTAAAATAGGAGAATAATATGATAAAGATTGATACATTGAAAGGGCATGGACAAGAAATCCCAAAACATGTCATTAGAGGGGTTAAAACTTCAATATATTAGGCAAAGGAGGAGTGGATGTCTTTCATTAGGAAAGGTTATTCTATAAATGGTAGTGACATGCTTGACATAGATGGACTCATCTCCAAGATTTATGAGAAGTTGGTAGCCCATGAAGAACATCAAATACCCCATCACCCATCTTTCCTTCTCTCATTCACTCCATTTCAACCTTATATTGAGCTTCCCATCATCACTCATAAGCCCTCATCAAATGATTTTCAAAGTTAACATAGTTCCCCTTGACTTCTCTCAACCTTCCACTCATTTAAGTCTATCCAAGGGAGAGTTTAAGAGGAAAGGAATGTTTGTGTTCAAAGAGCCAACCTTCATGAGCAATCGAGGTCTAATTTTGAAGCCTCCCTTGCTAGTCAAATTGAAGCTATAGATATATATATGTGTATTATACATTGGTAGTTATAAAGGAAACATCACCTCAACTATACATACCTCCTTTCATTCCTCAAGCCACTATGCAAGGGAACCATGAACCCACATTTCCATATTAGAGTCAAGTCTTATATTTGAGCAAACCCAAAGCTTCTGAATCCTCACCCCTCCCTCCTCAATAATATAAACTCTTTCCCTCTTGGAAATCCATCCAAAGTAGTATGTAGAAGGAGGAAGTGGTAATTATTGAAGTCAAATGAGAGACCATTCAATCTCCACTTCCCTCTCCTTAGGAACCCAAGTCCTTTCCTTCATGGAAAGACATTCAAGAAGTAGGTTAGAAATAAGAGGAGGTAAATTTAATCCAAGAAGGGTAGATTCATAAAAAAAATTAGGTATATATGGTTACTTTTATGGACCTTTCTCATCGTATTGAGTACTTTTAGGGATCTAATTTGCCTATCCTAGAGAAATATCCTCTCATTTGTAAGGAAAATCAATAAGATGTAGCTAAAGAGACAAAAATTAATAATGACTTTAGTGATCAAGAAGAAGAAATCATTATTGAAAAACTACATAGAAAGAATGAGCATGATTCATACTTCCATAGTGTTAAAGAGGATGAGTTGCAGGGATAAGTTTAATTAGAAGGGGAGATCCATGAAGAAGAATTTTTATATGTGCCATAGAAGATCATTCTTAAAGAGTCTCTGGATCACATACCATCGCCTTCGAGCACTCCTCATCTTTAGTCAGATTCAACAAAGGGGGTAAACATTAACCTCCTTCTCCATGTTACATAGATTCCACTTCTAGATTCAGTAAAGGGGGCATCTAGTTCAAGGATTCCTTCTTTCTTTAGGCATTATTTTGCTATCCATCCACTTCCCTAGCTAGGAAGTGATTTGGACCCTTTGCATCACATTTATCTCTATGCAGAGAAGTTCTGGTACACATTTTCTTTTCTCTCTATTACTTTAGTACTTAATTTCATTACATTAATAGAATAAAAGGGGGGAAAATGTATATACCCTAAATTTATCAAACAACCACACATATCATGTCTTTTCATAGTCCTTTCATAAGAGACTCTAACTAGAGAATATGAGTCTTATTTACATTAATCCATGTCTTTTGTTTTAATTTTCATGTTCTTATTTCATGTTTGAGTCACCTTTTTGTTGATTCCCAGTCATTTATAAACTTTTGAGACCTGATTCTATCTCAACTAGACCCCATTTTCCATGCTTATTCCATCCCCCTAGGTCTTGAGCCTGTAGGATAGCAGTACTAGGGTTGGAATATAGCACTAGACCCTAAGGTGTCCCATTTCCAATGCTCTTGTCCAACTAAATTTCGAGTCCCAATGGTCAATTTGTCTCACTTAATGAGTCCTAAACCTTAGCTTTATCCTTAAGTTTTGTTTGTCCTTCTAATGTTAGCCAAATGCAAATAAAGTTCCCAAATTCAAAATAAAGTCTCCAATATAAAGGACATCACAAGGCATTTTATTTTGAGCACTTACTACTTTGGCACATTACATTATTAAAAATTAGTTAATAGTATAGCTCAACATTCTGCATCACACATAGATTTTCATGCTTGATTAAGGAAGGGCCTAGGTGAAAGTTCTTTCTTACATCTATTGTGCATGTTGATTATGCATGTTCCCTAAGGGAGAACTACATTGGATCTGAGACCCTAGCTTGAGGGTTAATGTAGGTAATGATTAGGATAATAGGGGTTCTAGATTATGTGATCATTCTTCCCTTAACCCAGTTTTCCCCCTTTTTCTTTTGATGTATTAATTGCTTCATGTGTGTAGATAAACCTAAGGTTAGAGATTAAATTATCTCTACAAGGAGCTCCATCAATATTCAAGATCTCAAGTTTCATAGGAAGATTTATATAGGGACAATAAGCAAAACCAAAAAAACTTAGACCTCTATGAATAGTTTAGATAATAGCGATAGGACCTAGACTAGAGCATTAGACCCTGAGGTGTTTTTTTTTTGATACTCCAATCCTTTCACTAAACAAAAGATATATCTAGATTCTTAACATCTTCCCAATCTTTTGTAGTAGTTTTTAACCCCTAAATCATTCATCCTATCTTGTTTTTCTAGATAAGTTTATTTATTTCCCTATGTAATTAGTTTGAAAAAAATTGTATTTTACTATAATAAATTAGATTTTTGCCCTTATTATAGACCATTTATTATTTAGGAACTAAACACTAGTTTCTCAAAAATATTAAACAAATCCATATGCATCTAATCCTCATTCATATGATCCTTACTCATTCTACGATCATCAAACCTTATTTGAGTCTCCTCTACCCCTTATATAGCTTGGTCACTCTCCTGATCAGTTATGGTAGCTGCATGACATTCCTGAATAGCTTACTCATACCCCAAATCATTCTATATATAGCCTTTAAAAATCTCTATTAGAATTGGAGAATAATATGATAAATATTGATACATTGAAAGGGCATGTACAAGAAATCCTAAAACATGTCATTAGAGGGGTTAAAACTTCAATATATTAGGCAAAGGAGGAGTGGATGTCTTTCATTAGGAGAGGTTATTCTATAAATGGTAGTGACATGCTTGACATAGATGGACTCATCTCCAAGATTGAGGAGAAGTTGGTAGCCCATGAAGAACATCAAATACCCCATCACCCATCTTGCCTTCCCTCTTTCACTCCATGTCAACCTTATATTGAGCTTCCCATCATCACTCATAAGCCCTCACCAAATGATTTTCAAAGTTAACATAGTTCCCCTTGACTTATCTCAACCTTCCACTCATGTAAGTCTATCCAAGGGAGAGTTTAAGAGGAAAGGAATGTTTGTGTTCAAAGAGCTAACCTTCACGAGCAATCGAGGTCTAATTTTGAAGCCTCCCTTGCTAGTCAAATTGAAGCTATAGATGTATATGTGTATTAGACATTGGTAGTTATAAAGGCAACATCACCTCAACTATACATACCTCCTTTCATTCCTCAAGCCACTATGCAAGGGAACCATGAGCCCACATTTCCATATTAGAGTCAAGTCTTATATTCAAGCAAACCCAAAGCTTATGAATCCTCACCCCTCCCTCTTCAATAATATAAACTCTTTCCCTCTTGGAAATCCATCCAAAGTAGTATGTAGAAAGAGGAAGTGGTAATTATTGAAGCCAAACAAGAGACCATTCAATCTCCACTTCCCTCTCCTTAGGAACCTAAGTCCTTTGATTCATGGAAAGACATCCAAGAAGTAGTTTAGAAATAAGAGGAGGTAAATTTGATTCAAGAAGGGTAGATTCATCAAAAAAATTAGGTATATATGGTTACTTTTATGGACCTTTCTCATCTTATTGAGTACTTTTACGGATCTACTTTGCCTATCCTAGAGAAATATCCTCTCCTTTGTAAGGCAAATCAATAAGATGTAGCTAAAGAGACAAAAATTAATAATTACTTTAGTGATCAAGAAGAAGAAATCATTATTGAAACACCACTTAGAAAGAATGAGCATGATTCATACTTCCATAGTGTCAAAGAGGATGAGTTGCAGGGATAAGTTTAATTAGAAGGGGAGATCCATGAAGAAGAATTTTTAGATGTGCCATAGAAGATCATTTTTAAAGAGCCTCTTGATCACATACCATCTATCACACATCAAAATGCTTCTCAAGGACTTGCAAAATTGACCATTGATGAGTATAGCCTAGCCAAGGAAGATAAGCATCAATGAAATAATAAGGATTTTTGAAAGAAATATATGGATACTTACAAAGAGTATCAAGCTATTCAAGGTCTTATACTTCCTATGGAAGATATTAAAGACCAATAAAATACTTAAATCATATCACAAGGAAATCAAGTGCATGAAGATGAGAAAAATGAATGAGTGTTTGGTGATCTAATACCTTAGATCATTTTTCCTAAACAGAAATCAAATGAAGAGGTATTATCATCCAACATGCCTAAATAGATAAAAGAGGTCAATAATGAAAACCTTTACAAGTCACCTTTTCATGAGGAGTAGAATGAAGGCATAATGGAAGATACATCAAATCATTTATAGCTAATGAATGAATAAGAATTGGAAACATTCTTGCAAAATGGAAGAATCTTGGAGTAGGATGATTGGGTCTTAGATCCACATCTTCAATCCATATAAATTAGAATGGAATATGGAAGCTCATTTACCTCATAAAGAGGTCATGAAATCCAATTGCTCTAGTCTACAAGAAGAGGCCATCAAGATATGGCAAACATGTTTTGAAATTCCAAGATGGACCATTCATCTTTCCTTTTGATCTAGGATGAAAGCATATGTGAATTTCAATTGTACATATTATAGTACATCTTATTTTTTTCCTCCAAGTGTTGTCCTAGCACATTATATTATTTTCTCTTTCTTTGTTTATGTTAGTTTTCATGTTTGTATTTTTTCCTTTCTTGCTTTCTTGGGTGTTGTCTTTTTCAAGAGGTTACTACCAGTACAGGTTGAATTATGTCATTGTTTATAAGTCTAGAAGTCATGCCAGTGTCTAGGTTCTCAAGCATAGAAAGCATGATTCAAATTTTATCCCACATACCAAGATTTTTCATAGATTAAATAGAGGAGCAAATCTCTTATTTAAATGAAGGATCAAAATATGAATTACGCAAACTATGAAGAGCCAAACTATCACAAAAATGTCATGTAGAAATGGATGGGTAAACTTACTTGTGAATTTTATAAGTTTTATTATAAATCCTCATGGGGATAAAAGATCACATAGAATAAATTTTATCAGTGCCAAGATCTTACTCTGTAAAATTCATGTCTTGATGAGATTTATATCTCAAGATCTAAGCCTTCAAAGATTAACTTGTAGAATGTGATAGGTGTGTAGACATTGAAGTAAAGCTTATAAATTAACTATTTGGGGCTTAATGTTTGATGGTTACATGGAGATTATTTAAAATCATATAAACATCATTGATGATCACCCAGATGTCAAAATAAATATCAAAAATTATCCATTAGGGTTCAAATATTGATGGTCATGCAAACATCAATGATAATCACATGGACATCAAATGATAGGTGTGTAAAAATCAAATTTAAGCCATGGTAAATATTCATTTGGATTCAAAAGAAGTAGATCAATGATTAGTGTTCAATTGTATAAAATATCCAATGGTGCATGGCACTTGATAGCGTTAGTGGGCCCAAGAAAATCTATGGCTCGTAGACATTCATACTAAGAAAATAAATGGTGGATATGGGTCAAGGTGTCAATAGGCTTGAGTTAACATCAACAACCAATGAGAAATCTGAGCCTAGGATATTTTTCATTAGAAGTTGAAGAAGTAGTTTTCCACTCAAGCAAAGTAAATACAAGGAATTAAGTTCAAATAGGATCTAGATCAAACCAGCGGATACCATGAAGGCAAACACATTAGATAAAAGGTCTTACCACCCCAATCAGGTAAATGAAATAAATTCAAGATCAAAAATGATTTGGATAATTGAGAATAAACCCTAAAAATTCATCTAACACCATTAAATCTCTATAAAGTTTTTTGAGAGATTCTAGGTGTAAATTTCATGTTTCATTTAGGTTCAAGAGGCCCTATCCTAAAAATATACATTTTTAATCATGACTATATGAAAAACAATAAAGGAGATTGGTTTTCATCCATATAATATCTACATTTGGGATATGGAAGTAATGGTAGAATGGTGACTATGCAATGGAATGTCTAAAAGAACATCGAGCATGATTAAGGAGGACAATAAAGGGCACTAATGTAAAGGATGTAGAGAAGGATTCATGTGGTGGGGTAGATTCTTCCTATAGTGGTCTTGATCTTCCTTATCCATCCTTCCATGTTAGATAGAGTCCTAATGACATTAATACAATTAGGAAATTGAAGAAGATGTTATCTCAGTTGTTATGACCCCTTCTCTACTCTCACATGAATGTTCCCCATCTCTCTCATCCCCCTCCTACTATATATATATGAATCTAAGCCTTAAAATGGATCCCTCTCTTGGGCATGACTAGAATCTACCAAGATTGATATTTGTAACCTCTTAAGATGAATAAAAGACTATTTTTAGATTTCATTATTCTGGTATAGTCTGTCCATGTGAGTTTAATTTGCATGTGTTTGAAATCTCTCCCTTGTCAAGTCTTGATCTCACCTAGATACTAGTTTATCTTATTATGTAGGTTTAGTGTTTAATTATATTTTATTGAAGCTAGCATGTGGATACACTGATTATTTAGTTTCTTGAACTAGACCTCTTCATCACCTCCTTCAAGTTTGATCACCTGGTGAACCTATACATGAAATATTGATGCATAATAGATGTTAGAGTCATAAATTCAGCCTTTTTCTTACCTCATTAGTGTTTTTAGAATATCAAGTAATTTTTTATGAATAATCATTTAGGTGTATCACCAAATTTAGCTTAGATTTCCCTTTTAGTATATCTCTCTCCTTTTTTCAAAAAATTAGTAGTTTGAGTGAAAATGAGATAAATGATGCATCAAAGGAGCTACCCTCATTAAAAATCCTAGAGATTCAATCCCACCATAGGTGAACCATAACTTAGGGTTATTCTCATGTTGTAATAGATTTGGGTAAAGGATCTAAAAAACCTTTTGCTCAACTAGGGTGCAATCTAGACCTCCAACACTAAGTACATAAAAAAGATATTAAGTGGCTAGTAACCATCAAAATACAAAGGATACCTATTCAAAATAAGAATAAAGATATGTAGGAAAATAAGTGAGATACTAAGATCAGCTAATGTTAGTGATATGAATAAAAAAATTAAAATGGACCTACTTTCCCATAACATGTTCCCCATTCTTCAGGACGTCTTATAGAGCTATCATTCTACTTTAAGGATTGGGTACTTGTGTGAGAAAGTAGGTAGCACTAATTTTTTATATTCTCATATCCCAATCTACTAGCCTACCACACCCCAATATATCTTGACTCTATCATGAAGCCAACTATGGAATTTGAGCTTTGACTAGAAAAAGGATATTTGCTATGAATCATGCCTTCTAGTGTGATTGGACTTTTGAGATTTGTATGTTGTATTTTTTATCATTTCCTTTTATTTAAGTGATTTGGATTTTAAAATTTATGGATTTTAAGATTAATCCTCCATACAAATTTGGAATAACCAACATGAGCAGAAAAAGTGATACACATGAATGAGCTTTAGACTTTGGCTAAAAGAAGATAAGTATCCAAAGATGTGACTAACTAAACACTTAGGCTTGCCTATGAACCAGTATGTTATCTTAAGTTTCAACCATGTGTATGCTTAGTTTACAAAATTAAAAAAGGGAATAAAGGAGATCTGAAGTGGATTGGTAAAAATAGGATTATAATGAGATGAATTTTTTACTAACTGATCACATGTTAAATAAATATTACTAAGGGGAAAATTTTTTATTTAAGTAAGTCACAAAAATAAGTATCTATGTTGTGTAGATAAGGTAGTAAACAATCATGGTAAAATATAAATACATACATATAAAGAAATGAAATCCTAAATATAAGCATGTAAAAGAATCCATAAGAGAAAAATAAAGAAATGAAACCATATACAACACATAATGCTAAATATAAAGATCCATATAAGATAGATAAGTAAATGAAAATTTGACATAGACTCAAATGATATAAGATGTAAATAAAATGGGATCATAAGTCCCATACAAAATCACAATGAAGAGTGAAATAACACCATGTTGCATTCATAAATATTGATAAATCTATCCACAAATATTATCCATAATATCTGATATATCTCTTCAAAGTTAGATCCTAACTGTAGTGAGAGTCTCATCTATCCTTAGGGAAAGTTGTGAAAATACCTCTCATCAAATATCCTCTATTGAAAATTTAGGTATAGCTAAAGTATCATGCATATGAGGACTATTATGCATAGAATACTCAATAAAAGGAATAGGAGCGGTATCTATGGAACAATAAGGAGCCATAAGTGGAGGAGGGACCGTAACTGGAGGAGGATCCATATGTGGGGAAGGAACCATAGGTGGATAAGGGTCCATAGGCAGAGGAACCATGGGTGGAGAAGGGACCATAGGTGGAGGAACTACAGGGGAAGAAGGAGGATCTTTATTATGTGGGTGACCTATGGAAGGAGAAATAGTGGGTGTAGGAATAGTTATAAGGTGATCCTAAAGATGTTTCTATAGGATTCAAAAATGATCAATGTGATGGGCATCACATTAGTGCTAAAGGAAATATACCTCTCTATATTTAGGAATGTACTCAGGTAATAACATGGGAGGAGGTATAGACTTGTCTATAGGTTAAGGAGGGTAGGATGTAATGTGTTAATATATTGTCAAGACTTTTGAAAATGCATATAAGAATGATTATATTTGTCATAAAAATAATAAATACACTTATTAGTAAACTTTTTGGGTCTGCTAATGAGAAGACTACAAGCAAAATATGGGGAAGGATAGTATAACAAGTAGTTTATAGTCCAATGACTATAAATTCTATGCATAACACAATAAGGTTGATTGTCTTATTGGGTGGGTAGGGGATAAATATGTGGTAAAGGAAGAAGGTCATCACTAAGGTGAGGTGAATCTAGTGGAGAAACTGGGCTAGGCTCATCTAAAAGAGAAGTAGAATTAGTTATAGAATGAGGCTTAGCTAAAGGTAAAATGAGAGTAAGATCTAGACTAGGCTCAACTGAGGGAGAAGAAAATGCATAGAGGGATTAAAGATAGTATAAAACATCTCTAGGGGAAGCAAGTTATATGGATCTTGATATCTATAAAAATAATAGGGACTGGTCATATCATGATCTATGATCACGATCCTAAGAGGATCTACCAAAACTAGAGGTTTGTTATACAAATACTCCATCTCTACCCTAAAAATAAGAGGAATAATACTATAATTAGGAACTTTATAAAATGGAATATGATAAGATGAATAGAAATATTGAAATAAATAAGAATGATAATGAAGGATCTCAACAACTCTAACCTAGACAAGACCTCATAGAAATGGATCTTCTAAAGTATAACCATCATCATAACAGGTGAATGAAGTTTGATGGTGTAGGTAGGTATGACCTTATTGTCAAAAGTGGCATGATGAATAGAATGCCAAGTTTTGGTTAATACCATGGATATATCATCAATATTTGGCTGGCAAGAACATGACTTCAAGAATGGTAGAAGTTGGGTAATCACATGAGAGAGATTTGAAGTTTTAATTTTGAGGTTGATCTCATCTAGATTATTATCATTGAATTCTAAAAGGTTAGGTGGTATGTTCCTAATGAGTTCAGGGTGACCATGATAACCTCAAGTAGAGTTTATGAGAAAATTAAAATGTTGAGATTCCTAGAATGGAACACTCGACAAGGGTTCATGGGTTAGAATTTTTAATACACTGCATTATTTAAATTGTTCAAAATTATAAGGTTTGGTGTCTCCTTGAATCCTATAAATACCATCATTATGGGGAAACTTGACACATTGGCAAGCATAAGTGTGACATCCCTTGTGCATTGAATCTAAGGTCTACTAAGCAAAATGTTAAAGGAAAGGGAAAAGTTGAATATCATAACTTACACTCAAACAATGATAGGAGGGATGGTAATAGGAAGTCACACACAACCTAAATGAGGCATTTACCTTCTATCATAACCTTGGCATGTACTTCATGTGAACTTAAAATTACACTCAAAATATCTAAGAGTTTTAATAAAGTTAAGGGATGTGACATAAGTACTAGAAACCTCATCAATAAAATCATGATTGACTTGGATATCACTAATTTGAATGCTTATAAAGAGTGGAAGATCATTCGCATGAAGCAAAATCTCATCTGGGATCATGGAAGCAATAGGGAATTTTAGTGAAAGAAAAGTGTCCATTGTTTTATCAATGTGTATAGACATATGTTCGCATTATTGTAATATAATATCTTCCAACGTAGATAAGGTGGCTTCACATCCTACTAGGGGAGGATGAGGGATGTTGATTTCAAATAGGAGTTGTATTAGGTAGTTACATTAATGCAAAGAAGTTTTCATGAGTTCAAGAAAGGGTATTTGAGATGGGAAATTAGTAAGTTCCATGATAGGGCCCCATTCATCATAATCTATGAGGGGACTACTAGATAGAGGCATGTAATATTGGAGGATCTATTATGAATGAGGATTAAAATTTCATTTAAACTTGTGCTAATAAGATGTGTTCAGTTTAGTTTAGAGACAAATTAATTGATTGTCTTTAGATGATGGGATAGTTGATTTGGGTTTGTCAGGTGATTAATTTGAATAAATGTTATTAGGAGTTTTATAAATGTTCTAGATAGGTGTAGATGTTGGGATAACTATATAAATAGTTTGAGAGGTGTTATATAATTGAGGTGTTGGAAGAGGTTCTTGGAAAGAGATAAGTTCCTATTGCCCCAAGTCTGTTAGGTGAGATGGGGAATAATATTGGATAACATAGAATGTTTAGGATGTTTGATGTCTATGTGTAAGATGAGAATAAATGAAAATAACTACCCTATACATATTAATCATATTTACCACATTATCTTTAGGAGTTTAGTCTATAAGACTTTCAACATTTTTGGTGGAAGGAGTAGCCTTGTCATTATTGTCTTGATGATTAAGAAGAGGGTCTTTATAGATGGAAAGATGAGCATTAGCCTAGTTAAAAGCTTGATTTTTGTTTTTTGTTTTGTGATATTGAAAGGTTATATCATAGGCTTGTTTTTTTATAAATGAGTAAATCATGATCAAAGTTTAGATTGAGTAAATTCATAGTTAAATTACATAGCTTCCTATAAGTCTTTTGAGAGTGGCCCCAACTCCCATGAAACCAATAAAATTTATTTAGATAATACCATGATTTGATAGGATGAGTGGGGTCAAGCTCTCATGGTAGAGGCCTTGGTAGATTCTTTTGGAGTTTGGCTAAGGATAATGGATTATGAACATTAATGTTATTTATTTGGGAAAATTTAGGATTAGGGGTGTTGTTAAGAGGGGGAGTTTGTTATATAACTAGTTGGGAGAAATAGATTGAATATTTTGAATGGTATCATAGGAATTAGTGACACCATCATTAGTTGCATGAAAATTTTTATTCTTGATTATCATGTTATTACCCATGGAAGGTTGGTATGGCTCAAACTAGCACATGATAAAATATCGATGTTTGGCTTGGTTGAGGGATTCTTCTAAAGTTCTTGGTGAGATAGTAATAACCTAATATTACAACTTGGAATAAAGAACATTGATGAATATATGAAAGAGATTATCATCTAACATTTTATGCTCACACTTATTAGACAAGATCTTACATTATTTTATGAAATCTTGTGTTGTTTCGGTTTCAAGTTACTTGTAATTGATAAAGTGAGACAACATATTCTTAGGGAGGTCAATAGTTTGAAACTCTTGTATAAGGGAATTAACTAGATATTATAAACTAGTGATAGAAATGGATTTGAGCTGATTGTAAAAATATAAAGCATATCTAAATATCATTTTTATTAATATCTTGGTAGCAGTAAAAGTGTTTAATTTGACCCAATCCTTGGAGACATTACCAAACATTTTTAAACATAAGGTAAGATCAGTTAACCCATTGTAACCAATGGTAGGTGTGATACCTCCTATGTTTATATTGGAAATTTGAGGTGTAATAGGTTCATTTTGAATATGCTTACTCATTTTTTAATAAGAGGTGGTTGAGGAATGAGGATGCCATGGGAATCCATAAGGGGGTGAGGGGTATTTTGATTTTACACTCCCCATGTAACCTGTTGAGGTTGATTTTGAAGGTGAAGAAGATGATTCTAAATTTTCATCATTTAGTTATCATTATTATTTTTAAAGGCATTCATTTGATTAAAGGACTATAATAAGAGTTGATAAGTTTGAGTGGTGTTTTGACTAGTTTTAACAGCATGAAAAGAATTAGAATTGGTATTAGTGGCTTGGGTTGCACTATGAATAATGGCATGTGTAACACTAGTGGATTGAGAAACATTGGTAGAAAAGGAGTCACTAGTGGCATGATTAGAATTTGTAGAGAAATATGCACTAGTGTAAGGATTGAGAAGGATAGGTCTTGGAAAAGGCCCATTAGATGTTGAACCTATCATGTTAGTAGAGATACTTGGCATAGGGTTTGAAGAAATCAAAGAATAGGAGGTCATAATATGATAATGAGTCAAAGTATAAAGGAGAGGTTGAGAATTAAAGAATGTATCACCCCCGAATCCATGAGAGAATGTAGGGGAGGGGGATGGGGTTCTTTTACTTAACCACTTATCATGAGATTGTAAATAATTTAAGGGCCATTTCCCCTATGTTGCAGAAACTCGTTAATGAAGAAAAGAATTTTAGGCATGTATTCTAATTTTGGATAATATTTTATGGATAAAATAGGGTTAAAAATTGAAGAGGAATGAGGAGGAGTCTTGTAATTAATAGTGCAAGTGGAAATATGCACGTTGCTTTCATCTAAAATGGAAGCCACAAGCTATTTTCATGGAAACCTATTGGGATTGGTAAAACTCATCATATATTTTGAGTTCAATTTTATGTTGTACTCAAAATATAATTTCATGATGAGATAAGGAGGCTAAAAATGATGATATAAATTAGAAAAAAGAATACAGAGTCAAACTGATCGATTATGCTCTATAAACTAGGGAATAGAATAGGAAGACAATGATAAATAGTCAGGTATGTTGATTGTGTACTATAGGTAGGAAGGTGAAATAGTTTGTGAGAGACTATATCAAATTGAATGATATTGTTCTAAAAAAATGGAAGATTTTTCAAGATAATTTGAAGTAAAATGAAAGCAAGAACACAAATAATTATATCAATTTGATTGATCTAATTAGAACACACAAAACAAACCTTACACCAATGCTAGGCAATACAATTTTTTTAATATAACACTCAATGACCAAAGAAAAAGAAATAACTAAAAATTAGATTCTAACTAATTGGTCATGCTAAGTGTTATTAAATTATAAGAGAATTTAATTTTAATGTGATAGGAAAGTTGGCTGAAAATAAGGAACTAAAAAGCAATCTAAGGTTGGTTTTAGAACATTTGGGTTGAAAGGGATATGTATTGGCAATGGTATTATCTTGGTATTAGGGCCTACCACCTCACTTCATAATTTCATAGTGATAAGGGTGTTAGGTGCTTTGCTAATATATACCATCAACCACATATTTATACTTGGATAGAAAACCAAGTCAGCTTCTACCTTATGATCTAGAAATTTGACTCAAGATAGGATGGTTAGTATGGTGTTATTTTCAAAATGAAAACAAAATGAAATAAACATATTAATAGCATACCATCTTCATGCCTAAACACTAAGGATATCTTAGTTAACAAAATAAAATAATAAGAACAACTAAAAATCAAGGGATCAAATACAAGAGTTCCTTCACCTTCCTTGGATGTTCCAAATGCTTTTGTAGTAGTGGCTTGCTTGGCTTATGCTCATGAAGTCCTTAGCAATGGAAGCTTGGCTACTTACATATCTCCTTAGCACCTTTGGCTTATGGCTTGGCTTGGAATAAATTTGGCATGATAACACTAGTTGCATGAAGATTTTGGATCCAATTTTGCATTATAACTTTGCACAAATTAAGCTTAGAAATGATGTTGTGAGGCCTCCTATTTATAGATTTTTGGATTTGATCAGAATCAACTTCAACCATCCATCTCAAGATTGAGATGTGTGGTTGAGGATTAACTCAATTTTTAGAATTAAGTTTGTAATTATCCTCATCATGAAATTCAAAGAAAGGGAAATTAAGAGGCATGGAGGGCATCATGGAAGACATTGATGAGGCATGGAGGGCATGAATCCTGATATTTGTGGCATTTATGGCCTAGGGATGTCTTCCTAAGAAATGAGGTCACTTGATGATGTAGATATTCAATATTCATTTCCAAAAATAATTTTCAACAAGTTTCCATGTCATTATTGATTAGGCCTTGATTTGGATTAACTAGCTCTTAAACATGATTAAACACTTTATGCACAAATTACTCAAATTGATCAGATTATGTTTTTATTAGTCCTAAATTTGACTAGATTGGAAATGGAAGGCAATGTTAGATGAATTGGATTTGTATTCCCATTTAGGATGATACCAACAAAAAATAACAAAGGCATACATCTTATGTAAAAGATTTGATAGGAAAGAGCAGTCCAGAGCACGTGGGTGTAAAATTATCATTTTGACTTGAAATGAACTAATCAAAGTTAGATGGCCCACAAATTGAATTGCCCCATTTAGGGATACTCTCACCAAAATTATCACTTGAATATGTCAGTTTCACATCATTCAGCATGTTTTAGTGTTTTTAGGCCAAATTGTGTATTTTGGATGGAAATTGGCCAAAATCTTGATTGGAGGTTATCGATGGCCAGTTTTAGGTGTCTATAGTTTGCCCCTATTTGGGAAGGAATTTCAAGATATAATCATAGTAACATCTTCTCAAAGAATGAAAAGGTCATGTATGCCTAAAACTGTAATGATGATAAACTAATTATATGATTCCCCCTCGAGGGAACAATTGGCATAAGCAGGTTGTCAAAATGTCCCTCAAAAAGAAAGAAGTGAAATGAGGGGACCAAAGAAAGGAAAGATGATGGGGTGAAAAAATAATGATACTAAAAAGGTAGTCAAAATCATTGAGAATGCAAGTGGGATGGTGTGCAATGGTTTTCCCAAAGGTGGTTATAATCATTATACTTGGATAGTGGCAATGTGGTATGATAACACAATGATTTTCCCAAAGGTGATTATAATCATTGAGAATATTGAGCTTCCCCAATTAGGATGGACAAATAAGACAACATGCCCCCATATAAGCAAAAAAAGTAAAGTGGTGACAACATAAAGATTTACCCAAAGGTAGTTATAATCATTGAGAAATGTAGGTGGTATGGTGTGTAATGATTTTCCCATAGGTGTTTATAATCATTGGACCTCACTTATGTAAAACATGATAAACTTGGCTTAGGAGGATGATAACTTAACATAGAGGGTAATGATGAATTGAAACAACTTACTAGTAGGGATATGCTCATCCAAACTAATAAAGGTTAAATTCTTTTATGGTTAATTACTCTATTTGGGATATGATTGGGAGTGGAATCAGGATGTTGGTACTGAAGAGATACTACCATTGCTGAAAACAATTCTTGAAGATAAGATTTGTTTTAGCACATGTCGATAGGCATCATGATATAACATCATGAGGACTTAGCTGAAATATGCATGAGGATTGACTCCCATAATCCAAAACTCAATAAAAAATAATGCACCAATGATAAAAACTATGATGATAATGTAAACATATGAATATGGATGGATTAAAGTGTAAGTGTGGGTAAGGAATCACCCAATGAACACACATAAACTAAATCAAGGTAATAGTGTTGAAAGCAAACAAATAGATAGACAAACAAACAAAATAAGTAGAAATAGACAAACAAATAACACAATAAAAACCCTATGAACATTTCCCCTAAAAAAAAGGTGATAACTTAATAAATGAACAAAATGGGGGAATATAATAAAAGGAAGGGGGTGGTTGAGTTGTTTCCATATGCACTAGGCAAGTGGATGATGCCTACATAGTTCCATAGATGTAATATCCAAAAAAAACATCAAGCTACATGTAGTTCTCCCAGGAAATGGGAAGAATGTGATAACTAAGGAAAACAAACAAAATGGATGTGATAGAAAAAGAGGAATGGTCTTGCAAAATGACAAGTGTGTGAGAGAAAAAGGACAAAAAATATGGGGAAACTAAATGACAAGTGATTCTCTTATAACTTAGTAAGGGTTCTCAAAATCCTTAAGGCAAAGAAATGGTCAATATTTTTTCTACTAATTTTTCAAATGTTTTTGGAAGTGTTTTGGAGTGTCACAACTCAATCTAGAATGATGAGACACTAAATGGTTCAAGATCACAAAATGGTGAGAGCATGGCTTAGGTTGCTCATAAAATGGTGAGAGCATTCAAACTTAGGTTGATCACAAAATGGTGAGAGCATGGCTTAGGTTGCTCATAAAATGGTGAGAGCATGGCTTAGGTTGCTCATAAAAGGGTGAGAGCATGGGGAAAAGGGTGACTAAGCTAACTTTAATAAGTATTGAGCATTACCTACATATTCCTAGAGTAAGCTCAACTCACTGTAGTTCTACCATTTCAATGGATAAATTCAAATATTACAGTGCCAATTCAAACAAAATAGGCACAGTTGGTAAAAAGACATAGTATGGCATAGGAAGTGGCAAGTTGGTATGCCAAGGCTTAGTGTTTCCCCTAGTTTACCCATAGGTGGTTATAACTAGGACATAATAACATAGATCAATGGTATTAACTTGTCCAAAGGTGGTTATAATTAGTAGCAAGACTGGTGGTAAGAAATGACTAATAAACAAAGGATGTAACTATCAAAACTTCTATCACACTATCCTAAGATACACTCCCTATCTAAAATAATTAAACTAATTGATGAATTGATCTGATACCTTGATGCTAAAACTATGTAACAAATGACAAAAACTAAGGTCAAACATGATAGGATTTATAACACGTTGGGTTGATAGGTCAAAAATGAAAAGTAGATACAGGAAAGAGGATGAATAAGGGTGGTATATGTACAAAGAATAATAGTGATAAATTGGTATAACTAAAATGATTCTTATATATAATAAAACTTAGCATTCAAGTATAGTACCATTTGAGATGAATAATATTCATTAGCTTTAGAAGTTCATCACCATCTGGTGTGTCAAGCTTGTATGCTCCTGATCCATAATCTGTAGTGATGATGAAAGGTCCTCTCTAGTTTGATTTGAATTTCCCTTTATGTTTCTTCTCAACTATGGTATTCTTTTGGTTTTATTTAAGAACAAGATCACTAAGTTCAAATTTTATATACTTCACATACCAATTATAGTGGCCTTTGAGTCAATTCTGATAAGATTGGAGATTGTTGATCATGGCTTTGCATTTTTCATCAAGTAGATCCAACTCTTGTAGGCAAGCTACTTGATAGTCATGATGATCCAGGACATGCTTGAAATAGATGCATAGTGAAGGAAACTGAACCTCAATGGGAAGGATGGCTTCAGTACCATAAAAAAATATGGAGTGGCTCTTGTGTGGATATGATGATTGGTATGATATACCCAAAGGACAAGGAATATTTGGAGGTGCCAATCATGGCCAGAATCATTGACAATCTATTTGAGAATGTTGACAATGTTTTTATTGGATGCCTCAACTTGGCCATTACCTTGAGGATAAAATTTTGTAGAAAATTTTTGGGTGATGTTGTGTTCAGTACATAACTGGTCTACATCTTTATATGCAGTAGATGAGATGGCTGAAGATGAATTTAGAAATTTGCTTTCCAGTCACATAAGTGATGGGTATAACTTTAACCTACTTAGTGAAATATTTGATGGTGGTAAGGATATGTTTATGGCCATCAGATGAATTGGGGTTAATATTCCCAATGAGGTCAAGTCCTGATGTAAAAATTGGCCATGGTGTCAACATCAGTTTCAAAAAATTTATTGGGGCATGAATCAAATTAGCATGTCATTGACATTTGTCACACTTATTTACATATGTGGTGGCATCTGCATCCATTTTGGGCCAATAATAACTAGTACTCAAGAGATTTTTGGATAGGAATACCTTGCTAGAATGGGCTCCACATACTCCATGAACTTCTCTTAATGATAGTGTAGACTCTACTGAAGTTAAACAATGAAGTAGAGTTTCATCAAAAATACTAAGGTAAAGAGTGGATCCAAGTAAAGTATAATGAGTGGAATTATGAATGAAGGCTTTGGTTTGTTTTTGAGATAGGTTAAGTGGTAAAACTTGGTCATGAAGGTAGTTCTAAAGTTTTGAGTACCAGATAGAATTAGGACCAAAAATATCATAAATCATGGTAATGATTAAAGGTTCATGAGCTGGTGCTAACAAATTCTCTATGAGGAATTGATACTCTTTAGCTTTATCTATTTGTTGAATCAGAGAGCCAATAGTAGCCATGGCATCTACAATTTTGTTACTAGCCCTTGGTATATAATCAAACTAAATGTTGGCAATTTACGTTTTAAGAGTGCCAACCATGGCTTTATATGGAACTAGCTTGTCATCTTTGGTCTAAAAATGATTTGTGACCTAATTGATGATTAACTAAGAATCACCATAAACTTGAAGATGAGATATATTCTAATGCACTTGTTGTCAAAGTCCTGCAACAAGTGCTTCATACTCGTCCATGTTGTTTGTATAAGGAAAGCTAATTATAAATAATTTAGGGATTAGATCCCCCTATGGTATAATAAACAATAAGCCTACCCTTAATCTATGTGTAGTGAATGAACCATCAAAATATAGATTACAGGGCTGCTCAATGGGTGTGTCCATGATGGTCATGATGGATTCATCAGGAAATTAAAATGTGAGTGGTTAGGTGTCTTTGAGAGGTGTTTCAGCAAGTTGATCTATAAGAACTTATACTTTGATTACCTTTTGATTGACATAATCTATGTCAAACTCACTGAGAAGCATGATTCATTTAGCCATTTTACCTAGAAATGCTATTTTAGATAGTAAATACTTGAGCAGATCTACTTTTGAAATGACCATAGTTTTATTATTCAACATGTAATGATGCAGTTTATGAGCTACAAAAACTATGGCTAGATAAGCTTTTTCAACAGGTGCATAGTTATGTTTATATATAACCAAGGTATGACTTAGGTAGTATACAACATACTCCTTTCCTTTGTCATCATGTTGAGCCAAGAGTTCCCCTAGAGCATGGTTGATAGCTAATAAGTATAATAAAAATTACTTTCCTAGCATAAGAGGTAATAAAATAAGAAAAATGACAAGATAATATTTGAGCTATTGAAAATATATTTGGTAGTGATCATCCTAGTGGAATGCAACTCCTTTCTTTAAAAGGAGTGTAAATGGATTACACTTATCTTCTAATTGAGAGATGAAATGTTAGATTGACTGGATCTTACACTAAAAACTATGGAGTTGTTTTAAAATGGTTGGTGGTAGCATATTAATTATAGCATGAACTTTAGCTTGATCAACTTCAATACCTATACAAGACATGATGAATCCAAGTAATTTACCTAATTTTATACTAAACACACATTTATTTAGATTTAGTCTAACTTTGTATTCTCATAGTCTTTCAAATATCTTGCACAACATTAATGGATGGTTAGCCCTGGTTTTGGTTTTTTCTAATATGTCATTGACATAGTCTTTTAAAATATCATTCATTATATCATGGAATATGATAGTCATGGCACTTTGATATGTAGCTCCAAATTTATTAAGGCCAAATGGCATCACCTGATAAAAAAATGTTCCCCATGGAGTGATGAACATTATTTTATGTTGATCTTTGGGTGCTCTTATGATCTAATTGTATCCTAAAAATCCATCCATAAGTGAAAGCATTTCATAACCTACCATGGAATTTATGATCATGTCAATATTAAGCAAGGGAAAATCATATTTAGGACAAGATTTGTTGATGTATTGAAAATAAATACAAACTATGATCCCTTCAGGCTTTTTACTAATAGGTACAACATTAAAGATCCATTCAAAGTAGTCAATGGATCAAATACATCCTACTTCTAAGAGTTTTTCCAACTCTTTCTTTACCAATATATTAATTTAAGTCTGCATCTTATGTAGCTTTTATTTTACCAGTTTAGCATTAGGCTTAACCATAAGGTGGTGTAGAACCAAGGAAGGGTCTAAACCTGACATGTTAGAATAGTCCCATGCAAAAATATCCATAGAATCTCTCAACAAATTTCCAAAGATGTCACATTCCTCCTCAATGAGAGACACTTTTAATTTTATCCATTTTAGGTCTGATGGAGTCTTGATATTTACCTCCATTGTATCTTCGACTAGAAGGGTCGAACCATCTTCTAGAATAGTAGGTAGTGACTTAAACTATTGGACTATGTTAGGGTCCTCTATTATGACTTACTTTTTAACTTATTTTAGGCATGATGAATCTAAATCCCCTAATGGGAGATCTAGCCATGTAAAAAAGATAGTTAAAAATTCTTGAATTATTTGATCAAATACTTGTTTTTTTCTCAAATTTAAACTCTGATCCATAGGTATGTTTATTGTTGGTGGTCTCCTAGTCTAAATTCAAATAATAATGAACACCCCCATCTAATGGCACCTGAAATAGGTTTTCACCACTAGACTGGCCTTTATTTTTACTTTTTCCCTGGTTAAAAAGCACCTCGAAGAGGTTTTCACTTTGGGACCTTAATGTTTTACTTTTTTTTTGCCTAAGGGTGTTCACTCACTCTCCAAAATAGGCTATAGGATCCAATGTTATTGAGAAACTTGATTTATGATATCCCAATGGAACATTGTTTCTAAGGCCTAAGAAATCACTGAATGCATCATCATTCTGGAACTCATCAATTGGTAGACTAGATTCTTTTTGGTCCCAATATATCATTTGGGGATAATATAATGGCAATGGATTCAGATGAATGGCTTGGGTAAGGGTACAAATGGCATTATTATCAAACCTGTCAGTTTCAACTAGGTTATCAAAGGTAAGGCTATGATCAGACTCTACTTCATTGTCAGCATCATCATCACTAGTCATTGGTGATGGAGTTTGATAAGATATGTGGGTTCACCCCTAGATAGTTTAAATCCAAGTCCATAAAGTATTTCTTACTTAATCATAGAAATTATCTTGATGGTTCCTTGTTGATTCAGTTCAAGGCATCTTCCTTCATAATTGTGATGCTCCATGATCCTATTGGGAATAGGATACTTTGCATTTTTATAAAAATTAGCTTGTTCATCATTGTATAACCATGATTCATCCCCTTCAAGAGGGTCAGGTCCTAGGCTAGATGTTGGTACAACTATGACAAGTCCCTTATCTTTGCTCTTTCATTTTCAATGCATATGTGGGATGACCTTACGTCACCCAAAGGTTTTTGGATTTTGAGGAAGATTGGAAATATGAAATGTATCATTGGTCACATAATATCCTAGTCCATTATCTAAAATGGTGAAATTATTAGAAGATTTAAGAGGAAGAATGTGGGAAAGGGAATCTAAGGTATTAAGATCTATGCAATTATCTAATAAAGGATCAATAAGTATATCTTTTCCTCTATCTTGATTAGAAAATGGATTCATACCATACTGATAATTATATCTTTGAAACTTAGCCTCAAGATGCTTGTAGTGCTCATATGGGTGTAAATATCTTAGAATATTCATTTCCATCCTTGAGTGGGAAAACTTGATACATTGGTGTAGTGTTGACAAGACTACATGAATCTCATGTAACCAAGGCCTGCCTAAAAGAATATTATATGATAACTCAAGATCAAGCACATGGAAAAGTGTTCCATGGGTCAAAATACCAATGATAATTAGAAAACTAATGGTGCCTTATGACTCTCTTTCCTAATTATCATATGCTTTAATAGTCATTGTTTCTGGCTAGAGATCTGTCACTGTGTACCCAAGTAGCTTGATGAGATTTAGAGACACTATGTTGAGGCCATATCCATCATCTATAAGGACATGTTTCACTTTATGTTATATGATACAAACCTCAATGTATAATGGGTTATTATGGAGTGGGCCAAGGGAAGACATATTGCTTTGGTTGAATGTGACTTGTTGGACTGGAGCTAGTTTTCCAACCAAATCTTGAAAGTTATCAGGGGTTATGTCACTAGAAATAGTGGATTGGGTCAAAAACTCATTAAAAATGTTCTTATGGACTATTGACATTCACAACAAATCTAAAATAGAAATTTTTGCTAGTGTCTTTTGTAATTGTTTCAAAATATCAAACTTTTTGTCTTGGTCAATAGTGAATGGTTTATTTCAAGGTTGAATGGTTGGTTGGATGAAAGGCAAAGTGGTGGATGTTTTTTGGCCTAGGATAGTAATCTTCAAACTCTAAGTTGTGATTACACAATCAGGATTAAATACAAGACCATTATTGCTAACTGATGTTAGAAATGGTGTGGGACCATATAAGACAAGTCTTGGTTGTTGGTGCTCTTATATGTGGTCATGTGTCAAGGACAAGTTGTGGCTATAAGATCCAAAAGGGGAAGTCCTAGTTTATTAGTTTGATTGTATGCACTCTTAAGTCAAAGAAGGATTATCCATGTGATTTGTTTGAATATAGTTGTTTAGCAATGGTCTAAGCTGATTAGTGTTTGGTATAGGATTAATGGAGATGGTATTAATGCTACCCCCTTTAATATGACCCAAAACCCTATTTTATTCATGTGAAACTACATGGTAGGTTTGTTGGTTGTTACCTTTATGACCTTGATTTTATCCATTATTTTATTATTGTGGGTTTTGATATTGATTTTTTTCGTTCTATTGGTTTGGCCTTTGATTTTGCTATTGCACTAGTCATTATTGTTATTGTTGATTATTTGGCTACTATTGATTGTTATGTTAGAGAAATGGGTTTTGCTACATCTCAAGAGTTTGATTGGAAGTGGAAGCACCATTATCTAATTTTATCTCCCCATTCTCCAAATTATTCTTAATTAAATGCTTGATTTGGACACATCTTCATGGATTATGCCCGTTGACCCGATGATAGTCATAGAATTCATTTTCATGGTACCAATCAGGATAAGGAATGCCTTGTGGATAATGTTTTGGTATGGGCCAAATAATCATATTAGTAGTAGAAAGCTTGTGAAATATAGACTCAATAGGTTCTCCTAGGTCACTATTGACATAATGTTCAGGGATGGTTCTTCTAGGAGGAGGGGTTTATAATGGTAAAGGTTGTTATATTTATTGTGTAGGTCTTAGTTATTACACTTGCAGCATTGGTTGGAGAGGTTATTGGGTAGGAGTAAGCTAAAAATGTGGTTTAGATGATGTTTGCATAGTTTATACATGATGAGATTCAGTTACTTCATTTTCCACAACATTCCTATTGCGATTAAATTGCTTCGGTCTTTCATGGTTATCAGCCTATGCTAGTTGTGATGCTTATGCTTAGATGGGATGTTGGTCATTTTCATGATTAGAACCTTGATTTTGATTAATTGAATTAATCTTGATGACTCATTTATCAATGAGTGTTCTCTCAATCAACAACCCTTTATCAATAGTCTCTTTGAATGTATGTGCATATTATAGTTCCAGATGATAGGCTATCACACTATGCAAATTTTTGGTAAACATAGTGGCTAATTATTTATCTAGTAAAATATGGGTGAAATAGCTTGCAAGGGCTCTCCATCACTGTAAATAACTCATAAAACTCTCTATAAATTTTTGCTTTGACTATGTTGGGTCCACTAATGAAATCTCATGTTTGAGATTATAAGAAAATTGTTGCACAAACTTATTGAAAAGATCATCAAAATATGTTACTAAATTTTTGGACAACTTCAAAAACCACTCCAAGGCTTGTCCAATCAAGCTTCTTGGAAACAACAACAAAAGGTATATGTCCTTGTATGCCACTAGTTGACATGCAACAAAGAATTCAGTCAAATGAGCCTTAGGATCACCTTTCCCTTTATATTTATTAAATTTTGGTGGTTCATATCCTAGAGGAAATGATATTTAAAAATACTTCATGTTGAATGGATAGGAACATACATCATTTAATTTTAACTTTTTTTTCCACTTCTTAGCTTGAATGGTAGCAAATTCATCCTTCATTTGTTACAATTCTTGGGATAGGAAACTGCATGGAATATTGGTTTGAGGGAGAATTTGGGTTCGGATAAATGGTTGGGAGGTCACAAGTGGAACACTTTGTCTAAGGTATGAAGGATATACTAGGGTATATCTGTTTTGTTAGGGAATGGACTAGGAATACACATATGTGGATTGGGATATACTTAAAATTACACATTTGGTTGTGCAATATTCTAGTTTGGGTTGGTGATAAAGGTTTGACCTGGGGGATTTTATGGTTGGGATGGAAGGATATAATTATACTATGCCTATTTTATTTGAAAAGGGACATGTTGTTGACTAATCAAACCCTGTTCTTGAGTGGGAACTTGTGGACCAAGACCCTATCTCTAGATTTGTGACACGTTTTGAACCAATAGTTTTCTAGTAGGTACCTAAAAAACATGAGGACCTCCTTATTGCATGAATCCCTATGAGGAAGTGAAAGTAGGTTGTAGATTCGACATCTATCATTGACCAATATTTACATGTTGTTGACTAGAGATTGCTTGGTTTTAGACTGGCATATTAGTCTGTGACTGAAAAGGTATGTTCATCATTACCTCGCAGGGTGGAATATTTGTTACCCCTAATTGAGGTGGTAATGTATTCATCCTTTATTGCATTGATACACTAGACTATGTATACTATTGTGGAATACTACTCACTACCTATTAACGGGGAGTAGGATTCATCACATTATGTCATTGAGGTGTGATATTGGACATTGTTTGATTACCTAACCCCATAGGTTATATAGTTAAGGAAGTAGTTGGTTGAAGCTAGGGTGCAGAAACTCCTATCCCTTGGTATGGTGACCTATTCATAGGATTAAATACATGCACATGTTATTGGCTAGTTTTTTCATATTAGTAACACTTTGATCAGGATTGGACATTGTTTGTATATTATCTACTACATTTGGCTCACTTTTAGTGTAAAGGTTGAAGATACTTTTTTAATAATGGGCATATGCATTAGGTTATCTATTAAAGTAGTTTGTACAAATGGGTCAAAATTTAGATTATCTTGTCTAGTTAACTCTATCATCACTCCTATTTAAGGAACTAAGTCAATGAGAGGCTTACTTATCATGTTAATCTAATTAAAATCATGTGATAGATTTAGATATGTTCGATATGCTATCTACATTTGGTTAAAGTGATCTTCCATGCTATTTTTGCTTTGATCAGATGTATTAAGAACTTGGTACGTTGTTTGGACTAGAGCCATAGGATTACTAGAAGAAGCTTGTTGATCATAAATGATATTATGGGGCACTCTTACTAGACTTGGTAAATTTTCATGGGGAAAGTCTACTAGAAACTTAGCCTCTACATCTATGGCTCTAACTAAAATCTCATCTTTATTCTCTAACAAATGTCGCTAAAAAAATGGATCATACGTGGAAGCCATATTAGTAGAATATGACTATTGAAGTATTGGCTCATCCACTACATATATTATAGCTAAGTATTGATGGTTTGTTCTTGGTCCTATTCTATGTAAGGTGGTGTGTTAACCAGATTTTTATCTAATGGATTTTGGCTTTATGCCCCTGATTGAGTATTATAAGAGGGATAAGAATCCATCTCATAGGCAATGTTATCTTCATAGGGGTCTTGAACCATTTCTTCCTATGCAACCACATTACTAATCCTTGGATTGTGCATGAGTCCACTATGAGTGTAGGAATACATGTTGGGATCCATAGTCAATGCTTTGCAATAAAATGTCAAAGAGTTCTACAAACTCTAAAAAGGATAGAATCTAAAATAAATGATTCCTTCAACTTGGTCTAGATTTTTCAAAAGGGTCAAAAGGTTTATGTAAATATTTTTGAGGAAATAAGTTAGTGTAAAGTATCTAACGTTTCATCCTTCACACAAAGGTAAGCAAGTAAATGGACTAAAAAATCAAAATACCAAACTCTAAAGTTGAAGTGTTTCAAATAAATCTAATATAGGAATTTAAAAGTTGTTAGGTATTTTGACCAAATGCAACATCAAAAGCTAGGCTCAAACAAGGAATGTGTTAGGACTCTTGGCTAAATAGTGTTAAAAGATAGGCTTTGAAAATAGATGAAAGTTTTAATCTAATGGATTTGAAACACTTCTAAAAAACACTAGGCATTCGATTCTTGGACATGAACTTGGCCAACTAGGTATAAGGTATGAAACAAAAGTCACTTTAACTATAGTTTATTTTCACACAAATAATGGTATAAAACTTGGTTCTATTGACAAACAGCTAGACAAAGGTGATCAGTATAACTATTTTAGATAAAACATCAAAAAAGTACACTTAGATTGGTCTAAAAATGTAGGAACAAACTTGAAACTCTATGCAAGAAGGTATATGAAACAATATTCAAAATATTTTGGGTAGCGTAATGATGCTATACTAGCCAAAAAGGTGTGATAAAAAGGTTTACTTCAAAAACTTTCTAAGGCAAAGATGTTTTCCTACAATTTTGGTAATATAACAATACCTTTCTTGACTCAAAATGTTATGGTGTATAGACTTAAAGTACAAGTGTTTAGCATAAAATGAATAAAGTCTAGCAAGTGATGATAATGATTATGAGTCTTAAAAAACCTTCAACCTAAATTGGAAATTACTAAGTTCCCTCAAGTTTAGTGCAAATAGAACCCACTTAACACATCAACCCTATGAACTTATAAAGGTGTAATTTCAAATTTAAATTATAATTAAAGGACTTAAATAACTTTGGTAAAGGTCTAGACTCAATTTGGTAGCATAACTGTGCCACAGTGGATGATATGAATCTCAAGCTTTTGATGAACTTTGAACAAGGCAAATGGATGATCTCACGTGGGCAACATAACACCTCTTTGTTCAAAGGAAAATTTGGAATATGTTTTTGGTTTGGATTATTTTTTTACACCATGTTTTTGACTCCACACAAGACTTTAAACTAGTATAATATCAACTAATTAATCACCCTTAGATCTTAAACTGACAAGGTTGCTTGGTATTATTGGAATCTGTCAATATACATCATTTGAGAGGATTTAAATTGTTCATCTAAAAGTAAATGTGAATTATATAGTAGGGGTTTTACACCCCCTTTTCTCAAATGATAGTACTATGACATGGACCTTGAGGTGCAGCTTGCACCAATAATACTTATATGACAAGTGGGGATTTGTCTAAGATCTAACAATTTTTTGAATGATCTAGGGGAATCAATTGCATAATGATTTTCATGCCAAACAATGCAAAAGAAAAGCATAAATTTTGGTTATGTATCACTTGGCTTGTTACAAAAAGGTCTATTTCATTTTTCAACCACTACATCCTATTATTCATTTAGTGTAGTGTGATGTCTAAAGTGCCACTATGTCCCGTGTGCAACTCCAAAGGAGCCAAATGAAGTCACTGCTGGGAGATGAAACCCTAGGTCAAAACTTCCCTAAAGAACTTATAGGAGGTGATGAAGTCCCCCTTATAAGAAAATATTCATAAAAATAAAGATATCATGAAAATAGAAAGACTTTAGTGTCATTTTCAAGGTCAGTCAAACATTGATGAGTTTTTGGGGAGTGCTTTAGACAACTTTCTTTCTAAGCTTTGGACTAGGCTATTTGTAATAGGAATGGAACTTTTAATTCCAAGGGTTCCCTAAAGAGGAAAAAAGGAATAGCATACACGCAAATTCCCTCTTCTTTCCAAATAAAAATTAGATCAAATAATTATTTAATACAAAAATGAAAAGTGTGTTCAATTTTAAGCCCAAAAGAAAGATTTGGTGGTGTTGATTTGACCCCTTGGTCTTAGTTGTAACTTTCAAAACTAATGATAAAAACACTTATTTAAGCACCAAAATAATTTTCCTAATTCATTTTAAGATCATTTAAAATGTGGTATAAAACATGATTTATCAAATTTGAAATCCATTGGTTACTTATATACCCTTAAGGCATCACCCCAAAAACAAATATGTTAGATTAGAAACATTTTAAATATATTTTCTAAATTTTGTAAAAAATATATGAAACTTGAAGCTAAAATAATTCCAAATTCTTAAAATTTAGGAGAAAACATGTGGTTTTAAAAAAAATCATCCAAAATGGAGTTCATATGACCCTAAACCAAGCATTTTAAAATAGCTCTCAGGTTTGTGTTTTTAAGAAAACATAGTGACTGATGTTGGTTATATAACTTATGTTAGTTACACTTAATAACTAATGACTATTATCTAACCAACATTAGTTACACAAATAGTGATTAATGATGCCTATCCCAACCAATGATGGTTTTAATAACCGATGTCAGTTACTGTGTAAACCTGTGGTAAATAAAAATGGTAAAACAAAGTTAAAAAATCAATTTTCAAGAGTTTTAATTATCTAAATAGATATTTTAAAGATGAAAAATGATATTCTTCATGTGTGGGATTCTCCTAGTCCCACTAGGTGTGCCATTATGTGATATACGAATTTTACTCAAGAGAGGATGGTTAGTATGGTGTTAGTTCCAAAATTAAAAAAAAAATGAAACAAACACACTAATAGCACAACATCTCTAGGCCTAGACACTAGGGAGAGCTTAGTTAACAAAATCAAATGACAAGCACAACTAAAAATCAAAGGATCAAATACAAGAGTTCTTTCACCTTCCTTAGATGCTCCAAATGCCTTTGTGGTAGTGGCTTACTCAGCTTGTGCTCATGAAGTCCTTAGTAATGGAAGCTTGGCTACCTCCATCTCTCCTTGGCACCTTTGGCTTGTGGCTTGGCTTAGCTTGGAATCAATTTGGCATGGTAACACTATTTTCATGAAGCTTTTGGAACCAATCTTGCATTATAACGTTTCATAAATTAAGCTTAGAAATGATGTTGTGAGGCCTCCTATTTATATATTTTTAGATTTGATCAGAATCAAGCTCAACCATCCATATCAATATTGAGATGTGTGGTTGAGGATTAATTCAATTTTTGGAATTAAGTTTATAATTATCCTCATCATGACATTGGAAGAAGGGGAAATTATGAGGCATGGAGGGTATGAATCATGATATTTGTGGCATTTATGGCCTAGGGATGTCTTCTCAAGAAATGAGGTCACTTGATGATGTAGATATTCAATATTCATTGCCACAAATAAGTTTTCAACAAGTTTCCATGTAATTCTTGATTAAGCCTTGATTTGAGTTAATTATCTCTTAAGTATGATTAAGCACTTTATGCAAAAACTACTCAAATTAATTAGAATTAGAAGGTAATGTCAGATGTATTGGATTTGTATTCCTATTTAGGGTGTTACCAACAACAAATAACAAAGGCACACATCTTGTGTAGAAGATTTAATAGGAAAGAGCAGTCTAGAGCATGTGGGTGCAAAATTAGCATTTTGACTTGAAATAAATTGGTCAAAGTTAGATGGCCCATAAATTACATGTCCCCATTTAGGGATACCCTAGCCAAAATTGGCACTTGAATATGTTAGTTTTACATCATTTATCATGTTTTAGTGTTTTTAGGTCAAATTGTGCATTTTGAATGGAAATTGGTCAAAACCCTGATTAGAGGTTATCGGTGGCTAGTTTTAGGTATCTACACACCTTGGAGATGAAATCGAAGTAGGTAGGCCTCAGGAAGACAAATTTTTAATGTTTTTTAATATAAAGTGATTTAGTAGTGTGCGAAAAAAATAAAAATAGTGTAATAAAAATGGTAATTTTTAAAAATCACTTATTTAAGCTATGCAAATTACTTTAAGCATTCAAACAACTCAAAAAGAAAGGTGAATTAATTAAAATAAAATATGGATTAATTCCTTGATTAAGAATAGTAAAAGGTTAGTTCAAGTGACACTGTATATAAATAGTACAAAATAGAGTCAACTAGGTCGATGTTGTTTTGCATAAGCAAGGTTTATAAGAACATAATTGAATAGGTCAACTTTATCTTCTAGTTAGAAGATAGACTATAAAATTGTGTCGAATAGGTCAACCTAATTAGCTGTGTGGCTATAGTTTTATAGACTACAAAATTATGAAAAATAGTACTAAAAGAATAACTAAAATGACAAAGAGAGAAAGGAAGGAAACTTGGTGGGCTTGAAGACATTTTTAGATTATAAATCTTTATATCATGATGCTCAATTTTATTTCAAAATTAGGCCAACTAGGTTGGCTAGTTTGACCAAGTTTGTAAAACTCTATATGCTAAAAAAGAGATAATGAAACTATGTTTGTAAACCTATATGTTGATAGAAGATAATAATATATAGATTTGATTAGTTCAAATATGTATGCTAATTTGGAGTTGAAGAAGAATACTATGTCAAACTACTTGATATAATAGCCTATAATTGAAAAAGACCTATATGGACAAAATAAAATCATTTTTAGGTGATTGTGTGTTAAACTTGTACATAGAAAGTTAGAACTATATCGATTGGTTTAATACACTATTGAAAATATATAAAAATATAATATGATGACAAAAATTATGGTTTGAAATAAAAATTTGAAGGGTTAGATTCACATCAGGCTCACTAAAATGTATACAAATATAAATGCAACTAGCTATAAATCAATCTTAGCTTAGAGAAGACAAATCCTACTTACAATTGTAATTATTGATATATTAGATATTCAGGGTCATGACTAAGATGTATCTAATAGACCTAGCCAAGGGATATCTTACCATAATAATATCACTAAGGAAGGTTCCAAAGCCTCTAGTCAAGAAAAAATATGTAATAACCCTAACTAAGTCCTATGTTTTCATATTCACAAAGTAAGTAAATGACATGGAAAGTAAAATATAATATAGTGCTCACCAAATCTTGTGGCACAAAATAGGGGTAATAAATGTAAAATTAAACATGTATATAATATATATACTCATTTCAATGTATACAAAATCCTAATGTATGAGATAGAAGTACAAATGCAAAATATCTCCCTTGGACAAAGGTGCTTCACAAGAAGTTATTTTGGTATGTAAATATAACAAGGATAAGTCATCTCTAGGATACACAATTTCTCTATACATCTAAAAGACTTCTTCACAAGACAATATCTGTATTTCCATAGAAAGTTTGAAACCCTATGCTATGATCTTAAAGTAGAATGGTGGATAACCAAATGTGCAATATAATATTCTTATTCTTCTCTTCTCTTTTAAATGATAAAATGGATGTGTAAATATAGCTAATTATAACCCTAGACCTTTCTAAAATATTATCCAAGAAGGTCGTCCTAATCACCATTATTTTTATTGAAAAAATAAAATTAGCTCTTGGTCTAGGTTAACCTGGGGATGACCTAGACCCTAAAAGATTTTTATCAATTAGAGTGCAGGGTCGATGGGGATGATAGTGTAACATAAATTATTAAAAAGGGTTTTATCCTAGGGAAGGGATAATGAGAGCATAAAATGACTAGAGGAGGGTGAAAAAGAGGAGGCAAAGATTAGGGGAGTGTTTCTAGGAGATGGTTATGTAGATATAAAGTGGTAATAAAGGGATAAAAATCTTGATAAGTATCAATGGTTTGCACACCCATTTATCGGTGTACCCCTTAGGCTATGTACTCAAATATATTGAGACTCGATAGGTTCTTGTAAGAGAGAAAGCATCAGTAATTGATAATGTTTGAAAATATTATGTGTATATAGATAGAAGTTAGTTTGAGTGTCAAAAATTAGATTCTAGTGTCAAAACCCCTCCTAGATAGTATCACCATAACTGGATAGTAGTGTCATTATCAAAAATATGGTAGTAGTGTCCTAATATTAGTGGTATTGTCCTCTATGTAGGACTATCTTGAGCTTCTAGGTGTACCTATGTCTAGATATTTGGGGTCTATTCCTACATGCATACATCTTGAATTCTTATATTTTTCTTGTTATGATCGAGTTTTTGATAAAACCCTAATCCTTCATGTAGATAATGCATCCACTTTATATGATATAAAAGTGTGTTTGTTAGTAGGGTAGACTAGACATCCTCAACACTATCGATGTAAAGATATTTTCCTACATACCAATAATCTGAGGGATCATGCCTAATCTAGTTCTTCCCATCTAAGTGATGGGGCAAGTTTAAGTGAAGTTAGTATGATAGTTTACTTGAGTTACTTGAATTCTTTTAAGACTAGAAATCTAGGTAATCTAAGCTTAGGAGCATTTTAGATGATAGTATACATAATTAAGGTAGAGTAGGGATTGATAACCTTAATTATGCACAAATTACTCTAATTTTAAATGTGTTTTTTGTATCTAATTTCCATCTAGTACTTAGACAGATAAAAGTCATGTATGTATAGTATTTTGATGCTTGTGTAGGTGACAAAAGTTGTCTAGGCCAACCCTAGAAGGTTTTAGTTTGGAAAATATATTTTTTGGGGGAAAATAAATGTAAAGGACATTAGTACCATTTTTGAGACACTAGCACCATGTGTCACAAGTGTCTTTATTATGTCACTAGTGTCCAACTGATAGAACACTTGGCATGAAGAGCTAAGATCAATAAATAAGGGTTTGAGACTACTTTAGAGTTTACTAGGGATGCTTTTGGCCTATATAAAGGCTAAATAAATATGACAATAGGCTCTAAAATAGGTCTATGTCTAAGTTAGGGATAATTAGTCTCATCTATCACTCAAAAACCATTTTTAGGTGATTATATTTTACGCCCTTTACTCTATAAATGTAGCCGAGTCCAATGTCTAAGATAAAGGAAAAAGAAACATATCTAGACATACCTAAAAGGTGGAACTCGTGAAGTTGGGTAGAGTATGTGAATCTGGGTCTGAGTATGTGAAATGTGCTCTAATAAATATCTTACAAGTAAAACATGCATAAATTAATCCTTAAGAGATATCAAAATAAAAATACTAAATTGATTAAAGAAGTAAAACTAAGTAAAGAGATAGGAAAGAGGAAAGGAATGAATACACATCACTAGGTATATGAACTAATGCATAACCCTAGTGACTATAGACACCTAAAACTAGACACAACTGGCTTTCAACTAGACTTTAGACTGATTCCTACCAACCATTACAAATTAAGTCTAGGAATCATTGAACATCTAATATTTTTTTGTGCATCAACCATTAAAGATTTGAATCATGTTGAGATATCCCTAATTAGGTTATTTTATCATATGGAATAAAAAACCTCTTATAGATTCATCCCTAGTTACTCTATGACATCACAACAGTCAATTTGGCCTATGGACATATTAAGTGGGGCACTTGCACACTTAAATCAAATCATGGAAATGATAAAAGGATAATCAAAATTAATTAATAAACTAAATGAAATCAAATGCCTAGTTGGATTATCCATTTTAAATTAATGAATATCTAAAAAAGGAAATTAAAATTTTCAAATTATCTTAGCCTTTCATCATTGCCTTTACAATCAAGCTCTTTGAAAATATCTTAAAATATTTATTTTGGAGAGTCATGCCTAGTAATTTTAAATAATAATTGCTTGAAAACTATTAACTCTAAAGGGGTTATATTTGACTCACCTAGGTTAGGTTTGGATCCATTGTAATCCTTAACTCAACCCTAACTCACTTTGGGTGAGAGTTAATCTCTAACCTTATAAATACAAGGCCATGCCAATTGAATTCTAAGATATCATAAGCCAAGTTATAATGCTAATTTAGAGAGAGAAAATATTTTCAAGTAGTGTTATAATTCCAAAATATTGAGCCAAAGAAATATCAAGCCACAGAGAATCCATATGGTGCCAAGGAAAGAAGGAGCCAACAAGCTTCATTTACCAAAGACTTTTTGATGAACAAACTGAGAAAGCCACTCAACATAGCATTTGGATCTCCCAAAGAAGGAAAATAATTTGTGTATTTTATGTTTTAGTTGTGCTCTCATCTAGATTTTGTTACTAATCTCTCCCTATGTTCTAGGTTAGGAGTGTAAGTGTTAGTGTGTTTTTATTTGAGTTTTGTTGCTTAAACTAACACTATACTAACCTCCCTTCTTGGATTCTTATGATCACAAATGGCACACCTAGTGGGACCCTATGGATCATTCCATAAAAGTAAGGAGACTAATATACAACCTTCATTTTTGCTAATGGATGTTTGATAATCTTCAAAATTCAAGTTTTACCTTTGATTTTCACGTATTCTATTTTTTAGTGACATAGTTTACATAGAGATGAATAATGACCCTACCAAAACATATGTTGATCCTATTAAAATTGATGTTGATCCACCAAGTACCAACATTGAACCCTATGTATAAAATAGAGCATGGTGGAAACATGTTTAACAATTTTTACTTATGTTTTGTGGTTTATGTTTTACATCTAAGAGCTTTAGTATTGTTAGACTGACTATTTGCCTATAAGATCTTATGATAAATGTTGATTTTGATCATGTTTCAATAACAATATTTTTGTTAAATCCATATTATGATTTTTTTTGTTTTGAAGGAAATTAACATTGATCTGATTTGATTGACATCAATCCCTTTAAACTGACTGATACCTATCTTAGTGAATCGACATCGATCCCTACGTAGATCGATGTCAATCCCTAAGAAAAAAATAGAGAAACCTAAGAGTTCATTTTGAAAAATTATTTTCTCATTCACATTTGGGCTTCTAAGTAGGCAAAAAACCTATAACAATTGTGGGTCTTAAGGTGAAAAATATCAAGTTGGAACATTCACTTTATCTTTGGTGTTTAAAACAAACCTAGTTCATTTTCATGCCTTAGACATTTTCAAAGTTTTTTCAAGTTTTTAAGTAATGAGAAGGGGCTAAATTTCATAAACATGTCACTTTGGTGCAATAAAATCAATGATCACACTTAAATACATACTCTTAAGAGTGTTTTTTTTTATGCTTATTCTTTCAATGTTATTTATTTTTGTAAAATGATTTATGTGTGTATGTTATCCCATCGTCCCCTTTAGGGAACTCAAGTGACCAAAAGAGATCTATATTTTCCTTGGATTCTTTAGTCCAAAGCATGAAAATAAATTCATTAGGGCCCTCTTCAAATCCATATTTTTAGGGTGATCCAAATGCAACCCTAAAGTCTTTTCACTTGTCTTTTATTTTCATGTATTTGAGATTGTGAGCTAGAGTTCATCGCCTCCTCATAGGTTCTCTAGGGAATAATTGACCTAGGATTTCATCTCCCAACATAATTTAAACCCCACTCCATGGTGGGGTATATAAATTGATTTTGACTTACTGGGATGCTTATTTGATCTATTAAACAATATCTATTAGTAATATACTACCTCAAACCTTAGGGGAAACTCAGACATCACACTACACTGAGCAAATGATGAATGTAGTGGTTGTGAAAAGGATAAGACCTTTTAAATATAATTTAGTTGATTAATATCCAAATTATGTGATCATCTATTATGTTATCCATACTTTGGACCATCTATAAATATATGAAAATTGATAGATTAGAATAACCCCACTTACCACAGACATATTATTTTGGCAAGGTGAGTAGCTCAAAGTTCCATGTCATAATACAAACTCTTGGGAGAAGAGGGGGCCTAAAAACCCTACTTTTCATGAAATTTTATTTTTATATTAACACTTGAAATCCTCCCAAGAGTGAGTATATTGATGTAATTTTATATTATTATGCAACCTTGTCAGTTTTAGGATCTAAGACGTTATACTTAGGTGTTTATGTCATTTTATCTTTTATTACATGGTTTTGAGTCTAAATTATTGGTTTTTTATTCCATGTCAAAACAAGTCTTGTTTATATATCACTCTTTTGTTTGAGAAGGTGTTACACTACCCATTTGACACCATACCTTTGCCTTAGTCTTTTGTCAAATCTTATTTGTGTGTGTCACTTGATTGGAAAGGGTAACATTATGCTGCCCAATTCATTTCAAAACTTTTTTGCCTTGGAGTCTTGAAACAAAACATTTTCCATATCTTTATAGCATGATAGCATCATTACACTACTTGAATCATTTCATATTCCTATTCTAGATTTGAAACTGCATGTATCTTTTGCATCTTTACCTAGTACCATTATGTTGTTCCATTTTTTCTAGCTTGTTGTTTCTTTTAAGAAGCTTAGTTTTCTATATTGAGTTAAAAATTAACCTTGGCAATTTTAAATCCAAACATTGATTCATTTTTGTGTATGCCTTTTGTAATTTTGGCCTATACATAGATCTTTCTCTTTTGTGTTGTGTAACTTAGGTTAATTATTTACCCAATTTGAAAAATATGATTTGTGCCTTTATTCAAGAGAAATAGTCTATCTCCATATACCTTTTGTTTCATGCCTTATACAAATTGACCAAGTTCATGTCTAAATTTTAATGCCTATTTTACACCAAAGTGTTTCATATTTTTTAGATTAAATCTCTCAACTCCTTTTGTTTTAAATCTAGATTTTGTGCCTTTTCCAAAAGAACTAACACCTACCTATTTGAGCCTAGATTTTATGTCATTTTTATCTGAAAGACCTATCAAATTTTGCTTTCTTAGATTAAACTTTTTTGGAACACTTTGTAGCTATAACTTGGCATTAAAATTTTAGTTCATATACTTGACCTTTTATTTGAGACATTTAACATTAGACATTTGACATTAGACTATTTTCTACCAAATTTTAGCATAGACCTTTTTAGAGATACAACTCCATCCTTTGACAAAGTTAGACAAATTTTGAACCATTTATCCTTTGGAAATTTTTTTATAGAGTTTATATAACTTAAATCCTTTATCATAAAACATTCATCATTTATTTGAATATGTCTCACTATACTAGTATTGGAGACATGTACAATCCAAGATATGGTAATGTGGTCAAGTAAGATGATTTTGTTCAATGCCCCTATGGTGATGATGTAGTTTATGATATGGATCCCTATCCACATTACAACACTCAATTAGGGGAACAAGGTTAAGATCCTCTAGCTCACTATTTGATCAAAATGCCTCCATACTTAGAGTAGGACCAAGAATAAATAGCATAGTACCTAGCTAACATACCTTTGGTTGTAGACTAAGTTTAACAAAAAATGTACTATGTTATGATACCATCAACATATGACCCTTATTTTTTTATCATCACTTGATTGTAAATAAGGATGAATTTTTAATCAAAGTCTCAGTAGTAGGGGCTAAGTTTCTAGCAGACTTCCCTCATGAAAATTTTCCAAGTCTAGTTAGAGGTCTTACAACATGGCTTATAATTAAACCAATGAACATGCCTCTTCTATAAATACTCAAGCTCTAGTTCTAATGTCATATTAAGATCCACATATGCTTGTCATAATAAAGAGCCTCATGGAGGACCATTTTATATAGATGCAGATAGTATACCAAACCTATTTGAACTTAGTATGCAATTTTAATAACATGACCATGTCAAATGCTCCACTTATTAAGCTCACTCTTTCAACATGAGTCTTAATCAAATTGATAAGCCAAGACACTTTGGGTATATATTTATTCATGCAAATCACTTCTATTGGAGACATGTTTAATTCCATAGCTATCAAATAAGTGTCTATTACTTCTATGTAGATGAATGTGCTAGACATAGTTGATAACATGCAAGTGTTGTCCAATCTAGACCAAAGTGGTTTAGTTTCATAAATAACTAGTAAACAAGAAAACATGCCTTTAGTTAACACCATGATTGGTTCATAATATCAAGGGGAAGGAACTTATACCTCCCAACCAAAATAAACTACCTCTAATATTCAACCAGCTACTTCTTCAATTACACAACTATAAGGATTAAGTAGCCAAGCTCAAACTAGTGCCTTACCTAAACATAATGTGATCAATGTTACTCCACCATAATAGGTGATGACTAACATTCCACAATAATAGGCATAATCTAGTATACTAATGTAATAGAGGAAAAACATTCCTCTACCTCAGCAGGGGGTAACCAATGTTCTACATTGTAAGGTAATGACTAATGTACCTCTTAAGTCTTAGGCCAACATACTATTCTAATCATAGATGATGTCTAATAAAAAGTGTATGTCTATTTTTTAGTGATAAATGTCAAACATTCAACAAGCATCTATGTCACAATAGGGGTTCACACAACCAAGAGGTTATATGATTTTATAAGTATTGATTAGGTAAAATTGCCTTTTGTTCCAATTGTGCCATAAATTCAATGACCAAGTCTTGGTTCAAAATTTTCCCTTATTTAACACGGATAATTAGTCATAAAAAATTCCTATTTAGCCTCAGTAGGCATATTAAGTCACCTAGAGTTGTATCCTTCCATCTCAACTATGATTCCCCCAAAACTAGGCCTATATACTGAATCTAAACTAGAATATTACATTGTAATACATTTAATTCCAATAATCAGATCCTAGTCCATGTATACATATTCCTAGTCAATTCCCTAGCCAAACCAATATTACACAACAAACCATACCTCCATTATACCTTGGTCAAAGTAATCCACTTTTGAAACTACCCAACCTCCACCTCAAACCAATGTTCCCTCTAGTTTATTGACACAAGAACTATAGAAAATGAAGGATGAAATTTCTACCATCCAAGCTGGGAAATATACCAAGAAGTTTAAGTCAGATGATTTATGTTCCTACCCATTCAACATGGAGTACTTTCAAATACCATTTCCTCTAGGGTAAGAACCTAAAGTTTGACAAGTAGAAGGGTAAAGGAGACCCCAAGGCCCATCTAACCAAATTCATTTTTGCTTGCTAGCTAGTGGCCTACAATGACATATACCTCCTAATTTTATTTCCATGGATTCTAGTAGGACAAGATCTGGAGTGGATCCTAAAATTTCCAAAAAACTTAGTATCTGATTTTGATGATCTTTCAGACAAGTCTACATAGTATTTCTCCTATGATCTCTAACATGAGATTTTGTTGGTAGATTTGACTCAATCTAAATATAAGGTCGATGAAATTTTCACAAGCTATCTATAGAAATGGAGATCTTTTTCTAGTTGTTTCACCCACAGTTTACCAAATAAGCATTTAGTTGTTGTGTTCATCAAAAATTTACATAGTGAGATATATTACCATCTGGAGCAATAGTGTGTTCATACCTTCAAGTAAATCATTGAGATAGGTTTATTAATAAAAATATCCCTTATTAACAAAGGGATTATCAATCTTACCTAATAAAATCAAAACCAAGGAAATGGCCAAAATCAAAACCATAACCAAGTCCAAGCACAAGCATTGCAACTAACCCAAGCCAATAATTATGAAAAATCCATGTTATTTAATTGAATTAAGAATATTTTTGGGAATGGATTAAATGAGTCATGACATGTGCAAATGGTGCAAACACCATACGCTCAACCTTCACCAAAAATTTAAATCACTCCTCACCAACAACCTATTTAATAAGTACAACCTTTGTAGTAATCTAGACCAATGCAACAAACACAACAAACTTTTCCCTTGCAAACCCCTCCTCCTCCAAGGAGAATGCCTACTCTTCATATATTTAGTGACCTTGGAGAGCCCATTGAATCTATGATTCACAAATTAGTCACTACTAATCTGATTAGTTGGTCTATTCTAAAACACTATCTTGAAGGAATTTATTATTTAGATTGGTATAGAAAAAAGAATTCTATGACTACCATCAGGTTAATGGACATAATTTACACCATTGTGTGAAAATCAAACATCTTATTCAAAATATGTTGGAAAATGAGGAGATAACATTAGATAATTGATCTTATACATCTAATTAGAAATTGGGTATCAAAACCCTTTTCTAAAACATACCAATAACAACAACCAACAATAATAAAGGCTGAAATAATAATAATAATAGTATCAACCATCGAGGCAACAATAGTAATATCAACAACAATAACTACAACAACATCAACCAAATGGATGGAATGAAAGCTATAATTATGCCAATAATAACCAATAGACTTACTATGTATTTGTACATGACTAGAATAAATTTTTAGACCATATTGTAGGTGGTTGTATTTCTACCATTTCTATCAATCCAAGACCAAGTAACAACCAAACTAGACCATTGCTAACTAATTCCAACTAGCCATGCTAGTGATCCTTTTTTGACCTAGGACCACATATAGGTATACTAGAAAGTAGGTATTTCTAATTTTGGACCTTATATCGATAACTCAACATTACCTTGTGACCACATATAAGTGCACTGACAATTGAGACATATCTTATCTAGTCCCCCTCCATCATTATTTTATAACAATAATGGTCATGTATCTAATCCCAATTATGAAATCACAACTCAATGATCAAAGATTACCATCTAGTCCCATAGCCATCTACCACTACACCCATCCATCCCACTATTTTGGCTAGGAAGAAGCCATTTACAACTATAAAATACAAGATGTTTCATATTATGGAATAATTTTAGAAGATGCCCACTCAAATTTCCATTCTAGATTTGTTATGTACATTTCCCATACACAAGAACATCATGACATAGTTCCTAATCCAATAGAAGGTTCCTAAAGACATAAGTCTAGACAAATTCTAAGCTTTGGTTGGACATCTAGCCCTAGACCAATAGTTATCCTTCAACTAAACTGATATGTCATCCCTTGACCCTCTTCATAATAATCCATTATGCATCAAAGTTGTCATCTGTTAAACCTTGATTTGTTATACAATTTACTTTTGGGTAGACCTTGGGTACACGATATTCATGCAATCCCTTCAACATTGCATCATTATATCAATTTCTCCCATTCAGGCATTGAGGTCACTATTCTTAGAGATGTATATCCCTTTGAACATTGTAAACATTTGGAGGCTGAGTATGAAAGCTATTACTACCATTTTGGCTTAAATAGGGTTCCCAAAAAGGATAAGGGGAAATAAATACATGTTGATTTACTAGAGGCCAATTTCATTGACCTAAATGCCCTTGATTCATCTTCCCACATGCCACCTCTTAAAATGTCCAATCATTTTACCATCACAAACAATGGCCTAAGATAATATTTGACCCATGATACAAACCACATTTCCAAGCTTCCATAGAACCCCAAGTCTTATGAAAGACCTAAATTCAAGCCACCTTGTATGGAATGGAAATAAAAGGGCAAAGGCAAATTGCATAGTTTAGCTCCTATCAATTTCACACTAGCCATTGGCCAAGAACAACACCCACTTGGATATGATGAATCTTGGTTATATAATAATAACTTGGCTGATTTCTATAATAATTTCAAATACCACATTCCTAATGGAATCATGGAAAATCATGCCTATCCAAGAAGAGGTCTTAGATCAAATCAATAGGGAATTCTTGAGCCAATATCCTTGACTTGGTATAAAATAACCTATGGTCTTAGATTTAAACCACCTGGGGGTGACCCCACATGTCCTATTCATGTTTCAATGATGTCAATAACAAAGTAGAGTTTGATTATATCTCTTATAAAGACCTAGAAGATACCAATCTATTTGACACTCATGCCATTTGTACCCTTAGACTAGTTATCTATTATCCACTTCCTCTATATCACCCTTAAATTATAGCCTAAGACCAACAAGAATCCATATTTCCTATAGACAAGTTTGAGAATAATGAGGCCTTTTACAATTTTCTAGGCCTATGAGACAATGTTCTATTGGGAGACCATAAACAAGGGTTCTTAATCAAACTAGATCTTGCAGTCTATTTTAAAGAATGGGTGAACACCGTTATCCATAAACAATTAAATAATATTTAGGTACCAAAGTGAAAACCTCTTTGAGGCACTTTTGGACTAGGGTAAAAGTAAAGAGAAATACCAATCTTCTGGTGAAAACTTGTTTTAGGTGCCATTAGATGGGATTGTTCAACCTTCTTCAAATATAGCTCAGGAGACCAAAAATGATTAACTTGCTTATGGATCTAAGTTTGGTTCCATAAAATAAGATGTCTTCTATCACATCATTCAAGAGTTTCTAATAGTGTTTGTCACATGACCATAATTACTATTGGGATAATCTAATTTATCTTGCGTATGATAACTTGAAGAGCCAGTCCAAATAGAGGATTTTACCATTGCAAGCCAATTCCAATCATTGTCAACTATTTTGTAATATGGTTCAACTCTTCTTATGGATGATATTACAAAAGTCAACATCGAGACTCTAGACAACCCAAAATATATCAAACTAGGTGCATCCCTCACTAAGGAGGAACATGAAATCTTTATATCCCTTTTAAGGAAATTTGTTGACATATTTTCTTGGCCCTATTTTTACATGCTAGGTTTGGACCCCACCTTGATTGTACACCACCTTGTGGTACATCCTGATGCCAAACCTGTAAAATAAAAACTATGAAAAATGCATCCTCATATTGTTGTATTAGTAAAGAAAGAGCTGTAAAAACTCTTAGAAGTGAGATGTGTTTGATTGATCAACTATTCAAAGTAGATCTAGAATGTTGTACTAGTCAATAATAAGCCTAAAAGAATCAGAATTTGCACTGATTTGATAGATATAAACATTACCTACCCTAAAGATGACTTTCCTCTACCAAACATTGACATGATAATTGATTCCATATCTAAATACAAAATGCTTTCATTGATGGATGGATTCTTAGGATACAACTAGATCTAAATTTCACTAGAAGACCAACACAAAACATCATTTACCACTCCATGGGTAACATTTTATTACCAAGTTATGCATTTTGGCTTCAAAAATGTTGGGGAAACATACCAAAGAGCCATGACTATCATTTTTCATGATATTATGTATGACATTATTTAGGACTACATCAAAAAAATATTTGATAAATCAAAGACCAGGGCCGATCATCTAACAACACTATGATGAATATTTGAGAGAATGCATGAATATAATGTCAGAATCAATCCTAAGAAGTACATTTTTGGAGTTAGTTTAGGTAGATTATCTAGATTCATCATGTCTTGTAGAGGCATTAAATTTAATCCAGCCAAAGTAAAAGCCATTATAGAGATGTTACCACCTTCTAATTTGAAATAACTCCATATTTTGTAGGACAAGATTCAGTCTATTAGAGATTTAATTTATTAGTTAGCCAACAAATTCCATTCATTTACTACTAAAGAAAGGTGTCACATTTCATTGGGATAATGAATGCTAGAAATCCTACCATCACCTCAAAGACTATCTTGTAAATCCACCTATTTTGTTACCTCATATGGTAGGAAAGTCATTCTTACTATATCTCTCTACCAAAGGCAAATCCATGGGGTTATTTCTAGTTCAACATGATGATAATGTAAAATAGCATGTCATTTAATATCTAAGTCATACATTGGTCATGTATGATCATTATTATATTCCCATCAAAAAAACATGTTTAGATATGGTCTTCATAGTTTAGAAACTATGACACTGCATGTTAAATAACAAGACCATGATTATTTCCAAAGTAGATCCACTCAAGTATTTAATATCTAAGATATCTTTACAAGGTTGTATGGCCAAGTGGATCAAATTACTAAATCACCTCTTATAGATATAAAATTTCTAACATTCCAATTCCCAAATAAGTCCATTAGGGTCATCATTGAAACATGTCTTGAGGTGTAGCACTGGAAGCTGTGTTTTGATGGATAATTCATAGCATATGGATTGGGGGCAAGATTTTTTTTATTACACCATAGGGGGAGCTTATCCCTAAATCATTTTAAATTAGCTTTCCTTGTGTTTTAGTGAATTTTAACTTATATTTTAACAAGGGGAAAGAAGAAACTAAATATGGTTATGGTTGAAAAACATATTTGGTTGTGTGCATATTCAATCAAATGATTGTGAAGAAATCCTCCTTAGATTAGGAGGATGACCTAAAAATAAGACAACACTAAAGTAAATTTATTTGTTAAATAGGTAGCTGAGTGGATTGCTTAGCGCTAGCTAGATCTAGGAAAAAAGAGCTTCTTTTAGGGCTATCAATCCAAACATTTTAAAAAATTAAGTTTATAAAATAGAATAGAAAGTGCTTGCATCAATAATCAAAAGGTACTAAAAATGAACACAAGAAATTCTTTCTAATGAAATAGACTAAAAATGACTAGATTAGTGATAAGCAAAATAATATTAGTGATAGGTGGTTGGGGTTAGCTTCAAAAAATTAGAAAGGGGTCTATTAATGGGTAGGGACATAGAAAATCAAGTTTGATTTGGGGTAGGTAGGTGAAAATAGATTGCAAAAATTTGTTTACCACCATGACTATTAGTAGTTGAAATGACCATCAGTGGTTAAGTTAAACATCAATGGTCAAGTTGACCATCGATGGTTGAAAAAACAATTGGTGGTTGAGGCAGCTATCAATGGTTACTATGTGTAGGTTTGGGTTGGTAAATGGCTGATTGATGGGATCACAAGGTCGATTCCTGAGAGATGTGTTGGTGTTGGGCTGAGTGAAAATGGAAAATAAATTAATTAAATATTAGAAAATAAACACTTATCTTATAGAAGGTCAATCTGTTGATTTCTTGAGGTAGTTGACTCATTGATAGATCCTGACATTATTTTAGTAGAGTAATGGTGCTTAACACTTTAGCAGAATAGTGGTGGTAAGTTGGCTCTCTAATGTGAAGGCTAGATCACTAGATTTTTGATGATGATTGACCTATAAAATAAAGGAACTCTAGATGCACAAGCTCTTGATAAAAATTGTAGATTATTTCACCTCCCTATTCCTCTCTTCTTATAGGCAAGGCAAGAGAGTTGCAACAAGATGTGAACTGAGCTTCTTAATTTTAACTCATCCATGCAATGGTTCACAAATGGATTTAGACAAGATATTTTTAGAAAAGCAAGGTGGATGGTTTGCATGTTAGGTGGGTAAGAATGTGCACCTTGACTATTGATAGTTAAGGTGACCATCGATGGTCATCCTAACCATCGATAGTTGAGGGTAAAGGGTCAAAAGTGAGTAGAGGCTAGGTTAAGCTAGTTTGGTCAAACATACTATGATTAGGCTTGATTAGGGTTCAAAGGGTCAGATTAGTCACAAGGGTATCCTAAGGTGGGCTAAGGGTTTTTTGACACTTAGAATCATGGTGTCTAGATTTTTGGTGTCTACATTTTGCCCCTTATTGTTATGGGGATTTGAATCAATAAGATGCAAAATAAAAATTGATTATTGGTCAAATGTCTGGTTTCCTTGAGTATGGGAGGAGGTGTTCCCCCTCAAACCTAAAATCAATGAGGTAAAGCAAAATCAGGATGGGTTTGATAAGGTGTGTAAAGGTGATGATTGTTGGGTGAATAATTTGTCAATCAACAAACTAGTGAGAAAAATAAGTCTCTTCAACCATAGCATAGGAAGATTGGTCAGCCAGGTGTGTAGGTTTACTACATCAATAGGGGAAAAATATCTCCTCTCATCAAGGGGAGGTTCCCTATGAATATGCAGGGGCTATATACTATATATATATATAAGCTGAAAATAACACTCAGGGGTAGAATAAATCATTCATCTCTTTTTTTTTAGAGATGATGCTCACAAATCAAAGGAGAAATCTTGGGTGATTGGTGAAGGTACTTCTCTTCTTTAAAAAGTAACTTTTAGCCAAGAGATAGATCCTTTCCTGGATAGTAGAAATCCTAGTGAAATGATAGAAAGCACTCCTCTTCTTTCAAAAGTGCTTGTTCTTGCAAACAACAAGAATCTTTTTGGTAGTGACAAGAAACTAGTAACACAAAATAGAGTAACCAACAATCTAAGATGTAGCACAAATTCTCCACCTTGACTACCCAAGAGTTAGATACGAAATACAATGAGGGCACAAAGTTGTCCCAAGGTCTTTTACATAGAAATAGAAAATAAACACACACTGAAGACAACTATGACAACACAGAGTCTGAAAGTAGCTAACTTTGAGACACCTTCTTGATTACTTCCACTAGTTCTACTTATTAGATTAAATATACAAGAATGCTTCTAGGAAATAGACATAAGAACAATATCCTAAATTAGCACAAGCTATAATATTACAAAGTCTACAAGTAACTTGCTTTCTCATTCAATCAAAGAAATATGAACAATAATCTGAGTTCAAAGTCTTAGTAATGCCTTTCAATTTGGGCAGAGTTTTGCTTTTGGTAAAGGGAAGATCCCATTTTAATTGATACAAGAGATTACATTATATAGAGGCCTAAGGGAAGTTTGGCACATTGTCTTATGGAATGACCCATGCTACGCATTAATGCCTTGGATGCATTCTTGGTTCTGTCAAGGAGGGCCATGCTAGAGCAGGGTAGTTGCCTTAATTGTGGCATGTTTATTCATCTCCAATGTCTTCTCCTAAGCCTAAGTCACTCATTCCATCACCTACTATCTGTGCATCTATCCATGTTGTTTTTATGCCAAAGGGGACAAACAGGCTGCACTTTCAATGTTTATAGGCCCAAAATACCTACCTGGTCAACTGTTTCACCTACTAGAAATAACTCCTGCTGAGAACCCCCTCTTTGTCTCTTCTTCCTTTTTTCCCTAGCCTTAGGGTATTTGAATGCATTGGGTCAACATTTTAAGCCTGTAAAGATCAACAGACACATTATTGTAGCAAATTTGACACTTATGGGTCTTTCATCTTTTGAAGGTTAACGACTAGTCAGTCATCTTAAATTTGACATTTGTGGGTCTGTCATTCTTCTTAGCAACTCCCTTGTGTCTTTCTTGCTTTCTATGGCCACTTTACATTGTGAAATAGGTGAGGGCATGTGGTAACTTCCATAGCTTCAAAATAATCTTATTGGAATAAGCTTTGAAACCTGTTAGAAAACTGAAACATGAATGCAGACACTTGTTGTGCTCCCCTGAGTTGGAACAGGACACATGGTGAGTTCCACTACTTTGAAACTTATTAGAGACTAAAATGTAGAATATGACACTTGGCAGCTTTTGCTACACTTTGAGACTTAATCTTTTCTAGAGGGAAATTGCCCTTTAGGGTCTTAAAAGACTATTTACTTTTTGAGTGTCGATTATCCCCTGTAAGGGTACCTACCCTTCGAGATCTCTCAGGTGGCCTTCGGGCTTCAATTTCTTCAGATAGGCTTGACCCCTTATTTCCTTCTGACAAAAAGTCAAAATGAATTCCTTAGCTTTATGTCTCTGTATTGAGAGTGCCCCGTCTTTGACATGTGGCATGCTTTACTACTTTGAACAAGTGACATGTGGCATCTTCTACCGAAATAGGCAAGGACACTTCATGGCATCCACCACTTTTTAGAAACATTTGAGAGTCCCACAGGAGATGGCATGTGGTGGCTTCCACTAAACTCTAGAAGCACTTATAGAAACATTTGAGACTCTTTTCAAATTCACACAGAAGATGATATGTGGTGGTATCCATTTACTTTAGCAAAAAAACTCGGGGCTCACCAGTCCTCACTCAAAAGTCATGAATGTCGACACTTTGAGGCTTTCAACAAGTTTTATAGGGACATGTGGCAACTTTCAAAGCTTCTTAGAAACAAATTACAAACTTTCCACTGTTTCCACTTGGCACTTTCCATGGGACTCTAAGAGGAGCTTATCAAAAGAAGGTTTTAAACTTATGGGAAGCTTAAGACATGGACACCGACACTTGTCATGATTTGCTAAGTTACAATGGGACATGTGGCTAGTTACACTACTTTGAAACTTTATTTGAAACTGTGTCCTAGAAGATGACTCTTGGCAGCTTCCATTCTCAAGCTTTTGTAACATTGTGGAAATCTTTGGGGCTCATTTGGGTTCCCTCAGATGATGACACTTGTTACATTCTACTTATTTTAGCCATTCACCTGGGGCCCACCACAGTCTTTACTTGATAATGAAACTAAAGGAAGATGTAGTGACCATTAACACTTGGTAGCCTCCATAGATCTCTGTAGATGACACATGACACATTCTACTATTTCAAGAAAAAGTCATTAAAACCTTCCACAGCTGCCACTTATTGCTTTTCATGGAACTCTACAAGGGATGCATGGCATGTTCTGCTGCTTTGAGATGTAAAACAAAATGTGTCTCGATAGATGACACTTGGTAGCTTCTGCTCATCCTTTTCTTTTGTGTGGGCCTTTGAACTGCTTGATTGAAACAAACCTTGAGAATTCACAAGTGCCAAAAACATGCTCTTTCAAAGGAATTTACCTATTGAAGCCATTGGACCCTTTGAATCTATTAATTTCAAGCATGTTGAGCTCATAGAAACATCTCTGTAGAGTCTGTAGATTTATGAAAAGCTTGAAAAATGAGGAATTTGAAAGCTCAGAACAAATTTTGAAAAGGGAAGAGACAATTTAGTCTGTGTAGGGCCAAAATAGTTCATATGTTGTCCCTAAAAATGACTGACATTTTTCAAGGACAACAGCTGGCTCTAGCTGGGGAACTTCCTTCAGTTTGAAACTTGAAACACAGCTAAGGGGAGTAGAAACCAAAATCTCCAGTGCCTTAAAGTATGTCACTAGGCTATGGAGTCATGCTACCCAAAAAGAAAGGCTCCAAAAAATGAAAATGAAAATCACAAAATAGAAATGAAAGACTATACAAATATACATATGTATAGGGGAACTCATCTGATACTTCATGAGTTAAAGTGCTTCAGATGCTACCCATTATAATGCAGAGAAAAGAGAGTGCCATATTGATACTTCAACAAGAAACTATTTTCACCATTGATCTGATGAATAGTAAAAGGGCCCCTCCATAGGGAATCAAACTTTCCATGCATCCCCTTTGGCTCTCTTCTCTTGTCCCACAATAGGACTTGATCTCCAATCTAGAAATCACGGTTCTTTGCTTTTTGGTCACAGAGCTTCTTCACTAGACCTTGATGGGTAGCAATTCAGTCTATGAATACAGTTCTCTACTCATCTACCTCATAAAGGCACATGATCCTCTTATCAAGGGAGCCTTCATATGTTTGGTCTTCAATTGCCTTAGGTAATTTCAATGCTGGTAATTCTAAGGTGATTGGTATCTCAGCATTGATACCATAAAGGAGTTGGAAAGGAGACATACCAATTACTCTCTTTGGTGTAGTTCTATCTACCCATAGAGCATCAACTAATGCTTTATGCCATGTCCTTTGGTTGTCATCCACTAGCTTCTTGATGATAGTCACCAGGTTCTTATTGCTTGATTCAGCCAATCCATTCCCTTGTGGAAAGTAATTAGAAGCATGGGAGAGTGTAATCCCATAGTAGAAATAGAATTGAGTAATCTCCTAGGAAGTGAAACAAGCTACATTATCAGTGACAATCTTGGTTGGGACCCCAAACTTGGAAATGATGTTCTCTTTGAGGAAATTGCATACTACTTCTGAAGTAGCATGTTTGGTTAGAACAGCTTCCACCCATTTGGTGAAGTAATCTATTGTTGTAAGGACATAATCATGTCTAGCACTTGAAGATGGGTTTATAGGTCCAATAAAATCAATTCCCCATTGTTGTAATGGCTCCTCTATGACCACTGGCTTGAGAGGTAGGGCGGCTATCCTAGGTCTTCCAACAAACTATAAGCATAGTTTGCATTCCCTGACCCACTTGTATGCATCCTGAAAGGGAGTTGGCCAGTAATACCTAGCTTGTAGGATCTTGTGAGTAGTCACAAGTGTAAAAAAATATCCTCCATAGGCTAAATTGTGGAAGGACTTCATAAGTTGGATTTGCTGCTCCTTGTCCATGTAGTAAAGGAACACTCCATCAAGGCTCCTCTTATATAGACCATTGTCCCAAAGGATGAAATTGGCAGCTTTTAACTTGATAGTCCTCCTTTCTTTATAGGATAGGTGAGTAGGACACTCACCATAAGTAAAGAAATGAGAAATACTCCAATACCACTCATTCATGGTGGAGACTAAGAGGACCGTTGGTGTCTCTTCCACCTTTGATTCTTCATGCTCTATTCCTTCTGGCTTGCTATCAGCAATTAATTGGCATAGCCCCTTTCCATGCACCAACTTTGTTAGCTTGATGACTAGATCAAAATCTTAGATCTTTTCAACCCAATTGCCTCTTTTCATCCCAAACTCCTACTGAGTTAGTATGGATTTGATCGTGGTGTCAGGAACTAAGACAATAGTGTGTGAATTCAAGATGTAGAAGTGGAAATGCTTCACTACCTTCACCATTGCATAAGCATGCTTCTCCATGTTTGAGTACTTCAGCTCATGAACTTTGAGGGGACAACTCATGAAGGAAATGGTGGATTGCATACCTTCTTTATTTTGTTAAACTAGAATTGTTGAAAGCGTATGTTCTGAAGCATAACTGTATATGGTGAACTCTTTGTTATAGTCTGGAAAAACTAGAATTAGAGTATGGGCAATGGTAGTCTTGATATCCTCAAATGCTGACATGACTTCTTCAGTCTAGCTAAAGGTGGCCTTTCCCTTCATCATGTTTAAAATGTGCCTAGTCTTCTCAAAAAACTTAGGGATGAACCTCCATAATAGATTTACCTTTCCAAAGAAAGAGTGAACAATAGTCTTACTTGTGGGCAAGGTAAGCTCTTGGATAGACTTGACTCTATCTAACTCATTCTTTATGCCTTATTTGGACACAATGTGTCTAAGAAGTTTTCCCTCATTACTCTAAAGAATGACTTCTTGGGGTTTAAGGAAATGCCATTCTAGCGGTAGCATTTTAGCACTTGTTGCAAATGGCGCACATGATTTGGGTGATGCTTAGAGAAGATGGTCAAATCATCAAGATAAACTATAATGAACTTACCCATCTCATCCTTGAAAGCAAGGTCCATTTCTCTTTGGAAGGTGGTGCCAGCATTTATCAAACCAAAATACATCTTTCTATATGCAAACATGCCCTAGGGTGTGGTGAAATCAGTCTTATGCTAGTCTGCCTCAATAATTTCAACCTGATTATACCCTGAGAAGCCATCTAGCATTGATAACATCTCCAAACCCATCATTATCTGAAGCACTTGATCCATGATTGGCAAAGGATAATTATCCTTCAAGGATACCTGATTTAAATTTCTAAAATCCACACAAAGGTGAATTTTGCCATTCTTCTTCCTTAAAGCCACTATGTTTACAATCCATGTGGAATGATGGATTGGGAAAATGATCCTAGCATTTAGCATTTTTTGTATCTTAGATAGAATAGTACCTGATATTTTTGGATTATACTACTTGGACTTTTGCCTGTAAGGTGTCAAATTAGCCTTGACAGAAATGTCAAGTCAAATTTCATCAGGCTTGAGTGACTTCAGGTCATCATAGGAGTATGCTAGGACATCCATGTATTGGTTGAGAAAAGTAGTGAACTTGACCATCTCCTCAGGGGTACAACATTTCCCAATGTTAACCATCTTGGGATCTCCCTTGGTTCCCAGATTTACTTAATCAAACTCCTGAGAGGAGATTGAATCTGTTTATTATTTTTTGATGAATCTATCATATTTTTCAAATATCTTTTCAAGGAAAACCAAGCCTCTGGGAATATTATTCCCTTTAAGTTACAAGAACTCCTCACCTATCTCTGTATTTGATTCAGGAGCTAGTTCACACTTTTGAGGTTTACTATCTTCAAAATGTAGTTTTTCAAAGCTATCTCTTTTCTCTAGGAAGGCAATGATTTGGTTGTCATTATTGAACACTTGCCAATGACTGGCATTATTAGGTACACTTGGTCTAAAGAACAGCTCAATAGTGTACTTGTTTCCTTTGAAATTTGGGTGGGGGACCAAGAGAGTAGCTGAAACAACTAGTGCATCAGCCTGATCATTAAAATCTTTGGGAACTATAGAGATGCTGAAAGCATCAAAGTTTTCAATTTGGTCCCAGACTAGATTATGATAGTGGCACAATCTCTCATTCTTGGTTTGGTATAGGTTTCTCACCTAGAAAACCACTAGTTTAGCATCTCCTTTGGCATGAAGGAGCTTGATGCCTTTGTCTCGACTAACCCTCAATCTAAGTAGCAGAGACTCATATTCAGTTGTGTTATTAGTGTTGTTGAACTGCAACTTATAGGATGAAGGAAAAATATCTCCTTGAGGAGATATCAACATAACCCTAGCTCCAAAACTGGTGGAGGAGTAGCTGCCATCAAATTCAAGAATCCATACCTCATTTGATACTAATTTTTTTTTGGATTCTTCTTCATTTGGAGGAGGAGATTCTTCCACACTTGCCTTGTGCTTCGCCAATTCTTCTATTGTTTTAGCTGAATGCATTTCTAGGTTGTCGCTTGCAATAACTTCATTATATGCCTCATGAACTTCATTCGTGGATAGAAAGTAGTTACCCATGTCCAAAGACTCGAATAGAATTTGAGCTTCAGGTGCTAAGGTCTAGGTAACCACATATTTTACTTCCTTCTCAAGGAGCAACTTCTTCATAACACTTTTGACTGGAATCTTTACCTCGGATAAGTCCATGCTCAATTCACCACCAACATCCCTACAAAAAATTTTCCCAAGAAGGATGCCATATGAAGCTAGGATGCCAACCACCAAGATAGCCATCTTGATTCTTTTGTTTAAAAAGGCTACAATTGCAAATTAGGCATCTTTAATTTGCCCTAGCAGTGGTACTTACTTGTTTTCCATGGAGAAGCATTTACCAAAAGTTTTGGTCAGTGTAAGGCCAAGGGATTCAACCACTCTGGCAGGCATAACATTGTCTGAAGCTCTAGAATCAATGATGCAATTATTCAGCTAATGACCATTTATCAGCAATGAGACATAAAAAGGTTCAGTCCTACCAGGAGCAGTAGGAGGGGTAATGACAAGATTGTTCTTGGTGGGTGCATTCTTGGGGGGATCGTGTGTCACTTTGAGAATTACTTGTTCAATAGGGAAGTTTTGGTTTTTAACACATTGAGCTAGTTTCTCTAATTGCTTAGGATGGGACTATAGAAATTTAAATTTAGACATTTGAATTTTGGTTTTATTTATATGTTCAATGATATCAAATGTTAGAAATAAACTAAGTACAGAGGATGGGAGTTCATCCTTTTGAGTTTTGGGAGGGGAGAACTAGACTACAAATTTGAAGTTGAAGGTGCAAAAATGTTTGGGGTACTTACCTCTCTAGCAGTCACCAAGTCCTTTGGCTAGAAGGGTAGAGTGGTCCCACATTTAGAAATTAAAACTATTGGTTGAGGTTTCCCCTCTATCTTCTCTTTATCAACTTGTTGAGCTGATTGATTCTTAGAACGGGTGCATATAGCATATGATCCCTAAGTTACATTTCCTTCACTTCTAGGTTTATCCTGATAATTTAGGAAATTGATATTGGAGTTGTTAGCTAATTCTTCTTCTTCCTTGGTGAAGAGATTAACGTCATCTTCAGGTCTCAACTCATGCTAGAATGAGAAATCTGATTCAGCTTCAAGATATCCAACTATTGAGTTAGTTGGAGGTGCTTCAATGGCAAGGTTATTCCTCTAAGGGGGAGGAAGACGATTGGCTTACACATAGTTCCTGGCAGCATGGCCTTGGTAGGACTAATTAGGGAATGTCCTCCTTGGTACATCTCTATATGAAGGAGCAGGCAACATCCCTTGTGCCATTTGTTTTTTGAGGGCTAGTAATTCATTTGCTAGCTTATGCACCATAGGATCAGTGGTGGTTGAAGGGGAGTATTCAGAGGAAGAAGAAAATTTACCTTTGTTTGGATCTCTCCTTATCTTTCCAACCAAGATAAGGTCATCTTCAACTTGAGTAGCCTTGAGGTCTATGTGGCTAGCACGTCTTAGCATAAAACTCACTTCAGGTAGCTGTGAGTTGATGAAGAAGCATTTGAGGTTTTCAGGTGTCAGCTGAGCAATAACAAGAATTTGGTTCCTCAATTTACCAAACTTTGCTATGAAATCCCTCATAGCTCATAAGTTTCCTTCTTCATTTGTGTTAGTTGGGCCAGTAATGCATGTCCATCTTTTGCAGGCTTGAATTTGGCCTCAAATTTGGCTTTAAGTGTGTCCCATTCAGTTACTGATCTAGCTTGCAGATGGTAAAACTAGTCTATAGCAGCACCTTGCAGTGTCTCCACAAATAGCCTTACTGTCACATCTTCAAATTCCACTCCTATTATGCCATAGGCTATGTTAAAGGCTGTAATGTGTTCATCAAGATTAACTTTTCCATCACTAAATAATTTGGGGAAATTCTTTCTGGAGCTATGCGGAAGTTTATGCAGGGGTGGAGTCAAATTTAGTGGGCCAAAAGAGTTACCCTAGGGGCCTCAAACTACCATGATTGGATTATTGAAAGTAGAGATAACAAATTTGGGTGGAATTTGGATAGGCAAAGCTCTACTAATAGTAGAAAAAGTAGCTATGCCTTGTGTTGGTGTCCTGGTACGAGTAGGAGGGACACTCCTGGATCATTGAACTTGAAGTTGGGGAGAAAGTAAGTTTAAATTTCCTTGCTACACCAACTCAAATATAGGGTCAACAACACCTTGGACTCTCTAGCTTTTGGTATAGTGTGGAGTTACCAGATTGTGAAACAAAAATGGAAGAAGGACTGGTCTTACTTTAACTTGAAGCTTGAGGCTTCAAACTACTTGTCCTTTCCTAGCAGAGTCGCCAAAAACTATTGGGTGAATATTTTGTCAACCAGCTAACTGGTGAGCAAAATAGGTCTCTTCAACCATAGCATAGAAAGATTAGTCAGCCAGATGTGTAGGTTTACTACATCAACAGGGGATAAATCTCTCCTCTCATCAAGGGGAGGTTGCCTATGAATATGCAAGGGCTATATACTATATATATAAGATAAAAATAACACTTAGGGGTAGAATAAACCATCCATCTCTCTTTTTTTAGAGATGATGCTCATAGATCAAAGGAGAAATTTTGGGTGATTGGTGAAGGTACTTCTCTTCTTTTAAAAGTAACATTTAGCCAAGAGCCAAATCCCTTCTTGGATTGTAGAAATCTTGGTGAAACGATAGAAGGCACTCCTCTTCTTTTAGAAGTGATTATTCTTGTAAACAACAAGAATCTTTCCAGTAGTGACAAGAGACTAGTAATACAAAATAGAGTAACCAACAATCTAAGATGTAGCACAAAGTATCCACCTTGACTGCCCAAGAGTGAGATATGAAAGAAAATGAGGGCACAAAGTCATCCCAAGGTCTTTTACACAAAAACAAAAAATAAACACACATTAAAGACAACTATGATAGCATAAAGTCTGAAAGTAGCTGGCTTCAGGACACCTTCTTGATTACTTCCACTAGTTCTCCTTCTTAGAATAAATAAACAAGAATGCTTCTAGGAAATAGACATAAGAATAATTTCCTAAAGTAGCATCAGCTATAACAGCACAAATTCTATAAGTAACTTGCTTTCTCATTCAATCAGAGAAATATGAACAATAATCTGAGCTCAAAGTCTCAATAATGCCTTTCAATTTAGGCAAATTTTTGCTTCTGGTAAAGGGAAGATCCCCTTTCAATTGATATAAGAGATTACATTATATAGAGGCTTAAGGGAAGCTTGGCACTTTGTCCCATGGAGTGACCCATGCTATACATTAATGCCTTGAATGCATTCTCAGTTCTGTCAGGGAGGGCCATGCTGGAGCAGGGTGGCTGCCTTAACTATGGCATGTTGATTCATCTCCAATGTCTTCTCCTGAGCTTGAGTCACTCATTCCATCACCTACTATTTGCACAACTGTCCATGTTATTTTTATGCCAAATGGGACAAACAAGCTATGCTTTCAATGTTTACATGCCCAAAATACCTACCTGGTGAACTATTTCACCTACTAGAAATAACTCCTATTAAGAACCCCCTCTTTGTCTCTTCTTCCTTTTTTCCCTAGCCTTAGGGTCTTTAAATGCATTCAAGTCTATGTTTTAAGTATGAAAATATCAATAGACACTTTATTGCATCAAATTTGATCCCTGCGGGTCTTTCATCTTTTGAAGGTTAATAGCTAGTCAGTCATCTTAAATTTGACATTTATGGGCCTATCATTCTTCTTAGCAACTCCCTTATGTCTTTCTCACTTGCTATGGCCACTTTCCATTGTGACACAGGTGAGGGCATGTGGTAGCTTCTACAACTTTGAAATAAGCTTATTAGAATAAGCTTTGAAACCTATTAGAAAACTAAAATGTGGATGCAGACACTTGTTGTGCTCTATCGAGTTGGAATGGGACACGTGGTGACTTATGATGATTTGAAACTTATTAGAGACTGAAACATGGAATACAACACTTGGCAGCTTTTGCTATGCTCTGAGACTTGATCTTTTCTAGAGGTAACTTACCCTTTGGGGTCTTGAAAGACTATTTACTTTCTGAGTGTCGATTGTCCCCCTATGAGGGTACCTACCCTTCGAGATCTCTCGAGTGGCCTTTGGGCTTAAATTTCTTCAGATAGGATTGACCCTTTATTTCCTTTAGTCAAAAAGTCTAAAGGAATTCCTTGGCACCATGTCTTTGTATTGAGAGTGCCCCATCTTTGACATGTGGCATGCTCCACTACTTCAAACAAATGACATGTGGCATCTTCCTTTGGAATAAGCGAGGACACTTCATGACATCCACCACTTTTTAGAAACCTTTGAGAGTCCCACGAGAGATGACACGTGGTGACTTCTACTGAACTCTAAAAACACTTACAGAAACATTCGAGACTCTTTTCAAATTCATGCAGAAGATGACATGTGGTGGTCTCCATTTACTTTAGCAACAAAACCTGGGGCTCACCAGTCCTCACTCAAAAGTCACAGATGTTGACACTTGGAGGCTTCCAACAAGTTTTTATAGGGACATGTGGCAACTTTTGAAGCTTCTTAGAAATGAATTACAAACTTTCCACTATTTCCACTTGTCACATTCTTTGGGACCCTGAGAGAAGCTTATCAAAAGAAGGTTTGAAACTTATGGGAAGCCTAAGACGCAGACACCAACACTTGTCATGCTTCGCTGAGTTACAATGGGACACGTGGCTAGTTCCACTACTTTGAAACTGTGTCCCAGAAGATGACACTTGGCAGCTTCAGTTCTTGGGCTTTTGTAACATCATGGAAATATTTAGGGCTCATTTGGGTTCTCTCACATGATGACACTTGTTACATTCCACTTTTTTTAGCTATTCACCTGGGGCCCACCATAGTTTTTACTTGATAATGAAACCAAAGGAAGATACAGTGACCATTAACACTTGGCAGCCTCCACTGATCTCTGTAAATGACACATGGCACATTCTGTTGTTTTGAGAAAAAGTCATTGAAACCTTCTACAACTACCACTTATCACTTTCCATGAACTCTACAAGTGATGCATGGCATGTTTTGCTACTTTGAGATGCAAAACATAATTTGTCATGGTAGACAACACTTGGTAGCTTCTACTCATCCTTTTCTTTTGTGCATGCCTTTGAACCACTTGACTGAAACAAACCCTAGGAATGCATAAGTGCCAAAAACTTGCTCTTTCAAAGGAATTTACCTATTGAAGCCACTTGACCCTTTGAATCTATCAATTTTAAGCATGTTGAGACCATAGAAACATCTCTGTAGATTTTGTAAATTTATGAAAAGCTTTAAAAATGAGGAATTTGAAAGTTTAGAACAAATTTTGAAAATGGAAGAGACAATTTGGTCTATACAGGGCCAAATTAGTTCATATATTGTCCGTAAAAATGAGTGACTTTTTTTTGGGACAACAATGATGAAGGTGGATGTCATGAATGTTGGTGATAGTTTGGGCATTGAAGCATAAATAGGTGTAGAAAGGGTTACCATAGTTGGTAATATTAAAGGTTGGTTTTAGAAATACTAGTGATGGGGTAAGCAAGCCACAACGTTAGGCATAACTGATCAAGTTATTCCTAGCAAGTTTTCTAGATGATGTTTATGTTTTGGTGGGTATCCAATTTAGGAATTTCTCCCAATGAAAACATAAAAAGGTCAAGTGTCATGGGTATTCAAGGTAGGAACTGATTTTGAGAAGACACAAAAGGGTTAAGTGTAGGGTAGCACAAGTGCAAAAAGGGTTGACATGGCAATGTTGTCACTATAGTCAATGGACCAGGCCAAAAGTGTCATAAAATGCATGCTAGTTTAGCCAAAATGGACTAATAATGAGCTGATGAGGTGGTTAAAGTGATTAAAGAAGGTAGTCTCCATGGGTGGGCAAGTTGAGTTGATTCTGTGTGAAGATGGATTTCAAGGTAAGATAAAAAAAAGTGGGGCCACTTGATTAATGATGGTCAAGGTTCCCAAGGGTGACCATCGATGGTCACCCTGACCATAGATGGTTTGAGTGGAAACCCTAAAATTTTATGGGGTAAAAATGAAAATTGAGTTACTTTAAACTCATTTTTACTTTTTCTTGTGTTGACTTGGAGCTTTGGTGTTTGTCTTGTTGTAGTGAAAGTGAGTGTTGAAAGCTTGCATGCTAGTGGGTGAGAGTTTGTCGAGGTGGACTGAGGTGACCTAGGGGACCAATAAAGATGCTAGGAGCATGCAAGCATGGATGAGGGTAGGAAATTCTATGGGTGACTCAATGGTGGTAGTAATTGAATGGGGTAGGGGATGCCCTTAATTATATACGTTGTCTTGATTTTTTGTAAATGTTGGTGAAATTGTTTTGGTAGTTGTTCTACTGGGGTAGGATTGAGGTTTTTTCCTTAGGTAGGTTTTGGGTGAATTATGGTGGTAAAATTTGGAATTGATAGGGTGGGGTAGGGGAGCTAGGGTATTGGTAGGTATTAGGTTAGAATTGAGGAAAGATTGAGTAGGTTTTGGGGTTTTTGGGGTTAAGTAGGATTTAGGTGTTTTATTCACATAACACCCATAGCAATTGTCGATGGTCAAGCTCGACTGTCAATGGTTGACATCCTTAAAAAAATGGATGCCTAACCATCAGTAATCCCCATATCCAATGGTAGTTGAGTAAGAAAAAGATAGTTTTTTATGTGTTTAAAAAATTAAGGCAAATTAAATGTTGGCTTACTAGGTATAGGTTAGTATTGTAGGTTTAGAGGGAAAAGTTAACACATATTAGGTAAATGGGTAGGATGGGTTAGATAAATTGGTCAATTTCTTAAAAGGAAAGGTAGGGTTGGGTAGGTAAGTAATAGTGTAGGTGACTAAGCTGATTATCTGAATGAATTGCTACAAGCTAGGGAGTAGATATAGATGCATGACCAAGTGTCACTCATCTTCATAGAGATCCACCAGGGGATGACCCTAGCCAACTAATGCCATAAGGAGGAAGTTGGGTTAGGGGTGATGAGGTAATATCAACATGTGCTTAGGTATTCCTCTATGATCATAGCACTCATTAAGAGATGGGATCCTACTATGAACACATTCCTATTACTAACTAGTGAGATGATGATCTTGCCTAAAGATGTTTATAGGATCACATGACTGTCACTTCAAGGTGATCCAATCTATCGCATAGAGTGAGAGGATCATGAAGATCACATTAAGCTACTATATAGAGATGATAGTGATTGGGTTATGGCATGCTAGTGTATTTAGCTATATCACACTATATGCAAGGGCTCCAAGTGAGAGGAGACTTATGATGATGCTTATGATGTCCATCCCCTACTTTGACCTTCTCAACTCGAGCAATGAGTAGTTCCCATTTTTTTTGCTAGGGGTTATGATGAAAATATTACTATGGTAGATTGTGCTTGATTGGGTACCTTTTCTCTTGGTTCAGATATATAGGAAGCTATGGGGGTTCAAGGGCCATAAGAGGTATGGTATTAGTATTGTCCTAGTTCTACATTGTTGGGCCTATGAATACAATTGAGTGTTGAGGCCAATTAGATTGCCATGAGTAGGGTTCAAACAAACTAAATTCTTAGTCAAATTTATGAGGTGGAGGGGTGATTTTATTATGGTAGGTATAGGGGGAGGAGCCCATGATATGGATTAGTTCATGGGTTCACTAGGTACACTAGTGATTAGAGATATCACCTAAATACCTTATGTTTAGTTTCCAGTATGGCCTAGCTATAGGAGGCAGACACTCTCCCTACAGAGCTACAAATGGATATTTGACTAGAAGGATGGAGAGGTGGAGCTCATCCCATTTAAGAGAGTGAGGAGGTATTTTTTCCTCTTATAGGGAATTCTAGGTGCATTCCCTAGGTATAGGTGAGAGGATTCAAATATTCTACTACTAGATCTACATCATATGCCTGCATTACTTAGTTACAAGGAGTTGTCAGCCAAAACCATAGGTAGATGATTTTAGCCTTGCATATGGATACAAGGCATGGTACCATCCTTCATATGTAAATATAAACAATGGTGAGGATGATGGTGGTATGATTTCAATGGATGTGGATCTAGCTAGGAGAGGGGCTAGAGAGTACAAGCATAGAGGGCCAACCTCGATGGATAGGTAGGGGTGGTATTAGTAGTTATAAAGGCATAGGTTTAGGTACTATAGGGTTAGGTGGCCACCCTACATGGGTACATTAAAACTCTCGTAGGTGATAAGGACCAGACACAAGCTTCACTCACCTTGGTTAAATAGGAAAGGGACTCTCTAAGGCAAAGAAAAGGAGTAATGACCATGATAAGACCACCAAACACCATCTTCATGCTACGATACCTAGCTATAATTGAGGAACTTTGGTATTATGAGGCTATAGTTTTGACACAGTGTCTATAAGAGACTTGATGGGGTGAGTACAAAGTGAGCTTCATAAGTAGTGCCAGTGTGACTACTCTAGGGTAGTGGGTAGCATATGTAGCTAGACATATAGGTGTGATAGGTAGATAGGTACTAAGACCTAATAGTACACCAAGAGATAGTGGTTCCCCAGGGGAATGACATAGATCATACACTTTATATATATTGTATATCATTTTGATTCTGGCCTACAAGATGATGTGGTGAGATGTACATTTTAAAAAAGAGACATGTCTATCTATTTGTACACAATATGATTTTTGACATAAGAAGGTTTTGATTTATGGCTATACTTCTTGGTTGCTTATGACATGATAAATTTTAATGAATATGTGCATCATTAGATTTAGGCATGTGGTGAAAAGTGGTGGCTTGATTTTATTCCTCATGAATACTATGGTTATTATGTGTGACATGGTTGTGATTATGATGTTGCTTATGACACACATGGATATGCCTAAGATCATTATTGTTATTCTACTTAGGGTAAAGCACATGAGGTAAGATAATTAAAAACACTAGATGGAAAGACAAAGAATATAATCAAGAGACAAATTCCATAATTAGAATATCAACTAGTCATGATAGTTTAAGAAAAGGACATGATGCTTCTTTTTTCACAAGGACTAGAATAAAATTGAAGCTGGAGTGGCTTAAGAAACATAAGCCCATCAAATACTTCATATTAAAACTCATTAGTGGGTTAAAAAGGTGTCTTGACCACATAATGTTAAGTAAGATCAAAATCCCTTGTGAATAGTGTACAAAGGGGAAATGGGTGAAAATAGAACCTTCTTTTGAGCCTGGCATGCCTCTTCTATAAGTGTCTAAAGAGTTAGTATAAACCAGTCTATGTCAAACTATGTAGATTGAGGATTATGATAAGTCTACCTATAAATCTGATTATGACTTCCACCTTATTATGCTATTTTATATTTGATTATATTTCAAGATTAGTTTGATTTTATTATGATTTTGATAATGGGTCTTTTGCTTTTTTGTTGTATATGGGAAGCTGATCGATGTGTGAAGCTTCCAATAAATTACTATGGTTTTAACAAATGTTTTACTCATCCATCCTTCAAGGGAGTCATCTAAGTTTATATGCTTTATTTAATGCTTTTGATAGATATCCTTCAAGGGAGAAGTCTACCTTACATTTATCAATTTCAAATAAAATTTCTAAAATTTTCCTTTAATGGGGCAGTCTACGAATGCTAGGAATGACCCATGATTGATAATTATAGGGAGATTTACTTTTTATTTCTTTGATTTTTCATGACATAGACTCACTTAGGTTAGCTTAATGGTTCACCTTTATGAAGGAAAAACTAAAAGCATAAGAAAGTTGATTAGGTGTAAAGAGGTTTAGGTGAAAACAATCATGGGAATCTATCTCTAGAGGGGCAAAAAGTACCATGAGAATCATGCCATGGGTAAAGTCATGGTACCCATTATTTAAGATTTAGGCCATGATCATGACGGAATATCACATGATTTAGTTTTAATTAATTTCACCTAAAAGAGATAGATGGAATATGGGTGGATAGAAAGGGATGAGCTTAAGTTAAACAGAAGGTGAACTTGATCCTTTTTAACAAAAGAATGGATGTAGATATGAAGCATTGAGGGGCTCAAGTTCTAGGTGGCCTTTAAGAGAAGATAACCAATAAGCTATTGATACATACTTATGGGTTGTCATATAGGGTCCAAGCCAATTGAAATGAAACTTGCCCTACTTTTTTTTCTCCATATTGGTGACATGTTGATTTTCCTTTAGGATGAGGTCTCTGATGTTGAATTCTCACACTCTAAGGTGTTTATTATGGGCATGTTTTTAACCACTCTTGATAGACATGAATATGGGTAAGGGATTATAAATGACATTCATAAAGTAGTTCTAGCTGAGCTAAATGGTGTTGATGATAACCGTTCATGGAAATGAGATCTTGAAAAGATATGAAAAGAGAGGGTATTTAAACTTCGAGAGGCAATATGGCCTCTGCTCCAAAGATGAGAAAAAAGGTGTATCACTAATAGGGCTTATAATTCTAATATGATATGCCCATAAGGCAAAGGGGATGTGCAAATGCCAATCCCAACTAGATGCATTAACCAATTTAGTTAGCATGTTATTAAGAGTTTTGTTAAAGGCTTAACCTATCTATTTGCTTGAGGGAAATAGGGATAGCATAAACTTAAATTAATTTAAAATGCATCATAAATACCCTAAACTTGATTATTTTTAAAGGATTTACCATTATCAGTGATAATCTTATGAGGAACACTAAAGTAACAGATGATATGATGGTTGATAAAGATAACAATCTTTTATACTTTGGTCGAGACTAGGGGAATAGCCTCTACCCACTTGGTAAAATAATTAATCATAGTGATGATAGAATGGTGTCACTACAAGGAATGGGGGTTAATTTCACCAATGAGATCGAGACCCCATTATGAGAAGGGCCAAAAATCAATGGAAACGTGAAGACTATGGATAGGTACATGATGGAAATTAGCATGTTGTTGGCACTTAACACACTTTTTCACATAATCATAATAGGTTTTGTTAAGGGTAGGCTATTAATAGTGAAGACTAAATATGTGCTTAACCACAACAAAGCCACTAAAGTATCCCCCACAGATACCATCGTATGTTTCTTTGATAGTGTGAGAGACTTCATGACTACATAGGCAATAGAAGTGAAGGCCATCAAAGTTTGATTTATAAATAATTCTACCCATAATGGTGTAGCATGAGGTACTTTATATAGAAACTCTTTGATCATTGCTAGAGAAGTTAGAAGGAATAATGTCCAGGTTGAGGTAGTCGAAGGTCTTTTGATACCAAAGGTTAGGGTGGGTCTCTTCAACATTAAAAATGGTGGGAAAATCTAGTTTGATATAATAAGGATGGGTTAGTCCATGTATCATAATAAATGGCTTAGATTTAGAGGGTGTAGATGGGATCTAAGAGGTGAAGGAAGCCAATTATCGATGAACTTATTGGTAGATCATGGGGTTGATTGGATATGATAGTGTTCAAATGATGTTAAGAGTTCATCAACTAGTTGTTTATACTATTTTAAAACATCATTCTTACATTGGTAAGAGATATTGAATTAATTGACCACAATTTTAGAGTCATAAAAGATATTGATCATTCTGACTCTTAGGGATAAGTTAGTTTAAAGCCCTATCACTAGGGCTTCATACTTAGCCATATTATTGATATAATCAAAATCAAGCTTGAAATGCAAAGGAAGAGGCTCATCATTAAAATTTTGATCCATCAAATAACATGGTGACTTGATAGGTGAAGTATACCTAAGATAAAGTCATAATGGACTTATTGGGGAACTCAAGAGGAGGAGGTTGGTTATTTACTAATGGTGCTTCAGCCAATTGGCTAGCAATGACTTGCCCCTTAATTAACTTTTGTTGAAGGAACTCAAGGTCAAACTATTATAAAATCATGATCCACTTATCCATACACTAGTCTTGGTATGACTTGGATTGCATATACTTGAGTGAGTTGATGTTGGTTATGACATTAGTTTTGCATTTAATTAGGTAGTGGCAAAGTTTAGTGTCCATAAATACTAAATATAAGAAAAGATTCTCAGTATGGGTACACTGAGTCTTGTACTCTAAAATCATGTAGATATGTAGTAGATGAGTTACTCTCTATGTTGTCATCTTGATGAGCAAGCATTACACCTAGGAAGTGATCAGAAGTAGAGATATAAAGGTAGAAAGGTTGGTCATCCTTGGGAGGGGTGAGGATAAGTGGAGACAAAAGGTACTTTTTGAGTGAATCAAAGGCCTTCTGATAGTTTCTATTCCACTTTAAAAGAGACATCCTTCTTCAGAAGGTGGTGGAAAGGTTGGCATTGATATGAAAGATAGGACATAAATTGGTGAATGGATTGGAGCTTTCCTTGAAAACTACATAGTTAATTAAGATTGACTAGGGGAAGCATGTCAAGGATTAATTTGATCTTGGTAGGATAAACTTCAATTTTATGAAGGGAGATAATGAAATAAAGAAGCTTTCCTAACAAGACCCAAAAATACATTTCTTGGGATTTAGGTAGACATGGTAATGGATAAGCTTCTCAAAGATGATCTTGAGAATGGCCAAATGATCCTTTTAGAATTTGTATTTTCCAAGAAGTTCATCCATATAGTCCTATATAATCTTATGGATGAGGTCATGGAAGATATAAGTCATAGAAAATTGGTAGGTGGCACCAGCATTCTTTAATCCAAAAGGCATGACTCTATAGAAAAAGGTAACCCATGGGGTGGTAAAGGTAGTTTTGTGTTGATCGCTAGGGGTGATGAGAATTTGATTGTATCTCAAGAATCTATTCATTAGAGATAACATCTCATGGCCAATTATAATATCAACTAGTTGGTCGATGCTCGATATAGAAAAGTCATCTTTAAGGAAAATGAGGTTGAGGTCATGAAAGTCCACACAAATGTATAGTCCCCCTATGGATTTGGTGATAGGAATGACATTCAAGACCCATTTGGGGTAGTTAATAGGTTAAATGAATTTGATAGATAGAAAACACTAAAGATCTTCTTTGATGAAAAGGGCTATGCGAGGGTGCATGCATCAATGTTTTTGTTTGATGGGTTTGGCATCATGATGAATGACTATGTTATGGGTGGAAAAGGTGGGATCAATCCCAAGCATATCATTATAATACCAAGCAAAGGCTATGATGTGGTCTTAGAGGAAGGAGGGGAAGTCTTGAAGTTCCTTGACATTCAGTGATTAGCCAATTTTGACAATGCAAGGGTTGTCTAGATTACCCAAGTTGATATCCATGGTGGATTAAATAAATATGGGTAAGGTCTTAGGAGGAAGGGATTTATGGATGGAATATTTTGGGGCACCCAGCTAGGTGAGAATAAAATCATCATCTTGACATTGAATATTGTTAATAGTAGGAGAGTCATCCCTAATGATCTCATGATAGATCAAAGGGATGGTTATGGTTACACCCTCCTTTGATAAATCAAAGGTCCTAGTTTGATCATGTTGATGAAAACAAAGTTAGGTGGGATGATGTCATCATAATCACATACAATTAGTGGAGATGTTAGTGAGGAAGCGGTTTCTTCCTCAAGAAAGGTGATGGTGGGTAGTTTGAGTTGCTTCTTATTGGATAGGATGAGACCAAGGCCATGATTCTTATGAGGCTTCTTGGTTTTAATGGATACCAACTCATGTAGGCCATCTTCATACCACCTAAGTCCAAATCCTTTCCAAGCACACCTTTAGAGGTATGTTTTGGCAAAACTTAGCTTGTCTAGATAAGAGAAGCCAAAGGTGAATGGTTAAGGTGAGGAAGAGGCGGTCTAAGCACCAAGTGTCTTATTAAATCCCTCATAAATGAATTGAGTTTGATAATGAGGAGGTCTAAAAATAATAATGGTTCCAACATTAGGGTCATACCCAAGTTGGTGGTAAAGTTATCATATTCTTGGTGAGTAGGGAAAGTGTCAAGAGTAAGGAGGTGGTATTCCCCCAGTGAAAGGATATGGAATGTTGATTCTAAAGGCTTCAAGGTGGGGATATGATTAGATGGGATGGATAAGTTAGTTGATGCCTCATTGGTAGAAGGAGGTAGGGCTACCTCTTTGATAGGGCAGGTCATATCTTTGGTCAAGGAGGGTGTTTTGGATGGGGGTAAGAAGACATCATTAGTTTAGTAGGTCATGTTTCATGTTGATAAAGGACTCAGGTTAGGTTAGATGGTGATGACCTAGCCTTCAAAGTCAAACTTAATGCAATGATGGAGGGTAGAGGGAATATACCCCATGGAATGAATCTAACATTGTCCTAACAAAACATTATATTTTAATTCACCTTTCACTACATAGAAAAGTTCAAGAATCATGTGAGTTCCTACATTAATTTAAAGGATAACCATTCCCAGGGTTGTGGTCATGGTGCCATTAAAGGAATAGAGGATGGTCAAGGTTTTAGACATGACATTGTCTAGAAGGTTGAGTTGGTTATAGGCATGGGAGGAGATAATATTAATACTAGCTTCCTCATCAATCATGACCCATTTAATGCAAGTTTGGTTGATGTAAGTAGTAATAAAAATGGGGGGATCTAGGTCATTAGGGTGGATATAAGGTATCTATGAATCCTTAAAGGTAATAAGGTTAGAAATTTGAAAATCACTAACAAAGGTTGCTAGAGGTTGAGGGTCTTTAGGTTCAACCTCTAATAATTGTAAGGCCTATATCATTTCTTAACAATGATGAGGTGAAGTGGTAAAGAAATCATGTAAGCTCATATTTACTAGGGCCTAGTGGAGTTTTTTAAGCACCACTATCCTAATGGACTCATAGGGGTTGGATTGGGAGGACCTAAGATAGATGCCTTGGGTTTAGGTGAAGATGAAGTTATTTGGGTATGGTTTGGTTGGGAGATAGAAGATGGGTATGTTCATGGAATGGACACTTTCTCCTTCCCCTTATCCTTCTATTGAGATATTTTAACCACATGAATGGTATGGATAGAGGGAGGTATTAGGGTAGGAGAGTTGTTTGGTTCTTCATCATTTTGAGGTGAGAGTAGAGGAATAGGTAGGTTTTGGATTTTGGTTATTGGTTGTTGGATGGGTAATGGTTTTATGAGAGTTTCATCTATTAAAATATCATCCTCATCATAGAGCTGATGGATAATGGTTTGGAGAGCTTTGTAGTTCTCCATGTCATGGCTTGGTGTCTTATGATAGGATCACACTTCGTGGTGATCATACCTAATGGGTTTTGAACTCAGAGGGTCAAATAGCCTGATAGGGGTAGGGTCAATATATAATCTTGTAGTAAACTTTGAAAAATGGTGGAGGAGGATTTAACTAGAGGTAGAGGGGGTTTTGGTCTTGGTTGATAAGGTGGGAGTCATTTTAGGAGATGGTTTGGTGATATAAGGTTTAGGTTAGGTGTTGAATTTGGTTGGTGGTTTTGGTTTTGGTTTTGGTTTTGGTTTTGGTTTTGGTTTTGGTTTTGGTTTTGGTTTTGGTAAGGTAGAGGTTGATAGGGTTGATAGAATAGGTTTAAAGGTAGGTATCTTGATCATCACTAGTTTAGTGAACATAGGTGTGTCTGAAAGTAGGTGTGCTAGTGTAACTAATAGTGGTGGTTAGGGTTTAGTTAGGATAACTAGCTTCCTACTTCGAGTTGAGGGATGAGGCCTGAAGATAGATGGCAAGGTTGTGGGAGGTAGGATTTTGGATCTCTAACCTTTTGGTGTTTTTACTCCCTTGGCTAATTTGGGTTGGCACTTGGTTTTTGGGTTTAGTGAGGTAATCTCCACCTTCACAGATGGGTGATTAAGACCCTATGTAGGGAAGGTGCCAAGGTTCTTAGTTGCTTTGTTCAATTTGGATTGAGAAATTAATTTGGTTACTTGAGGTTTAGGTGAATTGGATGGCTTAAAAATTGTTGGGTTTTTAGGCATATCTATTGTTTTGGTTGATGGAATAGGATTTTAGATCATGATAGTGGTGGGTTGATTTGCTAAAGGTATGGTTAGAGGTTCTTGCTTGGTGATGCAAGGCATAACTAATTACTTCTAGAAGGTGTCTCAATCTATCTTAGGGTTAGAAATAAATTCCAAATTCTTCACTAACTCAGAGAATGGTTTGTAGGTCAGTTTTATTCCCTAAATAGTGGACATGGAAGATAAGCTCATAGGTCAAGACAAAGGGATGACAACCTCATCCTCTTCCTCAATCAAAGGATGTGAGGTTTGAATGGGTAACCCCTTTTTATGAGATGTAGACAAGGGGGATTCCTTTTTATGAATGGGTTTTTAAGGGGTAGTAAGTTTCTTAGTGGTTGATGGAGAAGATAAGATTGGTGATCATCTAGGTATGTCAGTCGCAGGAGAGGTAGGGGACTCCACTTCCTCAATAAGTGGAGGAAGAGAAAGGGGCACTCCCTAGGTTTAGGTTTATGAAAGAGAAGGTAACTCCACCACCTCAATAATTGGAGAGGGTGAGAAACATATAGCTTGCTTAGTAGGTTTGATTTTGCCAAGAACCATGTTAATAATATGGGTATCATGAGAGCACTCAGCTATGTTGCTTTCATTCTTGGTAGGTAGATGGTTGGGAAAAGGCTACCTAAAGATGTCAAGGGTTTTTTTTTGAGGTACGTTGGGATTATCCAATAAAACCTCCCCCTTGTAAATGAGAGATTGGACAATACTCTTAAATGTGTTGTACCTACTAACATCATGCCCTCGTACTCAGTGAAAGCCACATAGATAATTCTCATTGTACCAACTAGGTGTAGGATGAGAGGATTCAAATTTCTAAGTTAGATTGATAGGAGGAAGATGTATGATATTTGATTTCAATAGCTTCTATAGGATCAAAGCATAATATTCTATGAGAGGAGTAAATTGCTTTGGGGGGTTCTAATTTAGTTTCTTATGTTTTGGTTTCTTGTGTTTTTCTTTGAGGAGCCAAAGGAATTTGGTCAATTAGCAGATGATGGAGAAGAAGCTTTAAGGATAACCACATTTAGAGTACCCTTAATTTTGGTCCCAATATTAGTTTGGTGGTTCAGTTTGGAGGAGGATGCCTCATTGGTTTTTTAGGTAGGGTTCTTATTTTTTAGTTTTATCTTTCCTTCATAAATGGATCTATTCTCTAATTTATTCACCATAATAAAAGCCTCATCAAAAGTTCAATAATATGGACACGTAGTGTAGATGAAATGTTCTTGGCACATGCTCAAGAAAAAAGTTTGATCAGTTCAGGTTAGGAAAAAGAGAAGACAATTTGGTTGATTAGACTCTACCAATAAGCAACAAAATCAGCAATATATTCAACATCAAACTATTAGATGGAGTAGAGGTCAGTCTTGGAAAATTTCTTTGAAATATTTGTCAAGAAATAATCTAGGAAAGTCTGAATGAGCTAGGTAAAGGAGAAGATGGAATGTTTGGGTAAGGCACTATATCAATCCAATGTCAGTCCTGACAAAGAAATAGGAAAAGTGTGGAGAACGAGGGCATCATCATAGGTAATCAAGTAACATGAGTGTCTAAATTCCCTAAGGTGATACTGGGGATCCCCCTTACTCTAAAACTTAGAGAACTTGAGAAGCTCCCATTGAGGAGGATAAGGTTAGATAAGAATAAATGGGTAAATGGGTTTATTACAAATCTAATCATATAATAAGGCATTATTAGCTCTAGAGATGGATGAATCTAAGGTAGTCATCTTATCCATGAGCATATTCATGAGTTATACTTGGGGTTGTGCACCTAGAAGGTTGGAAGGTGATTACTACTATGGTGGTTGGGTGACATACTAATAGTGGGTAGAATTTAAGGAAGTGACCACATATTAGCATTTGGATGCCAATGGTTGGGTAAAAGAGACATAAGGGTAGGTATATGTAGGTGGTTGGGTAGTGGGTAGAGGCACATGACCTTATAGGTTAGGGATGTAGCCAAAGGTTGGTTTAATAAGTACTTGTTGGATAGGAGAGTTGGTTGGGTTGGTGCCCAATGGAAGGGTGGTGACCCTTGTGCTAATTGGTGGTAAGGTAGAGGGTATAGGTAAAATAAAGAATTGAATCAGGGTAGTGGTTACTAAAGGAAGGTTGGTAATGTTAGACATAGGCATTCTTGTAGTGGGTGGAGTCTGGGTGTCTAGAGTTTGGCTTACTCCTAAGGTAGAGGAGTTATTAGTAGGAAAGGAAGGTATAAAGGCATTGGTAGTTTGGGTTATTTGGTTTTCTATGGGAGTTTCAAAGGGGTTGTAGGTAGATGAGGAAGCATGAGTAGCCAATATTTGGGTTGTAACCATGGTAATAGAGGTGCTTCTCATGAGGTAAAGAGGCATAATATAAGGTGGATCTCTGAGTGGAGTTGAATCTGGGGTATGGTAAGATCTAGTGGGGAGGTAATGTTATAGGGCCAAAATATTATTATCTAGGAAGTGGAAAAATCTATGTCTCCTTGGATAAATTCTCAAGGGAAAGGAGGACTTCTCAAAGGATGAGAAGAATCCACTAGTTCAAAAATGTAGTCCATAGATGAAGAGGTGGAAGAGGTAGGTTGGTTTGGTGATGGGTTTTGCTCTGCTAGATTCTTTCACTACTAATGAGTAAGAACCATCCAAGGTAAGGGAGATAAAATGCATAAAAAATATTTCCACTCAAACAAAGAGAAGATAGGAAATGATCAAAAAAATAAAATCACACTCTAAGAAAAGCATTAAGCCCTAGATTTTTTATTAATATTGCTTTTGGAATATTCCTTAAGAAGTGTGACTAAAATTGGCTTGTAGAGTGGGTATTAAAAAGGAATTCTAAGGTTGGTTTTAGGTTGTGTTTAGGTGCTAAAAAAGAATATATATTGGCATCAATACATGGCTTGGTATTGGAGCCTACCCTCTAACTTCACACTCCAAAGCAATAACGGTGTCGGTTGCTTATCCAAAATATATTGATTTCTTGTGTTTATACTCAACCAAAGAGTTGATTTGGTTCTCTCCTTGGTAATGACCTCCAATTAGGATCACCAGGAAAGGGTAAGGTTACCGCTAGGTGATGAAATCCTAGTTGGGCCTTGTATCAAGTTTTTTTTATGTTTAATTGGTGAAAGTGGTTTGGTTTAATGTGTGAAATAAAGAGTGAAGCTACAATAGGATTAATTTTCTTTAATTTAGACTATGTGAGCTAAACTTTCAATAAATCAATGTATACACTTAATTTTAAGCCCAAAAGATATTTTAATTTCATTAATGAGCATAGATAGAGAGAAGAGCACAAAAATGAAAAGAAGAGAAACCCAAAATAAAGACTCGAGGTCCCACTAGGCATGCCAAAATGTTTCAGTGAATTTCAGATTATATTTCAAAAAATGAAAAGAAGAAACTAAATATGGGTATCATTGAAAACCCTCTTTGGTTATGTCCACATCAAATTAGATGATTTTGAAGAAATCCTCTTTGGCTTGGGAGGATGACCTACAAATAAGACAATACTAAAGCAATTTTTTTGGTTAGATAGGTAGATGAGTTGATTACCTAGTGCTAGCTAGATCTCAAAAGCAAGAACTTCCTTAGGGGATATCAATCCACATGTTTTAAATAATTAAGTTTATAAAATAGAATAGAAATTACTTGCATCAAGAATTAAAAGGTACTGAAATTGAACACAAGAAATGCTTGCTAAAGAAATAGACTAGAAGTGACTAAATTAGTGATAAAAAACTAATATTAGTGCTAGGTGGTTGGGGTCAGCTTCAAGAAATTAAAAAGGGATATATGAACAGGTAGGGACATAAAAAATCATGTTTGATTTGGGGTAGGCAAGTGAAAATAACTTGATATAATTTGCTACCACAGTGACCATCGATGGTTGGAATGAATGTCAATAGTTAAGGTGATCATCGATGGTCAAGATGACCATTGGTCGTTAGACAAACTAATAGTGGTTGAGGAAATTATCGATGGTTACTATGTGTAGTTCTAGATTGGTAAATGAATGATTGATAGGATCATAAGGTGGATTCTTGGGAGATGATTTGGTGTCGGGTTGAGTACAAAAGTCAAATAAATTAATTAAATATAAAAAAATAAACACTTATCTTACATAATGTTGATTGGGTGATTGCTTGAGGTGGTTAAATCATTGGTAGATCCTAACATGATTTTAGTAGAGTAATGCTTCTTGACACTTTCGTATAGTGATGGCAACAAGTTGGCTCTCTGATGTGAAGGCTAGATCACTAGATTGTTGATGACAATTGACCTGCAAAATAAAGGAACTCTAGATGCATAAGATCTTGATAACAATTGTAGATGATTTCAACTCCCTACTCCTCTCTAATTATAGGCAAGGCAAGAGAGTTGTAATAAGATGTGAACTAAGCTTCCTAATTTTAACTCATCTATACAATGGTTCGTAACTAGATTTAGACAAGCTATTTTTAGAAAATCAAGGCATGTGGTTTGCATGTTAGGTGGGTAAGAAGGTGCACCTTGACCATCGATGGTCAAGGTGACCATCGATGATCAAGGGTAAAGGGTCAAAAGTGGGTAAAGGCTAGGTTAAGATATTTTTGTCAAATTGACTATAGTTAGGCTTGGTTAGGGGTCAAAGGGTCAGATTGGTCCCAAGGGGGTCCTAAGGTAGTCTAAGGGTTTTTTGGCACTTGAAATCATGGTATGTGGATTTCTAATGTCTACACCTTGTATCAATAACATGGTTGAATATAAATAACTTATTTTAGGGATTTGATAGGTATTACAATCAAACATTTCAAATCTCAATTTTTTTAGTTATTCTCAATTAATCATTAATTAGATTATAAACCACTTTTAGACTAAGGATGATAAGTTGGTTCCATACAAGGTAATGATCAAAAATATAAAAATTTAGATTATCGATTTATAATTTAAACACATACCAAGGGCCAATAATAGAATAACAAATATCAGGGACACCATTGGCTCTTTGATACATCATCTAGACATGGTAAAAGAATATCAATTCCCCTTTAAAAACCTTCTAGTGCTAGCTCATGAACCTTCAACCATCACAATTATCTGTGATATTGTTGGTCACAATTCTATATATTATTCATACCTTTTTTCCCTATATTCATTACCACATTATGCCACTAGACCTATCTCACAAATAAGAAAATGCCTTTACCCACCAAGCCGCATGATATACCTTACTTGGACCAACCCTTTACTATCATAAATTTGATGTAACTATGCTTCATTATTTAAAATTGATAGAATAAACATTAAAATTATGGTAAGTTCATGAAGGAGTATGTTTATCCCACATAAGGAGGGCCATCATATCCAAAAAACTTCTATATACCAAGTATTATTGGTCAACTATGGATACATATGCAGTTGTACATGTTAAAAAGTGTAAAAAATGTTAATGACATGCCAATCTAATTCATGCCCCAACCAAGACTCTAAAACCAATGTATACACCATGGTTTTTTTACTACTTGGGGCCTCAATCTAATTATAAAGATAAACCTTACCTCGTGTGATGTCCATAAACACATCCTTACCTCTATTGAATATTTCACTAAGTGGGTTGAAGCTATACCCCTCACTTATGTGACTAAAAAGAAAATTTCCAGATGCATCTTTAACCATATCATCTTCCATTATGGTATCCAATCTAATATTATATCTGATAATGGTATATCATTCAAGAACAAGGATGTCAAATTGCTAAGTGATGAGTACAAAATTACTCAACATGTTTCTTTGACATATTACCCACAAGGTAATGACCAAGTAGAAGCATCCAATAAAAATATTGTAAACATCCTTAAAAATATTGTCAATGATGTTATCCATTATTATCACATCTAAATATTCTACACCCTCTGGGCATACCGCACCAATTACTGTACTCCAATAAGAGCCACTACATATTCCCTTATTTATGGCACTAAGGACATTCTTACCATTAAGCTCAAGTTATCTTCTTTGCACATTTTAATAAAATATGTTTTGGATAATTAATATTATAAATTAGATCACCTATAAGAGATGAAGTTACTTGATGAAAAAAGCATGGCCATAGTCAATAGCTTGCAATCATACCAGAATGGATTTCATGGACACTATAAATAGTGAGTCAAACACAGAGAATTTGAGCTTAGTGATATTGTTCTCAAAGAAAACCAAAATAATACCATGACTAAGAAGAAACACAAAAGTAATTTCAAACCCAATTGGATAGGCCCATACATCATTTTTACAAACTATGGCATTGGATCATACAATAGTACTACATGAGATGAGGATAAACTTGATGAGATGATGAAAATTATACACCTCAAGCATTACTTTTCTTGAGAGACCTAATGTATTGTTAATGAGGCTTATTTACATTGTACCATAATATTGATATTCTTGCTTATACCATACCATGTATCATTCTACTATACCTTTCCTATTGACTAAGTTTTTTTACCCTCCCTAACCAACCCCTTTGACCTTGGTTCTGTTCCATTGGTTCTACGAGTGCCTTCAACAAGAATATTTTGATCAAGTTTTAGTATTTGATTAAGTATTATAAATAGTGGCCATATTTTGGAGTAGTATAACTATGGTTTGAAAATTACATCCTTCATTCCTTATTTCATTTTATTTTTGTATGACTGATTATAATCACCTTTGGGAAAATTAGAGTGTCATCATTGTGATACTAATTATAAACACATATGGGAAAATTAGTATCATTGACCTATGTCATTATTTCTTAATTATAACCACCTATGGGATAATTAGGAATGATAATTATTTATCATCCCTTAAAGTACAATATTTCCATGCCTATTTTTTACTACGCCATTTGCCTACTTTGCCTCAATTATGACTTTGATGTAACCTAGTCAAATTCCTCTATTGTAAGACAAAACTATAATGACTTGAGGTCCCATTCTAGGAATATGTAGGCAATGCTTGATTCATGTTGAGGTTAGATCAGTCACCCTTTGTCACTCTTTTACCATTTTGAGATCATTTTCCAAGTTTGAATGTTCTCATCATTTTTTTGAGTTGGACCATTTATTATCTCTTCATTCTTGATTGAGTTGAGATACATAGAATATTCCAAAAACATTTGTAAAAATATTTATAAAATCTAAAAAATATCCCCCATATACCACTTCTTTTTTTTAAGGGTTTTAGGATCCATAGTTATTTCACAAGACACCATTTGTCTTTTAGTTTCCCCATACTTATAGGCTTGGCATATCATTTTATCACTATTTTGTGAGCCCATTCCCATTATTCTTATACAACACCATACATGTTTTCTCTTATAATTATTTTATTCTATCCCATATCCTAGGAGAAATACATTTGGCCTAAATTTTTTGTTGGATATTACATCTATAGAACTATGTAGAAAACATCCACTTACCTAATGCATCTGGAGTCAGCTCGACCATCCCCTTTCTTTTCTTCTATTACCCCCATTTTGTTTATTTGTTTAATTGTCTTCTATAAGCTAGGGGTAATTTTCCTTGACTTATTTGTGTTATTTTTTTTTACTAAAATTATGATTAACCATTGTTTATTTATTATTTGTTTTTGTTTATTTTAATCTATATTTTATTTTTTCATGTTTTATTTTTCTATTTGTTTGTTTGTTTGCTTGTTTTTTTACTTTTTGGTTGTGCCTTGATTCAGTCTATATTCATTTATTGGGTGATTCCTTGCGTACTATTCTTGAATCCATCCATATTCCTATGTCAACATTATCATCATGGTTTTTATCAATAGTGAATTATTTTTAATGGTTTATTGGATCGTGTGTAAGTCCTTATGCATATTTCAGCTAAGTTCTCATGGTGTTTGATATCATGATGCCTATCATCATATATTATAGAAAAAAATAGTTTGAGAAGTCTTACCAACAATGAGGCCACATAACTCCTTGGCACCTACAAACCTCCTGATCTACCCAAATCATGTCCCACATACAGATTAATTAACTAATGAAAGAATTTTAAACCCTTGTTAGTTTGTACATGCATCTCCATACTAGCATGTTGCCCAAATTCATCTTTATCCTCTATACCAATTTATTCTTATTACATGACTATAGATTCAATTTGTAAGCCCCATTATCCAATTTGCCATCATCAGGGTACCAATGATTATAACTTCCTCTAGTAAAATCATTATATCTCATCCCAATTCTATTGCCAATGATTTTGAATGCCTTTGGGAAAATGATTGTGTATCATCCCACTCGTAAATCCAATGATTATAACCACCTATGGGTAAATCATGGTGTTTATATCTATTTGGAGGTTAATGATTATAACTACCTATGGTAATATCATTCTCTTTATTTTTCCCAACTAATCCACATTTTCATTATGACAATGCTTATAAACACCTTTGGGCAAACCATTATCTTTATCCACCCAAATAGGGCATGTTTTTTCCTACCAATGGTTATAACTGCCTTTGGGCAAAGCATTGCTTTCCTTTTTAATAATTATAACCACTTTTGGGAAAAACATTCCCTTATTACCCTAATCCTCTTTTCAATGACTATAACCACTTTTGGATAAATCATTACATTTTTTAATCCCACCTATGCTGATGATTATAACTGCATATGGGAAAGCCATCCTTATCTACCCAAATGAGTTAGATCTATATGACATTGACTATAAACCCTTATGGGTAAATTAGTCTCTTCCACCCATTTTATCTTTTTGGTCCCATTATTTCCTCTTTTCAAGTGATTGATTGTTGATCCCTTTGCCAATCGCTCCCTTGAGGGGGAATCCAAAGCTCATTCATTATCATTGAATTAGTAGGCATATAGGACCTTTTAATTATTTGAGAAGATGTTACTATGCCTATAGCTTCTAATGCCTTCCCAAATAGGGGAAAGTTGTAGACACCTAAAATTGGCCAAACTGGCTTTTGATTAGACCTCAGACCGATTCCTACCAACCATTACAAATTAAGATTAGGAATCACTAAACATCCCAAATTTTATTATGCATCATTCATCAAATATTTGAATCATATTGAGACACCATAATTGGGTTATTATATCATATGCAACAAAAAACTCTCATAGATTCATCCTTAATCACTATGTGGCATCACAACAGTCAATTTGGCCTATGGACCTATTAAGTGGGGCACTTGCACACTTAAATTAAATCTTATAAATGCTAAAAAGATAATTATAATTAATTAACAAGCTAAACCAAATCAAATGGATATTTTAATTATCCATTTGAAATTAATGAATATCTTAAAAAGGAAATTCAAAAATTCAAATTATCCTAGCCTTTCATCATTGCCTTTATGAGTTGTCAACCTCTTTGAAAATATCTCAAAATATCTATTTTGGAGAGCCATGCCTAATAATTAAAAATCATAATTACTTGAAAACTATTAACTTTACTAATATTATATTTAACTCACCTAGGTTAGGTTTGAACCCATTCCAAGCCTTAACTCAACCCTAACTCATCTTGGGTGAGAGTTAATATCTAAGCCTATAAATATAAGGTCATACAAATTGAATTATAATCTCTCATGAGCCAAATTTATAATGATAATTTAGAGAGAGATAAACTTTCTAAGTAGTTTTATAATGCCAAAATATTGAGCCAAAGCAACATCAAGCCACATCAAAGCCATATGGTGTCAAGGAGGGAAGGAGCCAAAAAGATTCATTTTCCAAAGACTTCTTGATGCACAAGCTGAGCAAGCCACTCAACAAAGCATTTGGAGCTCCCAAGGAATTTAAATGCTTATTGTCTTTTATGTTTTAGTTGTGTTATCATATAGGTTTTGTTACAAATCTTTCCCTAAGTTCTAGGCTAGGAGTGTAAGTGTTCGTGTGTTTTATTTGAGTTTTTTCTCTTGAACTGACACTATACTAACCTCCCTTATGGAATTCCTATGATTGCAATGACAAATTGTGTGTACATGTATGTAGTGATCAATCAGTGAATACCTTGGACTGAGATGATGGCTTGCTCAATCCTCATATGTGGGTTGATCAAGAACTCAATCCAATTTTGACTCCATTATTTCCCACCCCTGCTTGGTGGATCATGACATATGAATAGCTTAGATTAGACTGATGGTGTGTTCAAACCTCTCATATAGGTGAATCAAGAACTCAAGTAGGATATGAATCAATTTTCCATCCATGTGTAGTATATGCATCTAAAACTCAAACTCTGTGAAGTAACTATAAATGTCTAACTAGGTATGTCGTCTCTATAGCTACTTGGGTACATTAGGCAACTACAAGCCACTTAAGAATCTCAACTAATGCATATGGGGTAAGGATTGAGACTTGTGTGCAACCTTGATTATGATGTCATGTTTATATATCATACAGAATGGCATGGAATTTATCATTCCATCTGATCAACATATGTGTAATTTAGTAGATGGAAATAATTTGCCATACACATACCCCTAAATCTAACATCTAAACATATATATTCTAGACTGAGTTGTAATAATCTATATCTAAGTATCAAAAATAAATATGTGAATGGTCATGCCATGAATAATACCCCTAATTTGATAAAAATAGTATGAATATGAGTTGAACTAGTATGAATCTAAGTAAAATTGATAAATATATAGTTGAATCTATGTAAACCTATATTGTACATGTTGAACTTTTATATCCAATCTAGTTTTTTTTTTAAACTAAGTCTACTAGATAGTAGATCCATGTCTTGTAAAATATCACCACTATTATAAATGTGTCACTAGTGTCCCAATTTGGGCACTAGTGTCCTTATTGCTTGATTTCTATGGATTTATATTTCTCTTAGTGTCATTATTATCTCACTATGTTTACTTGAGTTTGATTTTTTATAATATAAGCATGTGTGATATAAAATATATTATGAATTCACTATAACAACCTAATATCTATGAAAAACCCCTATGAATTCCCCCTATTTTGAAGATATTTGTTGAACCTATGTAAGAACTATCCTCAAAATAAAAATATCTACAAGATGTGTATTGGTTGGAGCATATATGATAACTACGTAATAATCTAATATAATGTGGATACATAACATTAGAATGTAAGATAATATGAACATAAATTTTTAATGTAATATATATGCCATGTCAAACATTCACAAGGGTGTCAAGATAGATATAATAATTTATGTAATAGGAAATATTAGTAAAAATGGGTAGCTACCTAAGGGGATGGGGTATGATGTCTATCATGAAACCCAAGTAAGAAGGGTAGATGCATGAGGTCTTATAACATCCCCATTGGGATTTACTAAAATAACATTAAAAAGTTACTAAATTAAATCTATGTATTCAAACATTAGATTTCACCATGAGAATCTAATTAGTGATCCAAATATAACACACTAAGTATTTTAACCATAAAATAGGTATGTAACAATCTACTCCAATACTGATCATTATCATCATAAGAATCAAATCAAGTACAATGCTAAATTACTCAATTTAACTACATATATTCTAAAAGGTAAATACTCAATTTCAGCCATGGCTAATATAATATTACATCCATTTATTTCAATGTACATATGAATAATTAATTAAATTTTTATCAATAATAATGTCACAATAATAAATACAATACAATATACAAGGCTCCATTGAGTATGAGTCACAATGAGCTCTAATAACCTATGGTAATATCAAGTGTAGTCTACAATGAAGTACTATTGTGGGAAGGGAGAACATCATTCAATTGATTTTTAACACCAACTATGGACCATAAATCCCTCACACAATCCCCCAACTAGGGAATGTCCCTCCCTTCATGGATGGGTAGATAGTGATAGTGTAGGAATCTAGAGAGACAAGCTAGTACTCATGTTCTGTAAGATATCTAATACATGATGTGTACCATAAATAAAATGTGTTTTAACATGATATCACACAAACATTTAAATCACTCATATGAAATGACAATGTTTAACTAAACATTACTTTGGCCAAAGTTTTGAAATAGTTAATGATTTCTATGATCAATCAACTTCATACACACCATTTGATCGAGCAACCCTCATCTTGCATTGATGATGCTAAATAATCTATTGAAGTACATGTCACTACTTATTTAGCACCATCAGTATGATATTTTGTTGATAAAAACATAACCAAAAGATTCAATTGGATTACTTCCTTCTAGTAGGCATAAAACATGCTATGTATAGAAATAATCAAAATACATACATTTAGTCTATCAAATGTATGCAATGAATATATAATCATATTATTTATTACATAAATAATAAAAAATAACAAGTAAAATTCTTAAATGAGCTTAGCATCCAAGTATTTCAGATACTTAGTCTACAACTTACCAAATTTACAAAAGTAACTCTAATGTATTACCATCAATGGCAAACAACATTTATCACCATTTATTTCCATATACTCATTTCTCAATTTACCAATAATCAAGTCATAAATAATTTCAAGGATAAAATACATTATAATTAATGTATTAACTCACAAATAACAAAGATCCATTTTTCATATTTATTGGATGTACTATTTATGAGTTGTATGCATATAATCAAAGTATACTCCCTCACACATTTTTATAACTAGATTAATAGTCAATATGTACCATAATTATAATCATACATCTCATATATAAAAATGTATGATATATAGGTTTATATGTATATATTTCCCTCATACAACTATATACCATATATATGTACCTGTATAAATCAAATACATAGAAAAAATATATATTATATACTTGTATTTGTACATAAATTATAATTTTGTATTGTTATTTATAATAGGGTATCCATTATGCCATAATTATTTGACTTTCATCTTCTTAGATTACAATTTATACCTCTATTATACTCTTATTTCATAATTTTCCATATGAACTTTGTATCATCTTAACAAACTAACATGTATATCTATTATGGAAATAGTCTACTAATTTAAATAAAAGATTCCTATGTTCTACAAACCTTTAATCTATTTTCCTTATTTATTTCCTTTTCAAACATAATACAATATCAAATTAAACTAATCAAAAACTTGATTTTCCTTATTCATCTATAATCTGGGTTCATTTAAATAGGTATGCAATTTCATTTTGACCAACATAACTACCAAGCTAACATAGTAATTCAATTTTATTATAACCATATGTCATTCAAAACTAAGAACAATAAAATATATTGGTCTCCATCAATATAACTTAAGTATAGTAAATCTTGTATATTCAACCTAAGATTTATAACCCAATCATGGTTTATAAATTGACTCATTCAACTTATCTTTGTGATCTAGGAATTTGACTCAAGAGAGGATGGTTAGTATCATGTTAGTTTCAAAATGAAAAAAAAATTAAAGAAACACACTAACTAGCATAACATCTCTAGGCCTAGACACTAGGGAGAGATTATTTAACAAACATGAATAAATCACACAATCAAAATGCAAAATAAACCCTCTTTTACTTCCTTGGATGATCCAAAATTCTTGTTGTAGTGGCTTGCTTGGTTTGTGCTCATGAAGTCTTCATCAAATGAGGCTTTGTTATCTCCTCTTCTCCTTGGCAACTTATGGATTTACCTTGGCTTGGCTTGAAATCAATCTATCATGGTAACATTAATTGCATTGGATTTTGGAATCATTTGTGCATTATAACTTTATATTATCAAGACTTATAAATGATGTGGTAAGGCCTCCTATTTATAGATTTTTGAGATTGACCAGAATCAACCTAAACCATCCATCTTAGGATTGAGATGTGTTTCTAAGGATTAATCCAATTTTGAATTTAAAATTGATAAATATGCTCATCAACATTTGGGATAGAGGATCAATTAAGAGGCGTGGAGGGCTTTGATGAGGCATGGGAGGTATGATTCCTGATATTTATGGCATTTATGGCCTAGGGATGTCTTCCCAAGAAATGAGGTCACCTGATGATGCAAATATTAAATATTCATTTCCAAAACAAATTATTCAACAATTTTCCATGGAATTATTCATTAGTCTCTAATTTGGTTTAATTATCTATTAAGCATGTTTAAGCACATTATGTACAAATTACTCAAATTGATCAGAATGCCTTGTTATTGGTCCAAAATTTGACTGAATTGGAATTGGAAGTCAATTTTAGATGCGTTGGAATCATATTCCCATTTAGTATGTTACCAATAACAAATAAAAAAGACATGTGTCTTGTGAAATATATTTGATAAGAAAGATCAATCCAGAGCACCTAGGTGCGAAATTGGCATTTGGACTCGAAATGATCTTATCAAAGTTAGCTAGCCCACAAATTTCATTACCCCTTTTAGGGATACACTTGCCAAAATTGGCACTTGAATATGTTAGATTCATATCATTTAGTGTGTTTTAGTGCTTTTAGAACAAATTGTGCATTTTAGGTGGGAATTGGTCAAAATCCTGGTTGGAGGTTATCGGTGGCTAGATTTAGGTGTTTATAGTTTACCCCTATTTGGGAAGATGTTACAAATTATAGGTAAAGCAATATCTTCTAGAATAATGAGATATGGTTTGTATGCCAAAAAGAAGATGATGGTTGAATAGCAAAGCTTTAAATGGTGTTTGGGAATCTTATGATGGTGCCCCCTCAAAGGAGTGGCAATCATATTTGATGATGGATGATCCCTCAAAAAGAAGAAAGAAGAAAGGTATAATTAACCCATGGTTGAGATTAACCCAAATGAGAAAATACTTGCATTCATTGATTTAAAAATAGTATTGATTTGCCTAAAGGTAGTTATAATCAAGATTTAAGAGGACCTAGATTGGCTAAAGATGATTATGCTTTAGTTAGGGCTGATTAGCAAGCACAACTCAAGGATATAACCTAAAATATAGATTAAAGATGAGCGGGTAAAAAGTGATGAAAGAGATAGATAGAGGAATAAGATTGATCATTATAAATGATTTAGTTGTACCTATTAATGAGGAGATGCTCATCATGATTAGCAATGATACAACTAGAATGGTCAATGGGTTAATTTAATCAAGGGTGGGATGGAAGGGTTTGCCAAGGTGCCAAAGAGAAACTTTTGTAGCTCCATTGATTGTAGACCTTTTTGAAGATAATTTTTTATATAGAATGTGATGATAGGCTTCATGATATAAAACCATGAAGACTTGGATAAAATATGCATAAGTACTAACTCTTGATCCAATAAACACTCAAAAATAATGCATCAATGATAAAAAAACATGATGAAAATGTTAATGGATGAATATGGATTGAATCAAGAATAGTGTGCTCGAGGAATCACCCAATGAACACATATAGACTAAGTCAAGGCAATAGTGCAAAAATCAAACAAATAGGCAATCAAATAAACAAACAAATAAATAACCTGAAATAAACAAAAAGATTGAAAATGAAAGAAAAAGAAAGCATCCTAATAATGGCAATGCCCTAGTAAAGTGAATTGAGGATAACTAACTAGGCTTAGATAGGACAAATATTTTTGGATTTTTGAAATGTTATGAATGTTTTTGGCATTTTGAGGTATCTTAACTCATTATAGAATGACAAGATACCTTCTCACAAATGGTGAGAGTGTATGGAAAGGGGGATTGAGGTGACCTTAACATGAATTGAGCATGACCCACATAGTCTTTAAATGACCCCAATTCATAGTAATTCTATCCACATAAAAGGTGAGGAAAAACCAACTAGGTCCCCACAAGTTCTCAAAACCAACACATGGCTAGTCAAATGAAAATAGTAATGGCAAGGTGATGCGACAATACATAATAAACAAGTGTTGCCCCTAGTAATGGCAAGGTGATGTGACAATACATAATAAAAAAGTGTTGCCCTTATTTTTCCCATAGGTGGTTATAACTAGGATACAAAGGCATAGGTCAATGATACTAATTTACCTATAGGTAGTTATAATTAGTAGTAAGATTGGTGAGACACTGATTTACTCATAGGCAGTTATAATTAGGCTCACATAAATAAACTTGATAGGATGAAAGATATCTTACCAAATCAACTGTCACACTAATTTCATAGACTGTCATTTAAACATGAATTTCATAAGAGTTTAAACTTGATTTAAATCCTCTCACAAAAAGTGTAGGAAGAACCAAAGTAGCCAAGATCAAAATAGGATTGGGTAAGATGATTAAAAATAGGCTTTGGTCTAAATAGGAATGGAATGATAGGATGGATAAAATGGTAATAAATTTTACCCCCAAGTGATGGGGTAAATGGTGATAATATGTGATAATGGCACAATGATATGTAACAAAGGTAATGGAATGACAATGAAATGGTATGGTACATGTTTTTGGCCTAGGTGAGTGTTGGTTTTTGATGTGTTTAGCTTGGGGATGGTAAAATGGCATATGATTTTGTTGTTCCTGCTGAGGTTTAGATGCACATCCTAATCAAAAAATGATACAAACAAAATAACCAATCATGTTAATTTTCTATCCCACACCTCATATGAATAGTTATTCCATCAAGAGCTGCCTATAAATTTGGTTGTCAAGAATGCTTTTGCGATCTTTGTTGGTCATTAATTTTGATTGCTTCAAACATTGAGATAAGGTATCATTGTATCCTCTAAGAACGAAATTTTATTCATGGATCTTAAACAAGGACAAATAATAGATGATAGGTTTGATTATGAAATGGAATGGTCAATGATAATGGAATGTGGAATGGTTTGGAAATAAATAAAAATTGAGACATTCAGTCACATGTAATGTTGTTAATTTTGAATTCAACATAACTATGGTTATGGTGGGGCTGAAGACTTTTTCTCTCAATAGGACCACCAAATTTTTTTGTTGTTTGATATTGAGAGTAGTTACCATCTGATTAAGCTATAGATTGGAAGTTATTTTGATTTGATCTTTGATTTTGTCTTCATCAAGTAGTGAAGAACTTTTGTGCTCATCTATTGGTGCCTTAATGAGGCTTTCACTATTGAAGTTATCTTGATTATCTTGTAGCACCTCTGAGAAGGTTTCACTAATGAACATTAGATTTTGACTTTGATTTTTTTCTAGTGCCTATAAAGTAGTTTCACTAGAAGATGTTGAGTTAGAACTTTGATTATATCTTAGCATCTCCAAAAAGGTTTCATTAGGAGAGTGCTCTTTTGCTATATGAATGTGGTCTTGGCATCCTTGTTATTCTTCAATTGCTATGTCTCCATGGACGCAATTTAATAAAGTGTGATTATATCAGTCCCAAAAGACACTTATGGGAGATGAAATGTCAATAATATGACTATTTTGGTTGATGGTAATGGCCTATGGAATGGTAATGGAATGGGTGTTGGCATCATAATCCTTATATAAAATACTAGGAGAAATTGTATCAAAGCTAAAGTAATCATCCTCAAAAATCATAGAAGGATTAAAAATGTATTCAATTTTATTTACAAGCCATGCATAACCAATTTTGTAATAGCCACAAACATATTCTTCTTCTAGATCTGATTATAACTCAAGGGACTCTAAATTTGATGTTGAGACTGATGTTGATTATAATTCTGATGCTAAATCCAATGTCAATTCAAGAATAGAACCTAACTCTAACTCTAATTCTTCATCTAATGGGTACTCTGTTACAATTATGTCTTACCGAATATTTGGTATTGGACAAGTAATAGCCTATGATGGCATGATGGGCTCCACCAAGATTGGTTTTTCAAAGTGAGACTCCTCTAGGATGGGAAAAAGGTCAAAAGACAACTTATTAGAGATTGGCTTATCAATAATAAGCTCTTAAAAAATAGGCATATGGTCAAGGTAATGATTTACCCAAAGGAAGTTATAATCATTAAAAATTGACTTGATATAGACTAGCTCATCAGTGTGAAAATCTTTGACAACTAGTATAGGATCAATAAGTGATTCATCATAGGTTGACTTATTACAAGTGGTTGGTTTAAAAAAACTTATTAGATTGGTTGGTTTTCTTGGCTATGGTTTCCAATGAGTTGTAAAATACTAGTTTTGAACATAACTTAGTCTTGAAATGATTGGATCAGTTGAGGTTTTATTGGGTTGGTACCAGATGAGGAATGAATTGTAATTGGATAATGGTAGGGCATTGGGAAGCATGATTTCTTACATGAGCCAAAGGATAAAGTCCTAAGATGGTAATGATAGCGCATTGTGAATCATAATCCAAAGGACTAGCTCATAGAATGATGAAGGGGCATTGTGGATCTTGATTGCTCACACAAACCAAAGAATGATGTCCTGGTATAGAAATGGTTGGGCATTGTGGAGCTTGGTTACTCATATAAACCAAAGGATGAGGTCTTGGTATGGGAATGGTATGACATTCTGGTCTTGGAATAGAAATGGTATGATGTGGTAGAGCTTAATTACTCACACAAGCCAAAGCATCCAAGTCTTCCTCATAAACTATATCATCCCATTTGTGAGTTAGCTCATAAGTTGGTTCTTGACTATGTTCCATGTATTGATTATCATAAAGAGGGTATGGATTCATATCCAAAACAACATTATATATAGTTGGGTCTTCAAATTCTTCCTCAGAAGCCTCTTCATACCAATCACAATCTCGATTTGGATTTTGTGGATTTTGACTATGTTCCCCATATAGAGTATTATAGGGAGAATAATAAAACTCCTTAGAAAATATTTCATATAGGGGTTCTTAGTGGGATTTTGTGTATCCATTCTATCATAAATTGGATTTTACATGACTCCACCATAAGTGTAGCTATATATATCCATATAAATGATGAAAGCTCTAAACCAAAAAGGCTTAGAGTTCTATAAACTTTGAAAAACTTTCCAAAGGACAAATGGTTCAAACTTGGTCTAACTTTGTCAAAGGTGGAGTTGTATCTCCAATATGGTTTGAAAGTGGACATGTATTTGAAAAATGATTTGTGCTAAAACTTGTCATAAAATAGTCTAACATCAAATTTCTAATGTCAAATTTCATACACATGAAAGGTTAAGCATCTAAATAAAAATTGGCATGTCAAAGGTCTAGGTCAAAGTGTTCCAAACAAGGTCTAAACTAGGAAAGGGAAAAGTTGAGTGACTAGGTCTTTTGTCCAAACACGGAGTCAAAATCTAGGCTCAAATAAATCTAGGTCTTTTGTCCAAACACGGAGTCATATGCTAGGACTTTTGGCCAAATGACGTCAAAATCTAGACTTGAAATAAAAGCTGATGTGATTTGATTTAATCTAACAAGTTTGGAAACAACTTTGACATAGACCTAGCACATAGAATCAAACATAAACATGACCAGTTGGCATAAGGCATAAAATAAAAGGATTTTTGAGAAAGGTTGTGTTTTCCCATATAAAAGCACAAACAATGATCAAGATAGACTTTAAACAAATAAACCATCGATAGTTTTTCAAATTTAGCTAATCGATTAACCAAAGTTAAGCAACCCAAAAGAGAAAGAACTATGTATCATCCCCAAAAATTAAGTCCCAAATAAAAATCAATCAATATTTGAATCCAAACTTGAAAAGGCTAATTGAAAACTGAACATTTGAAAACTAATATTTGACCAAATAAGATAGACAAGATCAAACAACATGATGACACAAGATAAAGGTCTAAATGGTATACATGACATGGTTTGAAACAAATGATTTTTAATGCAAGGTGAAACAAGTCTTAAAATAAATTTATTAGCCTAATGGTGTGAGCATGCTTGAATAATGTGATCTATGCTATGATTTAAAAGACTCAAAGGCAAAATGGTTTGATATG